>JAOSBK010000002.1:8988635-9007417 GCA_027568895.1 Erythroxylum shatona
ACCAAACTCAAAATCATAATGTAGAGAGAGATGAGACAAAATTTACCTAAACCTTCCTTTGATGATATCTTCAAATCTTTTAATATTTTCTCAAATCTAATGATAGATTTGAGTTCCTTGACCCCAAATTAGCTTAGAACACCTTGATTGAAGTTGAAGAATCAAAAACTTGGTGGAAAATAGGTGATGGTTGAAAGTTGCTTCTTTCTCCCCTCTCTTCTTCTTTCTTGTCCCTTTTTTTAATTAAAACAAAGTGTTTTAAGCCTTTACTAATGGGATGCATGTTACATAGAGATGGATCTAGAATATTGACCATTCTTTGATCAAAATATGATGAATTTACCATTTTGCCCTTAGGTTATATGAAATTACTATTATACCCTCCAAACTTTCATAAATTTGCACTTAAGCCCAAAATTTAGGAATCTCCAAAATTTTTATTTTTATTTTGGTCCTTGGACTTTTAAGAATTATAATGAAGCTCCTTAACTTTATAAAATTATATATTGGTCCTCCAAGAATTGAGAAATTACGTTTAAGTCTTTTAACTTTTAACAATTTACAAATAACCCCTTATGTACATCAACTTTTCCAATTAAGCTTTCTAAGTGTCCAATAAGTCTATAAATCATGTCCAATCACCTCTAAGGCATTATAACACATTTAACTTAGCCTCCATAGTCATATCCATCTAATGAACTCGGTTTTCCACACTTAAAAGCTTATTTATCGAAAATCTTCAAGATTTCACATACCGATAAACTCTAAGTTCATGTAAGGACATATAATATTATAAATTATTACATATATATCTAAAAGACTTAAATACTTCTTTGAACTCATTTATATATATATATAAATATACACTAGCATCTTCAAGCACATAATAATCCCCAAAGGGCTCAAAAAGTCTGACGTTTTATCTTTTATCCTATTTTTAAATTGCAATTTTGTGAGAGAGTCAACGGTAAAATTATATTAAAAATAAAAAAAAGGATCGCAGCTGACTAAAGTATTTTCTTTACATAATCCTACAATCGAAAAGCTACAGGTGAATGTTAATAAATAAGAGGTCGGTCTAATAAATTATTAAATGAATTAATGCACAATATAAAATATAGAAATTGATTCGCGGCGTTTTAATAAAAAATATTAAATAAATGGAAAAACAGGAATTCGACTAGAAGTAGACTGCAAAATTTCAAGCCAGAGAATGTGCGAGAGGAGACAGATCTCTAGATTAGGGTTTTAGTTCATAAAAGACCCTGTCCGCGGTATCCAAATCCCAAGATCTCACCTTTACCTTCCTTACGCGTTCATTCGCAGACGTATACATTCATTCATAATGACCGACGGCTACTGGAATCGGCAACAGCAAGCACTGCTCCAATCCGCTGCTATTCTCAAACGTCAGCGTACTGACTACGGTATGCCTCTTACTTTTTTATTTAATTGGCCTTTCTGTTACATTCGATTGAGCAATGTACTGGTACCCATTTGATTGTGGTATTTGGATTCATCTCTAACTAGGTTTTGTGTGTCGATGGTTTGGATGTTACTTTAGGGGTATTTATTTATTTCTTTAGTCTGATGCCCTTTTGGGCACTCATCAAAAATAATTATTCTTGAGGTGGAATGCTCTATGTTCTTGGACTTTTCTCTTTTGTAACATTGGACAAGAATTTGAACCACCCTCCTACTTTGTTACGTGATTTTAAAGATTTTCTGGGGCATCAAAGTTACGGTATGTTGATGTAGCTAACCTTGGTCCTTCAATTTTCTTGGAGTTTCATCTGAACATTGTATACCTGTCTCCCTTTGAGTCATTTTATAGCTAATTCGGTCCTTCAACTTTAAACTGCAGGGCTTAATTTTATGGTAGTTGGTGTGGTACACTGATTCATTTCAACTTTGGCTCTGTTTGCTAGCAAACTCCTTGTGAGTTTTATGGCGACAGTAAACTTTTTTTTGTGTGCATATTTTTAGTATAAGTCACCATGCAACTGCTCTCTGTTTTCTTTTACTCTGTTTTTCCCCCTTTCTTTTATAACATAGGACTGTTAGATCCATAGCCTTCTTGGAAAATGGCTGTTATAGGACCTAGACCGATTTCTGGGTATAGGACCCTGCAAAATAATATTTCTTCCTATTTTGGTAGGTTAGGAAGCAAGGGCTCATCAGAGAGAACCCTTCAGTCTCTTAAAGAAAGGAATTACAAAAGTAAAATTCTGCTTACTTTATTTCCAGCTTTGAAAAGCTTAAATAGATACCTCTTGACAGCCTTAACACTTCTAACAACTTCTAATAAGAGGCTATAAAATATAAACAAAAAAATAGAAAAAGTTTTTGACTAATTCAAATTCAAGAATAAACTTATCTTCTTTTCTATCTTTCTCTTTTTCCCTTGAGTGAATCTCTTGTAGACTTGGTCAAAAGGGATTATGCAAACAGATTCCCCTTTGTCCAGCTGGAGTGTTTGTTGTTGCTGATTTGCAGCATAACTCTCCCCATCCAGAATGCGCTTGAGCTCAGCTCTTTTTCATAAGTTGTGTCGTTTAGGAAAAGGGAAACTGAAAAATGCAATTGGAGGTCCTTCTTGTTGAAAAACAACTCCCACCCTGAGTCAAAAGCATCACATTCGACTATAAAAACCTTGCTAAAGTCAGAAGATCCAATATTGGAGTTTGATGTAACTGCAATTTTTAAAGGTGCAAGGGCTTTTGAGGACTCTGGATTCTAGGAAAAATAATTTTTCTTCAACATGGCCGTCAAAGGAGCTGCAACAGTTCCGTAGTTGCTAATACATTTCTTGTAATAGCCCATGAGTCCCAGATATCCCTGTAAAGCATGAACAATACTTGGTTTCGACCATTGGATCATGGCTGCAATCTTTTGTGGGTCGGCTACAACTCTTTAAGAGGAAACCAAATGCCCCAACTAGGAAATTTGGGTTTGCCAAATGAGCATTTTTAGATATAAGTAGTATTGTTTAAACAATCTGAAGACAAATCGAAAGTGCTGAATGAGTTCTGCCTATATTTGAATGTACATTAAGATGTTGCGGGAGAAAACCAATAGACTTCCTAAAATATTGTTTGAATACATAATTCATAAGGGCTTGAAAAGTGGATGGTGCATAAGAGAGATTGAAGGGCATGACCAAGAATTTGAAATGGTCATGATGGATGCGAAAAGTTGTCTTCTCCATATTTGTTGCTCTTATTTTGACTTGATGATACCATGAACCCAGGTCTAACTTTGAGAAGTAACAAGCCCCATGTAACTCTTCCAATAGTTCATCGATCACTAGTATAGGAAATGTGTTCTCCATATGAAAATTTAGTGCTCCGTAGTTGACACAAAATTGCCATGAATTATCACCCCACTTCACCAAGAGAACAGGAGGAGAGAAAGGGGATTTACTAGGCCCATGATGAGTGCGAAAAGTTTATCTTCTCCATATCCATCTCTCTTTCACTTGATGATACCCTGAACCTAGGTCTACCTTTGACAAGTAACAAGCCCCATATAACTCGTCCAATAATTCATCAATCATTAGTATAGGAAATTTGTTCTTCACCATATGGCAATTTAGTGATCTGTAGTCAACACAAAATCTCCATGAATTATCAGGCTTCTTCACCAAGAGAACAGGAGAAGAGAAAGGGGATTGACTAGGCCAGATAATTCCTTGTTTGAGCATCTCATCACATTGCCTTTCTATTTCATTTTCCTCGATATGTGGGTAATGGTAGGGTGGACAGTTATGTGACCCACTCCTGGATCTAGAGTAGTATGATGATCGTAAATTCTGGATGGGGCAGGCCTTGTGACGTGTTAAATATGAGTTGGAACTCATTAAGGACTCTTTGGAGTTCTATTAAGGTAGCAATTATGTTGGTGGAGTTCTGTTAAATTTTCATTAAGGAAGCAATTGTGTTGGTGGAGGAGTCCTTTATGCCATTCAACTCTACTTCATGATTATGCCATTTAAATCTCATCTTCATATCAACAAAACCCCAGAAAATAGGATCGAGCATTCTAAGCCAGTTAATTCCCAAAACAGCACCATGTCCACAAAGAGGTAACATATATAATTTCAAACAGAAAAGTTGAGTACCTAACCATGTGGGCATCAAATGGCATATGCCAGGACAGCATAACTTCTATTCAATAGCAACTGTAACCCACAATTCAGCATTAGGTTTCGTGGGAATTTGCAGTTGTTCTACCAATGCTACATCCAAAAGCTGTGAGTGCAAGTCGATTAATATTAGTAAAGGCCTACCATTGAGAAACCTCTCCACTTGCATGGTCTGAGATTTGTGCATTCCTGTTATAGCATGCAATGATACTGCTGGTTCTTCGGTCCTCTTTTCCCAGCTCCTCTTCTTCATTAATGCCTGCCGACCAAAACAGTTTTTTGCGTTGATGTTTCGGTTTGTACTACTCATCACAATCCCTTGGCATGCCTTTCTTTCATCCCTGTTCGATTTAGCCTTTTAACAAATGGGGTTCACTGATTTTCCTCTATGACAACCTTCCATACAGATTCAGCTCTTTGTGTATTGCTCCCCCCTTTCATATAATCCGGCAAACTCATTGCACTAATATGATCTTGAGGATTCTGTAGCTTTACTTCTATAGCAATGGCCCCCTTTAACCTGCTAATGAAAAATTTGACTTCTTGTTCTTGAGACAAAGTACTTGCTCGGGCTGCTAGTTGCTCAAATTGCCTTTGGTATTCATCAAAAATACCAGTTTGTCGAAGTTTAGAACGTTTTCCTAGTTTGTTGCTGCAGGTGGGAGGGCGGAATCACAAATTATAATTGGTTTTGAAATTCTCGCCTGTCATTAGAGGCCAGTCCCTTTCTAGCTTGATAAACCACAGTTGGGCATCACCTTCAAGATGGAAGGAAGCTAGTCCTACTTTTTCTTCTTCTGACGTTTGTTGATGAGAAAAGAAGTGTTCGCACTGGCTGGGCTATGCCAAGGGATCAATAGAGCCATCAAAATGGGGAAAACCGAGTTTTGAGAACTTAGGAACTAGATTCTGCTCTTCTTGATTTTACATTCCAGGTTGCGGACCTTGGTGATTGTGATGATTTTCCCCTTCCTCACGATTTGCAGCTGGGTCACGAGAAAGTTCTTCCAACTGAGCTGTCACCATATTTTCCTGGTCTCACTGGCTCCCTTTCTTGTTCTCTTTCTGCTTTAACTCGATCCTCCTTGTACATGGCATAGAGGCTTCAAACTGCTGTTTTTGGGTGCATTGTTCTCCCATAATCAGTGGCTCTGATACCAACTTGATATAGGCCCCAGATCAATTTCTGATTATAAGACCCTGCAAAATAGTATCAGGTGGGCTGTTTGTAAGGATTTTTCTTCCTTTATGACCTATTTGGGTAGGTTAGGAAGCAAGGGCTCATTATAGCCATGAAGGATCAAAATATGGCCCTGCTATTCCCTCAAAGAAAAATGGTTCTTTTTTCAGTTGCAAGAAACAAATCTCAAACAAGATGGATTATGCTCTTGTTATTTAGCTTTACATGCTTCTTTCTGAATTTTGCAGATCTCCCACCTTCTGGGCTACCTTCAATGGAGATGCCTAGCTATTATCCAAAGGAAGATGATCGTGCAAGGTATCAGCCTGTGAAGGATACAAAGACGATTGGATCAGCATATGATCGCTATCTTCAAACTGCGGTACCACTGCCAAACCTTATAATTTTTCAGTTGTTATCCACCACTCATTAAATTAATCTTACTAAAAATGCTCTTTATAATTGTATTTAAAGCAAGTTTCTCCATTTAGTTCTGGAGAAGTGAGTGCATTAAGCAGAAGTGTGTCAGCAAAAGCTGTTGGTGGAATGAGTGTTCTTCCAATAGCTGATGCCATAATGGACCACTCTCGAGCTAGTGCCACAGATATGGCAGCAAATGGCCGAGACATTGGCTATAGTGGCCTGCCCTCTGTAGATACAACCGCTAGACCAAGTCGTGAAACTGTACCCCTACCTCCGGATGCTTCCAATACTTTATATGTTGAGGGGCTACCTCCTGACAGCACAAGGCGAGAAGTAGCTCGTATCCTTTTGACAATGTACTGAGGCTAAACAATTAAGATTTATACTGTTTTTTTTCCTCACTTATAACAACGGTATAGTGGCTTCCGACTTTTTCTTCTACCTTTTTTATTCCTTTACTGGGCCGTACAAGATATCTTTCGACCTTTTGTTGGATACAAGGAATTGAGACTGGTGACAAAAGATTCCAAACTTGTAAGTGAATCCTTCAAATAGTTCACTGGTTTTGGTTATCTCCGACACTACATAACATTTATTTGTTAATTATGCAGCGAGGTGGGGATCCTATTATCCTTTGTTTTGTTGATTTCGAAAGTCCAGCCTGTGCAGCGACTGCAATGAGTGCATTGCAAGGTAGACATCCTTCTTATTCTTCTCAGGAATCAGTGCTGAGGATGGTGACAATCTATTTTGATTTGGAGTCTTGAAGACCTAGGTTTAAAATTCACGTATTATATCAATTGCACAGTTTCCCTAAACAGGTATGCTAACATAATTGATGGAATCTGCAGGTTACAAGATGGATGAACACGATCCAGATTCTAACTATTTGAGGTTGCAGTTCTCTAGGCACCCAGGTCCAAGATCGGGACCTGGAAGTCGTGGCAAGAGATGAAGAGGTTTTGTGTTGGAAACGTAGCTTGAATCTGTGTCAGTTTTCTAGTGGTAATTTTTCAAGTTTAGGTGTGCATTAACAGTATATTGTCCAAAAAACTTTGATCAAGATTGTTGGGTCCTGGTTACACTGATTATTAGCACTTTAGATCGATCAAGGTATGAGAGGAAAAGGAGAAAATTTAAGGACATTTTTTATAGAAATACATGATTTTGTGAAGCAAAAATATTGTACTGTAATTATTGTGTGGCAGGCTCTTCTTACATTCATTTGTATGTATTGTTGAATAAACATATACTTTGTGTCCACAACAAGACTTTTTTTCTCGCAACTTTAAGTCATTGTATGGCAAGCTTCTGTTGGGCAAGCTTCTGTTGGGATTTTCCATGAACCTTCTGGTGAAGTTAAATATAATTAGGACCCCCAGAAACACCAAACCAAGAGGTTTTTTAAAAGGACAACTTTGTTTTTCTTCTCTCGTCTGAAGGTGTGAGTTTAAGAGAGAGATTCCATTTAAGTTTCTCTGAACCAGATGTGCGAAGTAACCCAACTTTTACTCAACAAGCGTTTTAAGTCTTCTTTAAAAGTCATTTAAGCATTCCTATCGTGTTGTTTAAGTAAAAGAGGATCATAGGTGCCAAAGAAGTCGCAGTCAACTAGCAAGCTGTTTCTAAGAAATGATCCGCAATGCTGGTCCTTCGAATCATTTGGAATACTTCACTATCGAGCAATAATCATGTAGTTGTGGACGGAATTCAGCCTCTGGAGTCGGAAACATTTTGTCTGCAAATCGCGACAATTGCCTTCAGAAAAGGTCTAAATCATTTATTTTCTTTTCATATCTCTATTCCCCATGACTAGAGAAACATACGTTTATGTGATCTTTTAATTGGGTATGAACTGGAATTTGGGATGCAGCAGAATAGAAAATGAAAGAAATACTACTATGCATGACATAGTTTAATTGTGTACAAAGGATGTAAATGCTAGACAGCTAGGGTTACGGATGAGCTATGCAATAGTCTTTTTTTTTTTTTTAATTTGAGAAACAAAGTGTCATTACATTAGTAAAATAAAACAATGTAAATAATGACTGATTACATATAGCCCTCGGATTACATTATCTAAATGTCATCTTGTAGTGGTAGTCCAAAGACTCGGGAAGTCTTAGCCCCAGCATAAGTGTTATGGTCCAATCGCGGAAAACAATCAGTGCCCTTTTCTATTCTAGATTCTGCCCGTTCTAGTTTCCTCTCCGTGGCGTATACTGCGTGTACTTCTAGCATGTCTTCAGCCTCACATTTTTATTCGTTCTTATTAGGAAAGTTCCACTAATCTGTCCACCAGGCATATGCTCTGTTTCATCCCTTTTTTTTTTTTTAATTTCAGATAATATCTTAAATCAAAATACGTCAAGTTTTAACTCTAATAAGGTATTTAGTTGATTGGAGTCACCATCCCATTCATGATTTATTTTCGGTAATAAGTTATCCCCTTATATTGTTAAAAAAACATACATAATATAAAATCTTGTTGGGTATCTCTCCAAATCTCAAATAGTAGTTAGGTGAGTTTTGCAAGGGTAAGTTTTGTTTTACTTACAAGTGATAGCTAATTAAATAAAGAGTTCTTTGATTGACCCATAGGTGATAAGTTTTGGTGACTTATTGAAAAAGCTAATTTAAGAAGAAGCCAATTTATCCTTCTTTTTGGAAAGAAAGGTGAAGGCTGTAAAAACCCGAAGGAAGGAGGAGAAAAGGAAAGGTCTACTCTATTGTTTTCACGTGTGAGACAACAATTATTTAGTGAGATAATAAAGAGGAACTGAATCATCATCGACAAATATTCGGTGTGTGATATCTTTTAAGTTTGTAAAGAGTACGAAATTGATTGAAGTTTTTAATTTGTATTAGAACTTATAGATAATTGTACTTGTTATTGAGATTATTGTTGTTAGTTGCAGATTATACTCTTGATTATTATAGTGGATTGATTTTAATATGTGGAGATTTGGACTGTAATTTTTCCCTAATTGAGAGGAGTTTTTCACGTAAATTGCCTGTTAATTGTAGTAATTTTTCCAACAAATCTAATGATTTACTTATTCCTTGAGTTTAGAGAATAAGTAAATTCATCATCTCCCTATCTTTATCTATTTCAAGTGGGTTGAAAATAAAAATGAAGAATTGTTGAACAAAAATATCCTTAAGAAATCTATATAATTACTTAGTAGTAATAGTAGTAGTAGTAATAATAATGATGATGATGATGATGTAGTCAGTGAAGACTAATGAATATTTATTAACTATTCTTTTGTCATTCTAAATTTATGTTTTGAAACCAAACATTGGCATTACATCATCATTAAAATTTCTTAAAAATAAATCAAACTAAATAATACATATTTTATTATATCCCTCGTCTGTTTTATTCTTAAAGAACCATTATTCTATAATTTATATTAAAGAGTCTTAAATTTTAAATTTATATTAAACGGTCTTAAACTAATTAGCCTACCTTTATATATAATTTATTATTATATAAAATTAAAATTTTCACAAACATTAGATATTTTTAAAATTAATTTATAATAAAATAATATTTAAAATAGATATTATTTAATTTTTTAACACAAACTATTTGTTAATCTTTTTTGTGATTGGATAACAAAATTATAATTTTTGAAACTATAAAGAAGCTTAAAATAAAGGAGTGATGAATGTGGACATAGGTTCAAGCACACAGAAAATGGCAAATAAACGGGGCCAATTGTATTTAATGCGGCTAAAAGTCATCAAATAGAGCCAATTACTTTTCGACACACTTAATTTCTTTAGTTGACAGGTCCTTGTTCTTTACTTTGTACAAGAAAAGCAATGGTAGAGGTAACGTGTAGAGTCATCGTGCTATAGTCAACGACGATGCCCCATCAAAGACAAGTTTGAAGCTTTGTTCGCATGTCATCATCATATGGCCAATGACGATGCCCCATCTAGTGGAATATAATCTAATCAGCCAAAAGATTCAATCAAAGACACCTTTGAAGCTTTGTTAATTTGCATGGCATCTTCAAAAGCAAATATCTAACGAGAAGCATTATTTCCTTTGATTGATTGACTAAAAGCTCCCAAAATAACAACAACGAAAATAACTTCTCAATAACAATTTGACTTACGTGTAAAGTTTGGTGAAATCCGATCTTATCTTTAAAGTTTGAAGAAATTTAAAAATATATAATTTTATTTTTAAATAATAAAAATATGGTTTCTTATATAAAAAAATAAATGATTTATTTTTATATTAATTGTAATTATTATTTATACGTGAAATATATAAAAAGTAACGTTAATAGTAACAAATACATTATTGTTATTTCAAATTTATAATTATTATCAATAATATAAATATAAATTTTTTTATTTTTAAAAAGAAAGAAACAAAAAAGTTAAAAACCATAATAAAAACAGAAAATAAAACAAAACAACCCCTTAAAAAATATTACTTGCACATATTCTCTTCCCCATTTATTATTTCAGTTCTCCTATGTGCAGAATATAAGACAAGGGAACTGATCATTGAATCGATTTGGACTACCCGACCATGCAACCCAACCCCCTTCGGATTCCATGTTTAAGGGTTGCAACTTGCAAGCAAGAAACAACCATTACTCGGCTGTAAGATCCGAATCAGCCAAATTAGTCAGCATGACTATTGCCGACACAACTAGCGGTCTAATTTTGCTTCAAGAGTCAAGACACGTGGCTCTGTAGATTTATATTAATTACACAACTGACTTACAAAAACACCATACATACTTTCTTTTTACAAGTTTCTAGAATCTACTTCTTAGTCAGGATGACTTTTACGTACACAATTAGCGGTCTAATTTTGCTTCAAGAGTCAAGACACGTAGTTCTCTAGATTAATATTACTTGCCCAATTGACTAACAAAAACACCATACTTTCCTTGCCTTTTTTTTAGAATCTACTTCTTAGTTAATGATTCAACGTCCTTTATACTATTATTAATATCAACCACTGAAAACTTGAACCGGTTCCTTCAATTTAAAAGCAAAAATTTTTAATTTTAATAACTTTATTATTAAAAATTAATTAATTTATTAATTATTCAGTCGGACAAGTACAACCACTTTTAATCATGTTTCAAATTCTATAATTTTATTTAATCTTAATTGTAACAATCTAATACCAATTTAATATTTTAAACTTTAAATCTCTTGTCTTACCAACTTAATTCCGGTATAGTTCTTAAAACATTGATTAATATAATTGACTAATAATCTTAAATTAATATAAAATTTGACATCATAAGATTCAAAATAAAATGTCAAAAAATGATTCGTTAATTATGAAATTATAAGGACTGGACTCCTATTACTATATTTAAATTCAAGTTACATACATTCTTGAAAACAAGTAGAACAGGGAGCTCCTGGTGCAATCAGCCAATATGAAACATAGGGTAGGTCTCCTTCAACTAATTATTATACTATCCTTTCATTTTAATTGTAGGCATGTGACTAGGTACATTGCGTCTAGCCTAATTTTTATGTTGATAGACCATTCGCAATTTGGATCTAGAGCTTAAGAAAAATATATTTCCCATTAGATCCAACTTCTGGTACATGACTCAAAAAGGATTAGTAAATGAAAAACAAAGTAAAACTACCGATCGACTTCAGCCATGCGGGTTTTAGACTTCCGAAGACGCAAGATTAAAAGCCACTTTTGCAATAAGCTTAAATTTTATATAAGAACTTCCTCCTTTTAGTAAACAATATGCATATGTATGTATAAGTTTGATTTCCAAAAAATTATGAAACTACTCGGTAATACCATCTCAACTTCCCTAGATATGAAACTCATGAAAAAGCTAATTGCAAGGTTGGTCCACAATATTGGATCTATTAGGTCAAGTGATAATGTTGAACCTTAGAAACAATGCATGTTCTGTTACTTGAACCCAAAAATTACGCTTGTTAGAGAAGATACCAACCATGTGCAGCTGCTGTTATTGAAGTTAATAATCATGTGCAAATAATAACCACTTGATGCTTCTTATCTGTATTGTTTAAGCAAAATTCTGTAACTAATTGAGATTATTTCTGTTATCTATAATTAATCTTTCACAATATTGTATTTATTCTATAAATAATATATAGGATAGAAGTAGGGAAATATTAAGCTTGCAATTTACGTCAAACTTTCTTTTCTTTAATAGGGTACCAGAGCTTTAGACTCAGAGTCCTCGATCATTTTTTTCTCTCCAACTTGCTGTTGTAGTCACTACCTTCAGCAACGTCTTTGATGCTTTAAGCCACCACATTCAACAGTTTTTGTGTTTCTCTAGATTCTTGTTCCCCGTAGTCATTGACCAGCTCTTATTCGACTTTCACTCTTTGTGAATAATCACATAGGAATATATCTCCTCCCATAACAACAATCAATTAATTACAACCCTCGATGTTAAAAATAATTCTTTCAATTACCCTACCCTTAATCTCAAGTTGGACAGAAACAATTATCATCTCTGGGCACCCACAGTTCTTTCTGCTCTAGAAGCTTATCACTTGGATCATATGTGGTGTCAGACAATACTACACCAACATCTTGACACAAATGGAAATTTCATTGCTTACACAATTTAGCTTACACAATTTAGCTCATTAGCGAACGATGTCTCATTCATATAAGTTTAAGCCTGGTTAATGCTAGAAGGCGCCTTCAAACCTCAACTGAAGGCTCGTACTATGCATCTATGGATGTAGCTTACAAGTATCCAATAAGGGGGAATGTCTATTTTATATTATATTAAAAAGAAATGTTTTATAGCTGATCTTTTGACAACCTCAAATGAACTAAATCTGATTTGATGGAGAATATATTTTTTGGACTTGATCCTAAATTTGGCTCTTTGGTTACTTCATTTTGTGCTCTTGATGAGACACTTACATACACTTTATTTGGAGTTCTTCTCCAAGAAGAAGCCAGATTGGAGGGCATTCAGCATACCTTACTTTACTTTCTTTATACAGCTCAACGTACCCGGTTACAATCGAGCACTACAAGAAATCAACGCATTGCTGACGAAAATTTGGCAACAGTTAAGAAACCGTAGTAAATTATCATCGGAAATTGTATATCGTCAGAAAACTAGTCCAAAAAATTTTCATTCAACGACGGAAATGATATCTGTCACTGAAATTGGAAGAAAGTCTTGTGTTACCAACGGAAATTCTATACTTGTCAGAAAAAGTGTCTAAAAATTTTTCGATTAGTGACGGACTAAGTACCGTCGGTAAATAAGGCGGGAGAAACTGGCGGCGAGTTGAAGATTTGATATTACTAACGGAGTATTAGCAACGTAAAATTCCGTCGGTAAATTTTAAGCCAATATATCGCCGTCTCTTTGAGATTGAATGTTATTAACTTAAACAAAACGACAGCGTTTGGTTTAATACCAAATGACGTCGTGTTGTTCTGGTTTAAAGAAACATGCAGCTGCCTTCTTCCCACCCCATCGGGTCTCGAACAATTTTCCTCTCCTCCCTCCTACGTCATCTCCTCTCCTCCGGCAACGACTCCCCCCCTTTCTGATCAGACGTCGGTGTTGTGGTCGAAGTCAGAACCTCGTCCTCTTCTCCTATGGCCGTTGCATTTCGTGAGGTATATTACAAACGATTTAGTTTTTTGTTGAGTAATAATTTTGATTTGTTTGATATGTTTGAGTAATTTGTGAATGGATAAGAAGAATTAAGGTTGAAATGTTAGTATTAGAAGGTTATGTTCTAAAATTTTGTTGTGATGTTGCAAAGGTTGTTTGATGCATATTATGTGTTTGGTGAAATGCCTCTTCTTTGTTGTGATTGTTTTAGTTAGAAGATGAAGTTGGTTAATTCTTCCTAATAGGTGTCTTAATTGTTTGGTGTAGTCTATTTTCAAGTGCACCTAATAGTTCTTTAAAATTTGATAATAGTTATGCATTGTAAATGCATAAGGATGGTTAGAAATATGCTCTAAGTTAAGAGATGATACATATAGATGGAAGCCTATTTTTAAAAGGTAGCGATATGTACATTCTTAAAAATACCAAAGATACTGTTAGAAAATAAGGTCTAAAATATATAATTGTTCAAACTACAATTTGATAACATAATTGGATGCATATCAAATTTGACTTGAGTTCAAGTATAAATGCAATTGTTTTCTCCTCTTTACATCCCTCTTAGTACATAAGCAAAGATAAACTGATTCTATTCTCACCATTCCATTACAATTCTTTTATTTGAAAGTCAATTTTTGTCTAACAATTAGATGAAACAATTATAGATCTTTATAAGTTGCCTAGCCTTATTATATAGATATTTTGCCTTTTACTATGTAAATGGCAATACCAATAAAGAATTAGAGTTTGTATAATTTGAAAAATATATAAAAATTAATCACATATATTTATTATCTTTTATAATACTTAATTAAACTCGATAACTCATTAAAGCGTGCTCTATACTCCCCAATCATTCTACCTTTGCCTTTGCTCTTACATCTACCTCTTATTATACCTCTTTCTCTTCCATGTAATTATCGGTTCTTGATCTTTACTATTACCTTATCTACCGACTCCATGTGCATGTGCTATGTTAGTTGATATACTTACATTGTCTGTGATACCTAGACTTATTGTTTTTTATTGCTAATGTTAGTGATGAATGATCAATATTTCATAAAACTAATCACTAATTACATGATGGAAATAGTAAAATCTATGTTAGTTATAACAAATATTATTATCTATCTTACATGTGAGCATTTTTGCATGATCTTTGATTATACCTTTGTTGTCCATATTTAGTATAAGTCATTCTCTTTTCACATCTTTTTCAGTCTCAATAATAATAGACACACCATCAATAGCAATAGGCACACCATTGTCATTGTCATTTAACAATACAACATTCTTATTTGGGGGTTTGTTGGAAGTGAATATGGAAAATGTTCAACATGAAGCTAGAATGTTGTTTTAAGTATGAATGAATTTATGGAAAAGTGGTGGTACATGGAATTTTTGTGTGAGTTATGGTTTAACGAAGATATGTTTTAAATGAAATTATGATTAGTCAAATCTTTAGTTTGAGGATGCACACATCTTCACTAATGCTTTTCATTTTAAATTCATATGACAACCATTTTATAATTTTCTTAAAAAACTAAAAATCATTACATGTAATGCTTATTTTGTGGTCTTCATCAATCATATAGAAATTCAATATATGCTTTATAATATTAGAAAATATTATGTTTGAGATATGCTTTATAATATGTTCTTATATAAATGCTTTATAATATATTCAGGCCACAGTGGATACATTGATGGAGAAGATGACTTCCATGCAAGAGAAGATGGATTATATGACTCAAGTGCAAGAGCAAATGGAGCAGATAGCTCAACTTAGACAGGAGCTGGAGTAGTTGAAAGGGAGGGTTAGCACCTCAGAGTACCCGTGATTACCAGGACATTAGGATTATTGTAGTCATTTGTTTTCAATTACAAAGATAAGTTATGTATACTGTAATGCTTTTATTATCAATTAAGAAAATTTGAACTTTATATCAATTAAGAAAATCTGTTTAAACAAATTAAATATAAAAATAAATAAATTTAATATGCACAGATAATTCACAACTGTTGAAATTATGCATTTTTCATAAGATCATCAAATAAAATTTAATGTCAGGATTTTTTAAAAAAATTCTAACTTTTAATTATCGATGGATTACAGAAAACCGTTGGATAACATGTTTAAATAGTATCGACGGAATAAGGAATCCATCGGAAAAGTATTTCCATACTACCGACGGAAAATTGTATACCGTCAGTAAATTGTTCGTTTTATTTACCAATTGTTTCTGTTAATCCGTAGGTATATTTACGACGATTTACCGACAGTTTCCTTAATTCCATCGGTACATTTTATCGACAGAAAGGCATATGGTATTTTCATTGTTATAGTTACCTACTCCCGTATTAACGACGCTTTTATTTGTTGTTTAATTCCATCGGTAAATATTAATACCGACGGAATAATTGGATTTAGCGTCAGTTATTTCCATCGGTAATTCTTTGATTTCTTGTAGTGATAAATTGTTGTGAATATATGCTTTAGTTCAACATATTATTAAATTAAGTATTTTATTGTAATTCTATTAAATTAAGTTATCAATTTCTTACTTTTATTTATAATCCACATTAATAAATTGAAAGTGATAGTAAATCAATTTTTATTAAAATTAATAATTTTTAGGCATATAAGACTTCATTTAGACAATTGCATTATAAAGTGATGATTGATAATTAACAAATTTTATCAATAATATATTTCAAATATATTAATTATAATGACTGTTATGATATTAATTACTCTTTAATAGTAATAATTAAACAATAAAGTTTGATGTATTTTAAAAAGGATTATGATAAAATATATAATCTTTTTATACTTACTTATTAGTATCATTAGATAATAAATAAAAAGTTAATGAAACATATTAATGTTATAGAATAATAAATATGTTATTAATATTCATTAATTTAACAATTTAAATTAAACGTTACATATAAAATATTATTACACTATTAAATATAAGTTATATTTTTTTTAGAAATGAAATTTCATTAATACTGTAAAATTCTATAGAGAATATCAGAAGTAATTTAGCCCTCCACTCAATCTAAGGTTCTAGTACAATAAACATTCCACTTCTTACACCACATTTTCTTTAGACTCTTCATGCCTTCCTTAGACATGTGTGTTCTCCTATTGGCTTACCAACTTACTTGCATTAGTTGCCATTTAAAACATTTTGTACTAAGGTTTTCTTGCCAATCTTTTTCTTTACTCATTTAGCATGCATCCATCATGAGCAGAGCTTTAAGTTAGGAGTTTATGTGTTTCTCTATGCTTTTCATTCTTTCCTTACCATAACTTCCTTCTATATACTCATCTCATCTATCTTTTATAGGTTAAGCATCTGTTTGGTATCCGAGTATAGATGGAACTCCTTTTAGTTAAGTAATAAAGCTCTATCTCATGCCTATTATGTCATTATTTTCGAATCTAAATTTGAATATGTAGACATACATTCTCATTAGTATCGGAATATGTTAAAGTGTAGTTGTTCCTTAATTGAGCCTTAAGCTTTAGAGCTCGTTGATTTTTAATGGTGGTTATTCCTTTGAAGACTCTCACATTTCTTTCAATCTATAAGGTGTACATAGAACGTCCTGGTGCTTATAAACTTGTGAGTTTTAGCTCTGAATGGGAGCAGGAGATAATATGGTCAAAGATATCCTGAAATTCATCACATTAATGACCTATTAAGGGTATAAAAAGATGATCGCATTCCATATGCCTTTAGTGTTGCAATAGGAGAAAATCTTTAATGCTTGATAGTATAAAGAGCATCTATTAGGAATATTGAGGTATAATAGTTTGAATAAAGTATGGATTTTGCCCAAGGTGACTAACTAGAGAAAGAAAGAGAAGTATGGATTTTGCCCAAGGTGACTAACTAGAGAAAGAAAGAGACTTTAGGTTAAAGTACCCTGCTCTGTATGATTTTAGCCCAAGGTAATGTTGAATGTAGTCAATTGATAAGTTTCCTACAAATTGAATTCATGCTTTGTCCATATATAGGAATCAACCTCTTAAGGATTCGGTGGATACCAAGGACTGTAACTCCCCAATTGCCTTTGGAAATAGTCTAGCTATTCAACATTGTGTATAACTAAAGCCACCATACAAATTTTAGAGAATTTATGAATCAAAGATCATATTATGGGTAAGTGGCTTAGAGGTCCTATTGAACAACAATTGTTAAACCAAAGTAAGGTATATTCCCCATCCCCAAATTTGCATATAATGCTCGATTGTAAAGAGTCCCTTAGTCTAAGTAATTGATTTATAAACCATAAGGTATTAGTGTTTCTTACCATTTCCTATAGGGATCTTTTATTTAAAGTACATGTGGATCCACTTGACTCACGAAGCTTCTTTATTGGCAAGTCTTCTCAATAGTCTTTTATATAACAAGAATTTGTTTATAATTTTTAGAGGTTGAATTCCCAATACCCTAAATTCCTTAAGTTTACGTACTATGTCCTAATTTTCTTTATCATGAGTTATGGCATCCTTAGCTCCACTCTATAAGAATCTTTTGAATAATCTCTTAATGTATTTGGTGACCCCTTATGAGTAGACCAGTATATGTAAAGTGATTATAAAATAGATTATACTGGAGCCAATTTGCCTATAAATGAGAGAATCTTTGTACTCCAATTGAAGATCCTTTTGTGGATCATTTTAAAAAGTAGAGAACAATCTCTATTTCTTACCATTTTATTTGATGTAAGGATCCCCAAATAGGTGAATAAATTTTTCATTTAAAACTTATTAAAGAGGTTAGCTAATTGGTAAGGTTCTCCCCACTTAATGAAAGTATATAAGTGACTCTTCTCTAAGTTGATTGCTAGACATGATAATATAAATTTGTAGGGAAGTGGTAAGCAGTGAGATGGATTTATCCTTTTTTCTTATAAAACAAGAGAAGATCATTAAAAAATATAAGCTAAATAGCTTGAATTTTTTTTCACATACCATGACATTTAAACCTTAGATCTTTGGAAACATTAAGAGTGATCAATCTAATAAGAGACTCCATGGATAATATGAATAAGTAAGGAGACAAGGAGTCTTCTTGTCTTTGTAGGATCGCGTATGGCCCGAGTATTCACAATACACTGCGGAAAAGACCATAACACAACACGATGTATAACCGAAAACATATAGGATGCGCAAAAATACCTTTTTGACACAGATTGGTGGTTGCTTTTTCGGATTCGTAGACACTGCTACACGGGAATGTCCTCTACCGGTATCCACACGAGTATGCACGATCTGGGCTGCGATTGTCGTGTGCTAGCAAGTCCTGAAACTCTTTCCGAATGTCGCACAATTTTCTCTCGGATGGTGGCTAGGGTTTCGTATCACAATGGTGTCCCC
>JAOSBK010000002.1:9025713-9036516 GCA_027568895.1 Erythroxylum shatona
GTACAGCATTCAATAGAGATCTGCGAAGAGCAACCAATTTCTCACTCTCTTCTCCGATAGTTCACTCCATTACTGGAGTTCTTGCATGGTATCAGAGCCTTGTGGCTCTCAACCCTATACTCCCAAAAATTCAAAAATTAACTCAAAATGGCCAAAGATTCAGAAGTAACTGGCGAAACAAGTGACAACCAAACCCACCTTGACATCGAAGCCGAATCGTACAACATTTCTCCGGCGGAAAACCCAGGAAGCATCTTGGTCAACACCCCACTGGATGGAAACAACTATTTATCTTGGAGTCGGTCGATGATAATTTCATTGAGGGCCAAGAACAAATTAGGATTTGTCACCGGAGAGTTGGAGAAACCCATCTCCGATGAAGCAAAGGCGAGAAAATGGGTGATCGCTGATAACATGGTCATCGCATGGATTTTTAACACCCTTACAAAGGAAATCGCTGACTCATTCTTGGTGGTAACTACCGCAAAGGACCTATGGGATGAGCTTAAGGGATGTTACGGAGAGAGTAGCGGGCCTCACTTATACCAGCTAAGGCAGCAGATAAACAATCTCCGTCAAGGTAACAATTCCGTTACGACTTATTTCACAAGGTTAAAGAAATTGTGGAATGACATGGATTGTCTAAGACCTATGAAAACTTGTGTGTGTGATGCATTTAAACATAACACTGATGTGGTGAATGACAACAAGCTGACAACTTTTCTGCTAGGATTAAGGGAGGAATATGCTAATGTAGTTAGCTAAATTATGTTGTTGGATCCGTTGCCACAGGTCAGTAAGGCGTATTCTATGATTCTGACCATTGAAAAACAAAAATCTGTTTGTGTTGATTCCGGAATAGGACAGATGGGTATAGCGTTATTGGCTAACAACGGGGCTGTTAGGAAACAGAGTTATAACAGGGAAGGATTAAACAGGAAGATAGGTGGAAGAATGGATGAAAAACACTGTGACTATTGCCATGAAAAAGGACACCTAAGGGAAACATGCTTTCAGCTGCACGGCATACCAGAGTGGTACAAGGAGTTACGAAAAAAGAAAAGGAAACAGAATTTTGCAGCAACTATAGTAGAAGGATTTACAGAGGAGGCGAAGGGACCGTCGAAAATGGAGGAAAACCCACTGGTTGATGTCGAATCTCTTGCTAAGCAAGTCCAGGAACTCATGAAGTTTGTCAAAGGTAAAAGTAGTATGGAAACCAATCATGGCGCGTATAACAATTTTTCAGGTATCTCTCATAACTCGCTCATATTTGATAGTGAAGAATACGACAACGTTTCATGGATAGTCGATTCAGGTGCCTCTACCCACATGTGCATAAACCCCAATTCCCTTAAAAATCTGTCCGTGAATGATGAAATAAATCATGTTACATTACCTGATGGAACTAGCAGATCTGTCACACATGTAGGAGATGTCACAGTATCACCATCTTTGAACCTTAAAAATGTCTTGTGTATACCTACATTTCACCACAATCTTTTATCTGTTTATAAAATCGCTACACAAAACAAATTAGCTGCCATATTTATTGCTGATAAAGTGTTTCTGCAGGACCCGACGACTAATTACGTTGTAGCGATTTGTGAGGCAGCAGGCGGTATCTACAAGTTGACTCCAAGACATTTTCTCCCCAAAAAAACACTCCAAGGTCCTTCACTCCAATTCTACCTAAACAATGTCGTAGCTTACAATGTATCCAATGACTTTGATTTGTGGCATTTTCGACTTGGACACGTATCTAGAAACAAGTTATCGCATTTACCCATTTTATTCGGAAAAACTCCCAAAAATCATTCATGCGAAATTTGTCCATTAGCTAAGCAACAACGAAAATCCTTCCCAAAACACGAAATTACAGCAAAAAATCCATTTGAGCTTTTACATTTAGACTTGTGGGGACCATACAAGACCCCAAACATAGACGGGTCAAATTTTTTTCTCACCATCGTAGACGAGTATTCTCGTGCAACATGGACTTACTTAACAAGTAGTAAGAACCAAGTTCCCGAGTTACTTAAGGTTTTCTTACAAATGATCCAAACCCAATTTTCATTACCTGTCCTATGTGTCCGTACAGACAACGGTACTGAGTTTGTAAATAAAAATTGTACCAACTTATTCCAGAGTAAAGGCATACAACACCAACGGACTTGTCCATATACACTGCAACAAAACGATGTTGTGGAACGTAAACACAAGCATTTGCTTCAAATCACAAGGGCCCTAATGTTTCAGGCCAATTTACCAACAAGTCTTTGGGGGGAAGCCATCCTAACATCCACATTTATTATAAACCGCTTACCATCAAAAACTATAGGTTGGAAAACACCATATGAAAAACTATACAACAAACCACCCAGTTATGATACGTTAAGGACATTCGGATGCTTATGCTATGCAACAAACACTAAGCCCTTCAAAGAAAAATTAGAACCCAGAGCCCACAAGTGCTTGTTTCTAGGATACGTGTCCGGCCAAAAAGCGTACAAATTACTTGACTTGCAAACAAACCAGATACTTGTCTCAAGAGATGTATTTTTTCATGAAGAAATATACCCATACAAGACAAAAACCACCGAGACACAAGACTAACCTAGAAATTTACCCATGTTCAACTTTGGGCCAAATCATAACTCCCACCAAGAACCCATTTCTGACACACAAACCCAAATGATCAACGACACCCATACTGATATGCAAGAAAGACCATTACACTTACCAAACCCATTAATACAAATGGAGCAAGACCAACACCCTAACCTACCCGACATACCTCAAGACACCAACACCCATCTGCCGCCCCCATCACCAACTCAACCTCACACAATTCAGCAGCTCACCCAACGCAGAAGTCACCGAAACCGACCTGGACCAAAATACTTGGATGATTATGTCACAAATATCTCTGCTGCCTGTACACCGATTGCTACAACGTCATCAGTCCAGGTCTGTTCACATGACAATACCTTCCCTGATATCACTTTTTCTCACTCGTTCCTTACCTTTATGGCAAATGTATCAACTGACCATGAGCCGTTGTCGTATGAAACTGCCAAAGATGACCCGTTATGGGTGGAATCTATGATTTGCGAGTTAGACACGCTGGAAGATAATTCAACATGGACTGTCGTTGATCTTCCACGAGGAAAGAAGGCACTCGAAACCAAATGGATTTATAAGATCAAAAGAAATCCTGATGGGACCATAGATAGAAGAAAAGCCCGGCTCGTCGCAAAAGGATTTAATCAACGTGCTGGAGTTGATTATTTGGAGGTTTTTTCTCCGGTCGCCAAGGTGACAACAATTCGGACACTATTAGCCATGGCTGCCGCACACAACTGGTCAGTCCAACATTGCGACATCAACAACGCATACCTTCATGGGACTATAGAAGAAGATCTATACATTAAACCTCCACAGGGTTATCGAGCACCAGAAGGGAAAGCTTGCAAACTCCACAAATCATTATACGGCCTAAAACAAGCCGGGCGGCAATGGAACAAAGAACTAACCACAACGCTTAAGGATATCGGCTTCATCCAATCTGAATCAGACAACTGTTTGTTTACGAGAGGTAACCATGATTCCTTTATCTCGATCGTAATTTATGTAGATGACTTGCTATTGGTTGGACCAGATGAAAATGTCATCAAGTCGGTCAAAATACATCTACACGACAAATTTACAATCAAGGACTTGGGCAGTGCAAAATTTTTCGTCGGAGTCGAAATTGCAAGGTTTGATGGAGGGATGTTTCTGTCCCAATCAAAGTACATCAAGGACATCATTCGAGATGCCGGATGTGGTGACTTAAAAATAGCTGCCGTGCCCATTCCACCAGGCACCAAGTTATCCATTGATGATGGCGCTCTATTGCCAAATCCTGAAAAATACAGGAGAATTGTGGGACAACTATTATACCTGAATTTTACACGACCGGATATCACCTACGCCGTCCAACAACTAAGTCAATTCAACTCAGCACCAAGACAGCCCCATTGGAACGCTATGGTACATGTCTTACGCTACTTGAACGGGTCAACAAAGAAAAAACTATTTTACCCAGTCCAGACAAACCCAGAACTTAAGGCTTATTCCGATTCCGATTGGGCTGGTTGTGCGTATTCTCGCAAGTCATTAACCGGCTATTGCATATTCTACGGACGTGCCCCGATATCGTGGAAAACCAAGAAACAACACACAGTCAGTCGCTCATCTGCCGAAGCTGAATATCGGAGCATGGCAAGCACTCTATGCGAGTTACGGTGGATTTCGTATGTTTTGCAAGATCTGCAGGTAACACCAAAACTACCTATCCCATTTTATTGCGATAACATGGCAGCCATACATATATCTGAAAATCCAGTCTTTCATGAAAGGACAAAACACGTGGAGATTGATTGTCACTTGGTTAGAAATGCTGTCAATGATGGATTCATACAAACAACTCACTTACCCTCGCAACATCAACTTGCCGAAAGCTTGACAAAGTCTCTTACTGCATTGATTTTTTCGAGCAACATTTCCAAGTTGGGTCTCATTGATGATCCAACTTGAGGAGGGGGTGTTAGAATATATGATCGAATGGGCCTCAGATCCAAAGACCATTGCACATGGAACAAATGCTCAGCATAGAAAGGACAAAGCAAGAACGGAGCATAAAGGAACAACGCATGAAAATAGCAGCAGACACAGTACACCACAGCACACCTTTATTTGTACAGCCAACAGACACAGTACACCATAGCACACCTTTATTTGTATAGCTGTAATTTTTTTTTGTCGAGTAATGATTCACAATCTGTTATAGAGAGAGATAAACCCAACATGTATATAAAACCCATGTACAGCATTCAATAGAGATCTGCGAAGAGCAACCAATTTCTCACTCTCTTCTCCGATAGTTCACTCCATTACTGGAATTCTTGCATTATGCCTAATATTAATTGTTAATTATTATAGTCATTCATCTTATGATTTCAAGATTTAGAATAATAAAAATACTGTTTATAATTTTACTAGGTTCTTTTTTTCTTTCAAAAGTGAAACAAGATGTCCT
The DNA here is from genome assembly GCA_027568895.1 of Erythroxylum shatona. NCBI lineage: Eukaryota > Viridiplantae > Streptophyta > Magnoliopsida > Malpighiales > Erythroxylaceae > Erythroxylum > Erythroxylum shatona. The sequence continues at coordinate 9,030,797 of JAOSBK010000002.1, forward strand.
TTTATCATGTCAATTGGTAAATACTCGTACGGAGATGCTACGATCCCTATCATTAATTAATTATTTGTATACAATTTTGTCGAATGGTTTTTGGATTATTTGGTGAAATAATTTTGGATTATTTGGATCACTATCATCACTACCTAACTGATTAATTTGATATCGTGAATTAGAAATATTTTCATAACAATTAAATGTGTTTGGTGGGTTTTCTCTTTCACAACTTGCAATAGAATAGACGAGAGAATATCAGTTTTTCGTTTGTCTGTGTCCAGCGACAAAAGCAACATTGTCAAACGTGCAAGTTCTTTTATGTGCACAAACTCGAAAGAGGAGACGAGAATGCAATAGACACAGACAATTTAGGTTTACTGACTGCTCCCAGAACTCCACATGTACACGCAAACTTTTAAGACGAATAGAAGAAGAATCGAAGACTTTTTGGATTTTGGTAGTTTAAAATAGCAAATATTGAAATATTTGATTAACTCTATTCCCTTACGTCCTTCTTGACAAAGAGCAATAAAATGATCAGGAGTAGCTAGTTGCTTGTAAAATGGTTTTAATTTTGAAATTTTCAATATTTTAGTACCAAGTTGAAGATTTCCGCGTGTGTATGTTGGGGCGGCCATTTCATGCAGGACGGAGCTAAGTTGGCCACTAGACGAAGATTAAAAACTATTTAAATTAAATATTTAATAACTAAATTATTTACTAAAATTTTGTCCTCACTAAATTTTATATTGAAAATTGACTCCACTTAAATCTTAAGTCTTACATGAACATATCTTTATTTCCGTTTCTACTTACTTATACTTGTGAAATATTTAGAATTGATGGTATTATTATATGGTCAATTCCAAAGATAAATTAATGGCGGCAATTAAGCTTGTAAGAATTTCTTGGTCTCCTTAATTTGAAAGGGGAGAATTACCCCAATAAAATAAACTTTAGATCCGTGTCCCTGAACCTACAACATGTATTTTTCACATGGAACATGTTGGACCCCATGACCTATAATTGAGGATCATCAGAGCTGATCGAGTTTCAATTTTAATACTTATATCTTGTACTAATGTGATCAGCTGAAAATCGCATCATCATCTAGATCTCATAATTTAGTTTGGCAGCAATAACTCAGACACAGTTTAATTAGTGATGTCGTTTAGTTCCCTAAAAGTCCGCTATGAGCTGTCTCCGACTCACTTGTCTGTTCAATTACTACTTCTATGCACATGCGTTGAGGCACAATAATGTAATAAACAAACAGAAGATAGTTGTCACTTGAATACCCAACTCATGCAAAGACGAAGCAGACATCACATGAAAATTGACTGGCAGATCGTTTTATATGGGCAAGAATGTTATCAACACGTTGCGAAACATCTCTCTCAGAGGATCGTACACCCTCAAGAAAATTTCCACTCATTAGTTAATCAGTCAATATCACTGTAGTTCAATCGTTTTATATTGGCAAGAATGGTATCATCGACACTTTGAGAAACATCTCTCTCAGGGGGTTGTAGATCCTCAACAAATTTTCCACTCATTAGTTAATCAGTTAATATCATTGTCGTTCAGACTTGCTTTACATATTGTTCATCTCGTTCCCGTCAATCTTGATAAGATCATAGCTTTCTGGAAAGAAAGATGTTTGTCTGTTTAGGATTTTCCGAACACCGATCGTTGCTCTTGTTCTTTAACTCTTAAGGGCCCTCCAAATGGGTTAGCAAAGAGTGTCAGAATCGGAATTCAGTTGCAATTTCTTGATTAAGATTTTTGAAAATTGAGGAGAAGATAGAATTAGGAGTCCGTTTGTTTGTTTGTTTTTTTTTTTTATCTTCAAATTTAATAAAACAATTATTTATTTGACTTTTTAATTTCTACTTTTTGTTTCGATTTTTCCAATTTTCATAACTTATGGAAATCATAAAAAATAGGTTTTTCGTTTATTTTTTATAATTTCATTTAGTATCAACTAAATATATTTTATCTAATTATTTGATATTAATTATTATGAATAATTTAATTTGCTATTATGTATTTAATTATTTAATATTAGTTATTACATGAATAGTTTAATTTAATTTCTATAGTTAATTTAAATTTAATAGTTATTAATAAATAAAATTTATATTTGAAATATCTTCAAAATTTAAAAATTTTAAATAAAATTTGTTTTAATAATTAAACTATATATTAAAACACTACAAAAAAAGTCTGAAATAGCTACGGAATATTACCGATAGTAAAGAAACCGTCAGTAATTACAGACGGATATATTGTATCGGTTAGTAAAATTGTCGGGAAAAATGGAAAATATAAAATTGAAGTTTGGCGACAGAAATTTCTGTCAGTAAAAGCATCGTTTGCATGAATCAAAAGTTGAACGTTTTTTTTATTGTAACAAAATGACATCGTTTTGTTCCTATAGGGAGAACGTCTTTTGGTGTAGTATAACGACGCCATTTTTGGTACTAAAGCAGAACGTACCAAGATGACGTCGTTTGGTTTTAAACCAAATGATGTCATTTTGGTTATGAAGCTGAATGTTTTGTAGTGTACTAGAATGACGTCGTGTGGTTTAAAACCAAATAACGTCGTTTTGGTTATGAAGCTGAACGTTTTGTAGTGTATAAGAACGATGTCGTTTGGTTTAAAACCAGACAACGTCGTTTTGATACGAAAGCAGAAGGTCGTTAAGCAAACCGAGACGACATCGTTTGGTTTAAAACCAAACGATGTTGTTTTGTTACAAGCAGAATGTTTTAAGTTAACCGAAATAATGTCGTTTGGTTTTAAACCAAATGATATCGTTTGTCATTGAAACATAACTTTTTACATTAACCAAAACGACATCGTTTTGGTACTGAAGCAGAACGTTTTTCAGTTAACCAAAACAATGTTGTTTGGTTTTAAACCAAACATTGTCTCTTAGGTTAACTGAAACGACGTCGTTTAGGTTAACTAAAACAACGTCTTTTTTCTTTAAGTTAAAACAAAAAGACGTTGTTTTGGTTTAATTAAAACAGACCCCCGACCTGCCGCTCCTGTTTCCTCTCCTTCTTCCTCCTTTTGGTTGTGCTCCCACATCCGACATCGTCTCCCTATTCTCCGTCGAGCTGCTGTCTCCGGCATGAGTAATCGTCTTCTCTAGCGGTTTTCGTCAAGGTATGACCGTCTTCTCCGACCTCTTTTGCTGTCGATGTGTGGGTGTCCGTAGATGAATTTTTTGCAAAATTTGGAGTTAGTTTTTGACAATGGTTGGCTGCATTGGTTTTGGTTGTTATTGTTTGATGGTTTGCTGTCTAAACTACTGTTAATGATGGTAAATAATGGAAAAATGTTGTGATTTTGTTAATAGTTAGGGATGAAAATTTTCAGCATACAAGGTGTTCAATGAAATGTATGCATATAATAGTTGATCTTTTTGAAATAGATGCTATATTATTAATCATACTATAAGTTTTTGAATCCATTTGATAATCTTTCTCAAGCCTACTTAATAGAATTGTAACCCATTATAAATTATAATTTAACCTAAGTCATATATTTTAATAACCTTTTATACCATCAATTTAAGAATTGTGGTGTGGTGTGATAAAGGTTGATAAATTAAATTTAACTAACTCTATACTTTTTCTTTTATGTTTTGTTCTTATAATGGAGTAATCTATTTTAAAACCATAATTTCTACATAATTTTCAACATCTTTAAAAGATATTCTTCTAATTTTATTATTAACAAATGGATGAAATCTTGTTTTGTTGGTTGAAGCATATAGATGTTATCAATTTATAGTAATTATTTATTGCCCAAATTTCCAATAGTTGGTATTAAAGTAAATTCCATAAGTTTTAAAAACTATTTTTATGATAACATTGATATTGTTTCCCGATCCTGCTACAACTTTGCTTAATAATTCTCAGAAACCCCTTTAGGACCTTAAATATTTATAAAATCTAAATATTTTTTTAGGTTTTAAATTTTAGTTTTCTCTTATTAAAACTATATTTCCTAATCCTGAATACTTATTTATGCCTTTTAAGTGTTAGTCTTATGTCTTAGATATTGTATTCAAGCAAGTTTTAAGGCATTTAAATGGCACAAAAAATTATATACTAGCATACATTAAAGATGGTAATCTTATCCTTATAGTTTATACATACTTAGATTTTATTATATTTAGATGTCAGCAAGCCAAGCCAGGATATATATTTATGCTAGCAAATGATGCATCAGAAATTGAATCATTAAGAAATCTCATTGGGGAATATTTTTAGTAGATTCAAGTTTTATATCCATATATTTGTATTATGATAACAATTAGATAGTGCAACTTAGTAAAAACAATAAGAATACCATAAGTTCTAACAATTTAGAAGTCAAATGTTTGATTGTTATAAAACTTATATAAGACATTATTAGGACTACGTATATATTACTTAATCCACTAATTAAATGACTATGCCTTAATGTTTATAAGGGACATGTTTCTAACATGAGTATGCTAAAGTCTTTTATGCTAATAATTAGCCTAGATTTTAATTTTACTCCAATTTAAGTTTTCAGTTAATGTAATTGAATTGCATCATTTATTATATGATGACCATCATTGCATAGTAATAAAGATTATCGTTTTTTTATATGCATTATTTCATAGTATATCGTAAAGACACAAATTCTTAGTTATATTCGTTGGTTGAGGGTTAGCAAGTTTAAGTTAGACAGTTCGCCACGGTAGTTGTTTTTACTGCTTGAAGGCTAGGATTTCATAGCAAGTTATGCCAAGTAGTTTTGGAGTTCTGCACTTAGAAAGTTGCAGAGTGTGGGTGTAGACTGTAGATGGTGGGAGAGAGGGAGAGGAAGAAAGATTGGGTGTCTTGCATATTGTTTTTGTCATTTAGCCAAGCATTTATTATACTCTGTTGATACTTTGGGAACTTGCAAATTTCGACGATTCCAATACCACCAACTGCACCGCATGCCTTCTTCCTGCGTGTTTTTTATGACTGGAGACTGTGCATCAGTCTTTTCCTTTTTTTTACCGTTAGTTACACTCACCTTTGCTATTACAGGTCCTCCTTTCGTAGTCCAGGTTATAATTGTGCTAGGCTTTCGTGTTTATGAGAAATCTGTAAACTCCCCAAAGAACACTCTTGACGAGAACGTGGTTGTTTTTACAGGATTGTAGTTCCTTCGGGTAGCTCACTAATTTTTTACTGTCCTCTGTCTTATTTTAGTACCATTTGATTTTATTGTCTTCTTGTATATGTATTAGATTTATTATTCGTATAATTAGCACCTTTGACTATTAATAGTATTAGTATTATTTGCATTTATTTTATTTATATCTTGAGATTTTGGTATTTTTATTATTAGTTCTATTTAGTGATTTTATTATTTCTATTTGCAGTTTTTATTGTATTTTTAGGTCCATAGAAATTTTCTGTCCTAGTTTTTACTTTTCTCTGTAACCTACATCATTCTTATATTGTCTCATTTGTATGTGGGTCCACCAAAAACAGCCTCTCTACTATGTAGGAGTAAGGCTGCCTACTATCGGACCTCCCTAGACTCCACTTCATTGTGAAATTTCGGACTAGGTGATGATGATGATGATGTGTTAATCTTAAGTAATTAAATCAAAACAAGCATAGGGACATATACAAAGTTAATATTAAGTCTTATTTCCATGTCTCATGATATAAAAGAATTTT
>JAOSBK010000002.1:9066824-9084879 GCA_027568895.1 Erythroxylum shatona
ATCTTTATATGTCCAAATATGATTATTTATGTGGAGTGCTAGAGTTGTGACAAAAATGCCAAAAAGGGGGAGATTGTTAGAATATATTTTATATATTCTTTGTTTGGTTTTGACATTTTTAAATTGGACATATAAAAGATGGAGTTTGTGTTTTATTAGAAGTCCATGTAGTTATTGCCTCCTTATTTGATTTTAAAAAGGAATATATGAGATACATGTGATAAAGATGAAATCCTAGTTTCGGTGGAATTTAAAATTTTGAAGATTACCTATACATGTGTGTATCTTCTTATTATGGAATGTGTCCAGCTGTACATCAATGTGAAAAAATCTGGCAGCAAGGCAATTTTTATGCAGATGTGGATTTGGGGTTAAGTTAGGTTGTATATGTCAGAAAAATCGTACAAAGTTTTTCTTTTTGGTTATCTACAGGCTGCGTATTTTTATGGGCTGTATGTGTCTCCTTGGTGAATAAGGAGTCTGGTGGTTTTATGCATGTGGGTGGTGGTGTTGGAGTGATTACGAGAGTCACTGCAGTAGAGTATTTGTTGGGCTGATTGTGTATGTGTTGGTGAGCAGCCCTTTTTCCATTGTTATTATTTTTGACAAGCAGTGCACGGTTAAAGTGGAGTTGCAGATTTCTTGGGTTCTTGAAGAAGGTTATTGGTTGCTGCACACAGATGAATTAGCGTTGACGGATGCGTGACTTGTTGGTGGAGCAACTTGGTTCTATTGCTGAATAATTTCAGATATGGGACGTTGTCGTTCTTTGATTTATTTGTTATTATTTCTTGAATGAAAATAGTTAGACAAATCCTCTGACGAGGTTAACACAAGTTGGTCGTGTTATCGGGAGTGATAATCTTTCACATATAGTTAGGTTGTGGGATAGTTACAAAGATTGAGTGGTATTGTGTTAGATAATCTTGTGTAATTTTGTTGAACTACAGTGAAAGCGATTAATCTGGGTGAGGGCCCCACAGACGTAGGCAAGGTGTGCCGAACTGCGTTACCAAACGTCGGCATCTTCATTATTTTGCATTCTTGATTTTTGATTTACTTGTGCGAAAAATAATTTGTGGATAGTCTGCGAATTAATTAACCCCCTTCGGTTTTACATTTTCAATATGCGACTAACCTAGGAAAGTATCTCAGCATTCCAATAATCCATGAACGCACGTCCAAGCGATCTTACTAGGATATTCTCAATAATGTACAGCGAAAACTCGATGGATGGCGAGGCCAATTTCTCTCTCTAGCGGGCAGAACTACACTCATTCAATCCGTGTTATCAGCGCTCCCCAACTACGCCATGCAAGCTGTCAAACTCCCTCAACTATTATATGACGAACTGGATAGGGTAAGCAGGAGTTTCCTATGGGGATCTAATGAGGCACAAAAGAAACAAGGTTTGATAAACTGGGATGCGGTGTGTAAGCCAAAAATAGCTGGAGGCTTAGGTCTTCGAAAAACAAGGGACACCAATGACACTTTCTTGACCAAACTTGGCTGGCAACTGTTTTCAAAACCAGAGGTCCTTTGGGTGCAGGTTTTAAACGCCAAATACAAGTTCGACCTCAACAACATACCAATCCAGTTGTCAGCACTTAGTGGTTCGATGGTATGGTGGGGTATATAGTCGGTGTGGGCGCATGTCCTCCGAGGAAGGAAATGGGTCATCGACAATGGCACTAAAACACAATTCTGGATGGATGCATGGGTACATGATTTTGGACCGCTTAAGGATCGATCTGTGCAAACCATCCCTCCGCAGTTGCTGCATAAGCAAGTATGGGATTTTGTTGACGATCGGGGCGGATAGCAATGGCACCTATTCCAGCATCTTCTTCCCCCATCAATTTGCTTGGCGATAGCTGGTATACTTCCACCATCTAATCAGTTCGGCTCTGATCGAATGTTATGACGCCCATCACTTAATGGTATGTTTACCATCTCCTCAGCCTATAATTTAATTACTCGACAAGATGATAGCAATTACTGCAGTTTATGGCCAAAGGTATGGAAATGGGAGAGTCCACAACAAATTAGAGCATTCCTCTGGCTCTTGGCACGCGACAAACTCCCCTTTAATCAACGAGTTATTAAATATCAATCCCCAGATCCATCCTGTCAGCGATGTGAGGAAATTGAATCAATTCTGCATATTGTTTGGGATAGTTGTTGAGCAAAGCAATTTTGGCGTAGCCTTTCCACAAATATCATCTCAGACGGATTCTTCCAATTTTAGCGACATCAACACATTCAGGGGCTCGAATGGTCGTTAATATTTGGAACAGCATGTTGGTTCCTATAGAATTGACGAAACAAATACATTTTCGATCCCAAGTTCTCTTGGTCGGTAAATTCTCACAGTATCGTGATCCAATATGTGCATTCGTTCGTTCAAGCTAAGATACTGATAAGCAAAGCAATACAAAACCCCAAAGTGAGGACAGAGACATTGGTGGGATGGACCAACCCCCAACAGGACTGGATACTCCTTAATATGAATGGAGCCTACCAATCCTCGACTTCGCACGTGACAGCAGGGGGCCTTCTTAGAGACAACACCGACAAATGGTTAGGAGGTTTTGGGCATAATATCGAGTATTGCACCTTAGTTTGTGTTGAACTATGGGGGGTATTTTCGGGCCTCACTCTAGCCTGGATTGTGGAGTATCAGAAAATAGAACTCAAAGTGGATTCATTGACTGTTCTTAACAGTTTATCGATACCAGCTACAACATTTGTGCCTCACTAATTTAATTCTGGGGATCCAACAACTTCTCAACCGCGAATGGACTTCGAAAGCTAGGTATATATACCAAAAGGCTAATCAAGCCACGGATTTGCTAGCAAACCATGCCAGGTCTTTAGATCTTGATTTCCATTGGTATCGATACCCGCCTGGGGGTTACTTTGATATCCTAATAGAGGATATAGCTAGGGTTTCCTTTCCCTTATTAATAGCATAATATATGTATCCGTTTCCTTATGATATAAAAAAAATGTGGAAATTGTCCACATGCTCGCAAATAAATCATGCGTTTCTCCTCCGTTCCCATACCAAACTACTTCTGTTAACTGTTATTAGGTAATATGTCAAGAATTGGACATTTGTGATGATAAGAATATATGTTTCCTCTTTTACTGTCTTCGATCAAATGTAGCCAGACCAGTTGCAAGTATACCATCAATTATAGGGAAAATATATACGGGCAACGAAATGGAACGCCAAATAAGATTATATGATAGAAAATAAATATACAGATGCAACAAAGCAAATGCCTGAACCAATTGTCAAACTGGTTTTTTCACACTGAGGAGGTTGGACATGAAATCTTGAGCAACGCAAGCACTAGGGAGTAGGTACAGAACCCATTTTGCTGACCAGCGTTGACTACAACTACATGCAAAACGTTTACAACCTCTTAACGTATAATATTTGATCACGCACAGCGAGAACGAACAATAAGCTATGATGATCAAATAAGCATAAATTACTACGTATCTTTCCTGTAAAGTATACTCAAGTTCTTTACAAGTTGGTTTTGGAAGCCTGTCAACCTAAGGAACTGCTATTAGTACCAAAATTATAGGTATCATGCTCTCTCGCATCTCTTAATGTTCACCGCACAGCTTTCGAGAATTTGTTCCCTTACATTGTTCAAGAAAACCACTTTAACTGATCCTCGGGTGAAAAACCAAAATAAGTAGAACTAAAATTTGTCAAAATGTGCGTGTTAGAATTCGGGATACAGGAATCCTTCAGCTGCCATTAACCGCTTCGGTAGTTTCCTGCCATATGAATGTCTTAATGAGGTATATTAGATTATGATTTGGTTTTAAATGAGGGCAAGAAAGTGCCATATGACTATACCAGAACTTCTTGGAGAAGAATTTCAAGCTCAATCTTTATCTCTGAAAATGAAGGCCGATTTTCAGGAGCTGCTTCCCAACATCTCTGCATTAACTCCACCAGCCTTGGGTTTGCGTTTTCAGGAAGATCAGGCCTCAAACCCTGAAAACTAGAAACGTCAGGAATTCATAAGACTACAAAGGGATAACCATTCAGCCAGAGGAGTATTTGCCGTTTCAACTTTTCCAATTTCACATTTCGTTGAATCTAGATATATTTCATAAAATTTTAATTGTGCCTGTTAATACACCATATCCTCCTAATTGAGGATTGCTTTGGTTTTCCAGTCCAAATGATAGATGTTTATTTAAATGTGGGTGATTTATATTTTCGAACATTCAAATGGCAAGGTATTTAGCGCAAGATGCTTTTATGAAACCCGTGAAGATGCATAGATGAAGTAAAAGTAAGAAGTTAGCGAAAAGGAAAGACACATTGTCATTTACCTAAACCAAGATACCAAGATTCAACTTCAACCAAAACATGGTTACAGATAGGAAATATCTCGACATTTATACATAATATGTAGAAATAGATGTGTGTCCAACCTGTCTCACTCCCAGGGCTGCTTGTAGTGGAGTCATTGTATCATACGGTACCTGCAAAACCAATGTAAAACTTAAGATTAAGAATTATCACCAAGGAAATTACCATTATACTTCTAAAGTTGAACTAAAACCCAAGTGTGCTCTTCAATTCAGAAAATACCTTGGCAGTCACCAGCTCCCAGAGCACAATAGCAAAACTGAATATATCTGCCTTCTGGTCATATGGTTGATGGTTTATAACCTTGTGACAGTCCAATGCAGATCAGACATTAGATACAAATCAAAATAAAAGGAAAGAACAAGAAAAGGATAAAAAGCTTTGTTTGGGTAAGAATGTACTAAGGTTAACAGATTCATACCTCAGGTGCCATCCATCTGTATGTTCCAGTCTCTGCTGTCATCACTCCCTCACTCTGGAAGCGAGCAACTCCAAAATCTGCCACCTTGACAACCTTGAAACAATGTTTGCATACTTTCAATCATACTGAAGCCATTATGATCCCATTCATTATTGTTTTAATTTCACTAATAGTTCTAATAAAAAGCCAAAGAGTAACTGCAATCAATAATGAGCAGGCATTCTGTTAATAAGTTCATCCAAGGCAAATATTTTGAAATAACTCACATTGCAAGTGTCCATCAACAAATTTGCTGTCTTCAAATCTCTATGTATAATGTTATTTTGATGCAAATACTCCATCCCTTTGCAAACATCTATAGCAAACTTCAGCAACTGCGCCAGCTTCAGTACATTGTAGTTCTTATGCAAGTAATCATAAAGACTTCCTCCAGGCATGTACTCTGGAAGCATGAACAGCACCAATACAGATAAAAGTTCAACAAAATGGAAAACTAAAACAAGGCAGAAAAAATAACAGAACTAAATACACTTCCATCTAAAATTTATTCAAAGTTGACGGCACAATTCAACTTGGCGTCCTTAGAACAGGCACAAATATGAAGTGAGACTTCTTATTGCAGATATAATGTAAAAACATTTAAAACACATGCAGAAGTTTTTTTGTTCATTTCTGGGTAAGAAAATATGAAAACTAGTTTGAACAAAAGGTGCTACATTAATACTAGGTCAACCAAAATTTTCAGGCACTTACCAATATCAGTTTAAGACGAGATGCAAATTAAATGCTGATAAATGATGGTGGAACTTTCCACATTGAGGTTCAACAAAATTGTGAACAGAAAAGCGATAAATTGTATTTTTATGGCATGCCATTCCAAATTATTTAGCAGGATGTAGTTGGCAGAAACAAAAATCAGAGTCCAACAAGATATTGAGCTATTAACTATGAAAATCAGATAAAGATGTGGGGATAGAGAAGTGAATTTCCTATATCATGAAAAGCTCCAACTAGGTTACCAACTGAAAATGTGGAAGAATAAGTAATGATAAGTACATTGCCCCAATCTGACAATCAAATAAAAAATTAGGTTCGAATGAGATCTATCAACAATTTACATCTGTCCTTTAAAAACAAAAACAATTTACATGTGAAGAGAATTGTACAGCACAGCCATCCCACATGCATGCCCATGTAAATTGTTCCTAAAAGCCAAGCTACATTTCAAGCAACTAAGAAGTCCCCGTGTCAGAGAACAAGCATAATTTACGAGAAAAAACAAGATCAAATCTTATATTTCAAATCATAAACTTATCAACATTTGAAATCCTTTTCCTCAATAAATAATGTATCGCTCCTGTTGGCTCTAAAAAATCTCCATAAAATATGTACTTGACCAACAGAAAGTAGAAAATAAGACAAGTATCCCCCCAGCCAGTTGTAAATTAAGGCATGTGGAAGAGTCAATCTTCAGATAAAAACAACGAAAGAAAATTGAAAACAATCCTTGAAAGAAACTGAATATGTCTCTACCAGTAAACCATAGATAAGTGAGATGGGGAACAGACTAGTACCTAATAACATTAAATATGTACCCAAAAACTACAAAAGCCAGGTAGGACAGTCACTTGGGAAGCACTTAATAAGCAAAGATGTCCACAGTGTTTGCCCTAGCAAGGATTACAAGCACCTCCCTGTTAACCAAATGCGAGTTGATTCCCAACCAAAAGTAAAATATGATGACAAATTAGACCATACACCTAATATTCTGTGTTCATTGTCAATTCGGACGTAATGGTTTCAATCACCATTAAAGGTATGAATAATGGAGGATATATGTGAATCCTCACCAACTAAATGAAATCAGAATATGATCACTAAAAGAGCCCTTTGGATCTTAATTGGATAAAAGATGTGATACAAATAAACAAAGTTGACAGTAAAGCTGTTGCATACCGGTAATTATACATAGATGTGGAGACTTAGTACAAGCACCAATGAAACGAACAACATTTTTATGCTGGACTTCCCTGCATCAAGAGAAGCAATCCAAACCAAAGCAGTTATTTGGGCACTCATTTAGGCATGTTTAGCATAAGATTTACTACATATGTAAAAGCAAAATGCTTAAAATTGTTAGAATTAAAAAGTTTAACTAGCAGAAAAAGTAATATAAACTCAGAAATGCACCACTTGATGAAACAATCAAATGTAAACAGTGGGAGATAGAACAGGAAGGCAGAATGTTCCAAGGGGTTTGAATGATCCTCTTCTAGATTATTTTATTTGTTCTAACAACTTATGTTTTATAAATGGCCAACAGCAGCAAAAAGGATCACAAATAATCAGGAATCTTCTTCCCAGCTGCTTGAATGTTACCATGGATGCTTGCACAAGAGATGTTAACATTCATTAGCTAGAATTAGAACAAAATAATGTATCAGTATATGTCAACTTAACAATAATTACTGGACTGGGAATACATAAGGAATTAATGAATTGGCATTTCCAATTGGTGCAATCCCAAGTCAAAATCTCCCTCAAACATTCAAGAATATATCCCGGAGAGATGGGATAGCCATACATCTCTTTATGTTCAACATCTAAATATAAGAACTGGTTGTACATTGCTAAACTATTATCTAACCTGTATAACTTGCTTTAAAGTCGGGATGCAAGTTGATAAGGATTATAATGGCTCATGAGAAAATAAAATTTCAATTTAAAACTGAATTTTAATAGCAAGAAACATTGTTCAAGTAAAAAAAAAAAGCGCAACGTATTAACAGTTAATCACCTCAGTATTGCCACTTCTTGAGCAAACTCTTCTTCTTGAATGGCATTTAAATGCTCAGATCTAAGAATTTTAATGGCGACATCTTGCCCCAGGTAAACACCACGATATCTTTATGTGAAAAAAGAAAATTTATGAAAAGCAGAAAAAACAACATTGAAGAGAATCCATTTCAAGTTTGAAAAGACTCACAAATCCCCACAAGACCCAGAAGCAATTCTTTCTCCTATCTTCAGTAGTCTCCTGTCGATTTCCCAGTTTCCAGATTTTGACTGCATTACCAACAATTTCTCTGTGGCTGACTGCGAATGAAAGGAACCAGACCATGACCCCTCCATTTCCATAAATGATAGTCGATAAAAACTACTGATGCAGGTAGAAAGGAGCAGCACTAAACCAAACGCAGATGCACCAGTTTAGATAAATGTTATAAATAACAATTTAATCTTTTCATTTGATATTCTGGCCATAATTTTGTCGATAACCATCAACTTTAACTAAATGATGTCCATGGCAATAAAATTAGCAGACTCAAGAATCCAAGAACTCATAGAGGACGTTTAATCTACTAATGGAGGTTAGCAAGAAAGAGTACTCCTTCCACAATTGATCTCTTGTCCACCATAAACCATCAAGATGCCAAACTCATAAGTTTAAGATCAAAACAACATACCTTTGTTAGTAAGAATATCCATTTTACATTGAATTAGGGGTAATGTTGATAGGATTCCTATCACAGAATAAAACCTCTCAAATTCTTGAATGATAATGTTTGGAATGCTCATGGAACTGGCAATGGAAGGAAACAGTCCATAGCAGTGATAATTTGATATACCCCGCACCATAACCCAAATAAAATAATTATATTATTTGCAATGTGCAAACATAAACTTTCTAACAACAATATTATTCTGAATTCCACTTCTGTAATACCAGTAGTGATTAACTAGGGAAAAAAGCATTCAGTACTAAATTACCTTTAAAAGAAAGTATCGAAAATATCAGATAATCTTAGTAACATGAAGGGAAGGAAATAAAACCACAGCAAGAATGTAGATCAAAGGTATAGAAGGTCAGGAATATATGTATAGTAAATATATAGAAGTTTTAGTTTCCAGTTTTATATGGAAAAATAATTGATAAAAAGACAGGAAGGAGACCGGTACTATCTCATGGATTTGACACCTAAAAATCAGTGATATTTTGCCAAGATGAAGGAAGACCACAATGGAAGGACTCACATGACCACGAAGAAATAAATAAGTGGAAAGCTAAAAATTACATATGGAAGAAAATTAAAAACACCAACGGTTGTGTCTTCTAGCCTTTGGAACGTATCTTAATAAATCAAATACATGATATATCAATTTAAACATTTGATCCAGAAACAATTTGGATTCACCAGGTTTCTCAGGTGCCATAGGTCAACTGATCATTGGCATGTCAAAAACTCATCCGGTCCAAGTTGCTAGCCAAAATGTGGGTTACTAGCCAAGCCACTCCAAGTTTCATAACAATAAAATCCACCTTTCCAGTGTATTTTCCAAATTCATCCTAAGATCAAACTATCAATTCTATATTTCAGATTTCTGGTTTCTGGTTTTCTATGTCATTTATTGTACTTAAGGAACAAGAAAGTCATTGCAGCTTTATGAAGACAGAACTGAAGAATACAAGCAAGGTCCAATAGAAATAGAAGAAACTGGGAGTCGCATGAAAATTCTCTCTTTAGAGGATAACAATTCTATGACACCAGTTACAGGACATAGAAACAAGTTTAGTTTCCTCTGTTTTTGACTAAGTTAACTACCATTAAGTAGCATAACTAAAACAAGAGAGCACTGGAAAAAACACTCACCTCACTTCTAGCAATTGCTTTTTCCATAGCCTCATGCAAACCATCTGTATCCTGGGCACAACATTGCAAAGTCAGCAACATTTGGACTCAGCACAGATCCCTGTCATAAAGAAATATAATCCCAATGCTCCTTAATAACATAAGGAATCATTATTATTTTACAATATACTACAGACTATCATTGGCCAAAATTTATCACTCGTCAAAAAACATGTAGTAAGAATTATCATTAGGAGTACATTAATCATAAGAAAAATGTGAAACAACAGAAAACCCACAACTTATGAACATACAACAAATACTTCCAGACGAAACCATTTAAACAAATGATTATGAAAAAATTAACAAGTACCTCATCAGGCCATCCATCCACAACAAACACATCCAAAGAGTATCCATCAGTTGTTGAGAAAACATGTGCTTCACGGATGTTAAGTCCTATATCAGAAAGCAAAGCAGAAAGCTAGAAGCAAAAGACAGCATGTCAGAAGAAAATTCACGGCTATAAATGCAAACTCACAAATATAATCAAAGCCTAGATGTCTCATTTAATTGTTTGCAACTTTCTAAACCTAGATTTTCCATAAGCATTTTATATTGCACCAAATATCCTCTTCATGCTCCGGCCAATCTTAACACAAAATATTTTCAGAATGCAATACAAATATTAACTAAGCACATAGAGATCATAAGAATTTTTTTTCCCTTCTCCTTTCTGTTAAAAGATAGGCATAAAAGTCCATTGACAAACAAAAGTTGGAGAAGAAAGTTATAACAAGTCAAGGACTAATAAATTAGGTTATCACAAATTGCTTCTAACAAGTACATCCAAGCAGCCTCCCTGGTAGAATCAGCAATGCACTAAATGCAAGGACTTGGTATAGTAACAGAAATTAGCTGAGGGCCTCCTCCTATTGCTATAGGTCAAGGTGAGAAATAAAGGCAAAAATTAGAATAGTCAGATCAAAAGTTGATCTGTAATTCCATAATATCAGAATCAACTAATGCCTGGTTTCAAATTTAATTTATTTCCTGAATGCCAGAGCCAACACTGAATTCAACTTATTGCAACAAACACAACGAAACTTAAAGTGCATTGGAACACTAAAACTAGCAGATATGGAAGATCCGCGATTGAAAATTCAGTTAACCAATATATTTAAGTTCACCAGTATCGACAAAAGGAAAATTGCCAGGACAAAATACAAATTCAAACCATAGAAAACAAAGTAATACCTGACTGAGAAGTTTAGGTTTGTCAATTGTAGAAAATATTATTTCATGGATGGGAATGTGTACTGTCTCTTTCCTGCATTAAATTTCACAATATCAAAATTAAACCACTGAGTGACTCGATACTAGTTTATTTTGTCATTTTAAGAAACATATCTAAATAGGAGCTTTTACAATCAAAGTCAATTATCCTTTGGAGGACTTCTTAAAGTTTCACCCAATAATTCTTAAGGAGACATCCAACCAGACCATATCTCACACCTATTTCCCCACCCATTGCAACAAGAAATATGCCACAACACAAGGACAGCAAACAATTTCTTTCTTTGTAGATTCTATTGTTATCTTGAATAATGCGCATAAGCAATATGATCGCATTTTTCAATTTTCATTATCATTGGCTACCTGTGAAGAAGATGTTGAAAGTCCACCCCTGTGAATTTAAGTTGCACTTAAAATACATGGCATTCTAACAGACCAGAAGTCAGTTTTTATTAATCCAGCCCAAAAATGTTCAATCTAGTAAAAAATCAATAAATTGCTTGAAATTGAATGGATTAATCGAGTAATAGAAGGAAGAATTTTCAATAAAGCCTTGCTAAGTCAATACCTTCCCAAAAGGTCCTCCTCAAGAAAACTTTGATCCATACCCTTAGAAGTCTTTCTAACATTCAAATTTAGATCCTCAAGCTTAGAGCATGGTTCAAAGTCAACTGCAAAATCCCTGATTCCATTTACAGAAAGGAAAAAAGAAAATAAAACTTACCAAAAGGGTATTGACAATGTGGCAATATCAAGCATATTAGGTTATCACTTATCAGCAATATAATGGAAGTAGTTGTTTTACTCAAGGAGTTGAATAAACTCCTACTCAGCAAATAAGGCAAGAAGCATGTATTGCGTATGCTCAATGAATATCTATACCTATTAAACGAAGGTGCACCTCCAAATTCTGCATTACATGCTGTCCTGGCACCGGAAAAGTCACCCATTAATTGTTGAGCATCATTACGATCTGCTTCGTTACAAAGGCTCTGCCAAGAAAAAGAACCGGGGAAAGACAATAGGAAATAAGAGACAGAAAGCAAGGTGAACTATGAAAACAAGTCAGGTAAAAGAAGATCTCAGTATGAAGCTGTGTGCAAAAATTTAACATAACTTTTAGAAAAAAACTTCAAGTTTGCCATGCAACATGACAACAGAAACGTAAGTGATGTAAAAAGTAGGCCACAAAATGAAATACAATGGATGAGATGTGTGAATAAAATAGTTATTAAAGCACCAACTGAAAAGAATAGAACAAATAAGGTCCATAGATTTTAGAAGTTATTAAGAATACTCTCCTTGGAAATAGTTCAAGCAGATCAACTTCAATTACCTAAGCTGAATCATGAAAGTATAAAATTTAACAATTATTTAACAGAAACAAAAAAGTGTCAGACCTACTAGCATTCGGGAAGCCTGGTATGTTGGAACATCCAGATAAGAACAGAAAAGAAAATTTAAACTTGGACTACTGTTTTCATAAAAAAAATTGCTTAATAAAATAACCTTTAAATTGGTCGCAATCAATTGTTATACAGATAAACCTGAAAAGCTAAACATCAGTTTCATCAAACAACAATTGTACATGCATTAACAATATTGTGAAGTACCTTATTCAGAAAGATCCTAATACCAAAATAAGTTATTGTCTAAGTTACCAGCCAACTACTGAATCCCTCTGCTACAAGACCATCATCCATCACTGATTTCTAAGTTGTCCAAAATAGATATACCAGTACTAACATGAGGCTCAAGGGTACAAATTGGTGGAAAGAGTTTGACTCTTTTATGTTCCACCCACATAAATAAGTTACCTCCAAAGAACGGATATGGTAGACAGGGCGCTTCTCTGGATCCTTTGCTAATGCGAGAAGTTTTTGATGTATCAGGACATCCTCCACTCTGTCCATGTTAACATCAAGTCCATAGCTGAAATTGAGCAAAAAGGAAAGTTTTAAGTAGTTGCATGTCTTTTCCTATAACATAGATGACAAAACAAGTGAACACTATAATAAAACAGTTCAAATTAGAAAGCTTTACTTAGTTGCATGTCTTTTCCTATAACATAGAGGACAAACCAAGAAGAGCACTATAAATAAATAGTTCAAATTCGTCAGGATACAGCACAAAGCTACTTAGACCAAAGTAATTCAATGTATACTCACAAATTTGCTAAAAGAACGTTAATCTATGTTTCTGGAAATAAAATAAGAACGATGCAGGGCATGGATCAGTTCGCAGTCCAAAAATTTTCTACAAGTTCGAAATAAAACTACCATTTGGCTAAGAGTTCACACACTCAAACTAGTCCTTAGTCCACCATAACTCAAAACAAACAATTTCGTATATTTGCAGCCAAAAAATAAGTGACTCCTGAATTTCTCTAAGCAGCATACCTTCGAAAATGCTTCCTTCACTTGAGTTTACATACTGGAAAGAGAACTCAAAATTAAGTTTCCTAATAGTAACCCAGACCAACACATTCCACATCAAATATCGGTCGTAGCAACTCATGATCCATTTGGCCATAGTATCTAGCCTAAAATGGAAAGCCAGTAGATAAAGCAAAGAAGCAGACATAGTAACAGTTTTGAAAAATATTCCCACGCATTTGAACTCTCCACTGAAATCAAACCAAAAAAAAAAAAAAAAGAACAAATGCTTAAACACAAAGAGATGAAACCTAGAAGGCAAGCGATTGAAGTGAGAGTCGAGCTGCTCGCGAAACAAATCAGGATTAGAAACAGCCTCTTGGTGGCCGCTCTCTAGAAAGCGATTGTACACATCGTTCCTTACGTCGTAGTTGCTGAAACCGCCGAAGCTACGTGGCGGTGACGAGCTCTCTCCAACTCCTTCCGTCAAATCCATTTTGATTTCTCTTTTCCCCTACTACAAAGCTGAAGCTGCTGTTGCTTGTATAACCGATGCCATAACAGAGGGAGACAGAGGATCTTTGACTGTAGGTAGAATCTCCGAGGACTAAAGGCAAATGGATAAAATGGGAATTTTACATTTCTAACAAGGGTAGTCTCGTCCTCCCAGAGATCTGCAGCAGAAGAACAGGGGCACAAGGGAGACTCTCTCTCTCTCTCGCTCTAACGTGTAGAAGAAAGGAGGTGGAGGAAACTGTTATCCAAATTTACAATGACACGTCAGCCAAGTGCTGTACTATGTATTATTTTTTGGCCTTTGAAAGCGTTTCTTCCTACCAGTTCCTGCATTCCAGGGGGAATGGATTAGGATGGTTGTTTAATCTATTATTGCGTGGAGGGAAGGAAAGATGGGTCCGAAATGACGAAAATGCCCTTTCCTTGTCAACTTCAATACAGCTTAAAGTAATATGGGTAAAATAGGAATTGCCGCTTACGTCCCGCCATAAGTCACGTGTCCGTCTGGTCTGTGAGTAGCTGGGCGGACAAGACCGGAGAAGGGAGAATTTATCGGAAGGACATTGTTGTCATTTTAGGCCAGATAAGGACCTTCCTTTCATATGTAATTTGCAGGCATTGTAAGGTCATATCCATTTGTATGCAATCTTTTTCCTCAAATGGTGGATTTGTTTGCCGGGGGAAATACTTGTCTGTTACCCTTTCCTCGTTAAACAATAATCAAGTGATGTGATTTAATGGAATCTTACCCTTTTTCCTGGAGAGAATATACTATTCTGGAATTTGTCTAATAGCACAAGGTTCTCTATCTACTTACGCCCTTTTAGAGGCTAAACCCTATGTTATTACCCTTTTGAGGGAATAATTATAGCCTATCAAACTGGAATCACTAGATTTCAGTTTCTCTTTATGTATTCACATGTGTCTATTGACTTTTGTCATGTAAAAGTTACATGTTCAGAGAGTAGCTACTTAAGAGTAGGGATTTCTTGTTAAAAAGTAAGGAGGATTTAAATTCTAAGTTATGATATTCGATATGGAGAATTTATTCGACTTTATTAATTTGTTAAATTAAGTAATTAACTACAAGTAATTCAATTTCAAATTAATTAAAACTACCAACTTAAACATTATATAGACATCAGAACTACGCGAGGGGCACGTGTCTATAAGAATAAATGTTTGCTTAGGTCCTAATGAGCACGTGGATCAAAACCAATTAATAAGTAATTAGCTCTTCTTATTACTCCAACTCCAACCACCAATAAAGGAAACTGTAGCAAGATGTTCTATGTTATATATTGGGATGACGCTCAGCTTACAGTGACAGGTGGATAAGATTAAAGTGTTTTAGTTGATGACGTAATAAAAAAGCATCTTAATTTGTTATTACCGACTCTTTTTACCGTGACTTTCCAGTTTTGTTTTTAGTTTTAAAGTTTCTGTTTCTTCCTCGGTCTTGTTTACAAATGAGTTCCTGTCTCCCTCTACTTTTTCAATTTCAATTGGAAATTAGCTGAGTTGAAATGAGTTTTTAAAAGATAAATTTGCATAAAAACTCCCCGTTGGAATGTAAAACATCAATTAGAGAAAGTTGTCTCTCTCTTACAGTCGGAAAAGGTCCTCCTCAGTCCCCACCAGCAGAAGGACCAAATTTTAACAAAGAAAGTAAAGGCATCGTTCGCATACCTGGACAACTGAATGAAACACCAGAACTCAGTTCCATTGAGCCAAGGAAACATCATTAAGTATCAAGGAGATATAGGTGGGTGCGGGTGTGTCTGGTAGCTGAGAGTGGGTCCAGAGCTTAGATCTCTAATTATCCGATGATAGGGGACCGTGACCGTGACCGTGACCGTGAGGCTTCCTCCATGATGATATCTGCATTATAGCTTGCTGATGACAGCGACACGGGCATTTCTCCATTTTTTGTATACAAATTTTAATATTTTCTTATATTGGGCCTCGTTACAAAATTTAAAGAAGATTTTAATTGTCTTTTTCCGGCCCAAAAGAGAATGAAGTTAATGTGAGTATACCTTCTCATCCCGGAAAATAAGAAAAGAGAAATGGGAGAGTGATGAAACAAAAAAGAGGTAGATCATGCAGGGAGGGTCCAGCGCACTCTTTAAAGATAATTAGGATAAGGTGGACTCCCTTGGCCATGGTGACATTGAACTAAAAAGGAAAAGAATAAATTTGTCAGCGCTCGTAAGACGTTTCAAATGCTTGAGCATTTGAATACCAACAACATTACTACTACAAAAGGTTCGAGCAACCACCATCTTCTCCGGTGCTTCCAACAAGTTCTTTTTCAAAATCTTGTGTGTTTCTCTTGATCCCTTCTCTCGCTTTCAATACAAGCGATTTCTCAACTGTTTTCTAAACTAGGGAAAGCACAAATAATCAAAGAGAACGTGCATTGCCTCCTTGCCATTTGTCTTTTTATGGCTAAAAAGTTAGTGTAAAGC
This sequence comes from Erythroxylum shatona, assembly GCA_027568895.1. Lineage (NCBI taxonomy): Eukaryota > Viridiplantae > Streptophyta > Magnoliopsida > Malpighiales > Erythroxylaceae > Erythroxylum > Erythroxylum shatona. The sequence continues at coordinate 9,082,940 of JAOSBK010000002.1, forward strand.
ACGTGGAGTTCCGGAAAGTTGGAAGCCTTTGCATGACGTACAGGCTTATCAAGAGAAACATAGTACATTCTACATTCTTATCTTAGTTCTTTTAGAAACAAAGTAGATATGCTTACTTTTCGTACCTACAAGGTTTCCATATCTCCCCAAACAAATCGGTCTTATTGTATTACTTATGTGGAGTTCTTCGCTTGACTGTTGACCATTCTTTTGGAAGTGTTTGCCACTACAAGAAGAAGGTGAATTACCGACGAAAGTTACCAATAGAAATAGTGAAATTTTCGTCGGTAAATATATTTACCGACGGAATAGTACGACGGAGACTTATGTCGGTGCAAACACGATCGGTATATGTTACCAATGATAGGATGATAACCGTCGATAATATTTATCGATGGTATAATCAAATCGTCGGTATAGTTGGTAGTAATATACCGATAGAAACCGTCGGAATTTATGTCTATCCTCGCCGACGGTTTCCGTTATCCGTCAGTTAACGACAAACCGTCGGTAATTGTGAACCTTCTTCAAATATATTCTTGATTGCTTAATCCAAAAGTGGAAGTTGTAAGATCGTTGAGGTCACTTTTAACTCTCTGTAAATGTTTTGTTGAATGACAATTTTTCGAAAATTTGGTTGTAAAATTTGATGTCAACAATTATAAATTATCCTTACATTAATTTTGGATTTTTCAACGCATGGAATTTGTTTAAACAGAAAGTTTAATGATCATAAAAAGAACTAAAGATTTCCTAACTGATAATTAAAACATTAAATAGTACATAAATTAAAATCAAATTAATGACAACAACATTCATATTGTTGTGGTGAGCGTGGCTGATGTGAGGCGCTATCCTTCTATCTCATTTGGTCCATGTCATTTTGGAGCTTATGTATTACTTCCGTCAAAGTCTGAACTGTCGACTCAAGCTGATTGATACGTTGCGTTGTCGACTGTGAACTAGATACTGCTGTAGTGGACATAGAGGACTGGAAATAAAATGTGTTGGCACATGAGTCTAGGTCAAAGATCCGTCCAAGACTATCCCTACCACCCACTGCATCAAAATATGTCTAGGTTTCATCAACAGCTGGTTCATCCTGCGATTGTTGCCCAATTGTTTGTTGTAATTGGTCTTATTAAGAGGCAATGCTGATATTATAATTAGTAAGTGATAATTATTAAGATTGAATATTAAACTATGAAATTCACATACATTTAGTTCTCGATATCAGCTGTTAAAGAATGTCACACCGTCATGTTTCTTAGTGTGAGCATGCAAAAACAACTGACGGGGTGTAGGCCTAACGCCCATCGACTTTTCCTGCATAACAATAAAATGTTATAATTAAGTTAAACTAGAATTTATAAAAATTTCGACTGAGTCTCTTCTGTTTTTTGATATTACCCCCTGTTCAAGAAAGCAAAGTACTCAACACAGCCATAAATGATACCAGCAAATTATACGACACAGTCATGATCAATAGACATACAACACATATATGTTCATCACAACATTCACATATCAATTTACATTGAAATATAGCAAAGTAAAAATTGAGAATATAAATGTAATGTTTATATACTTACAAGTCTCTCTACATACTCGCGGTGAGTAATTGATCCTCCCGTATGAACGGGAAGATTGTCTGCCCCTAACCTACCACGTCTGTTGGTGGAGTTACGGCCCGATATGATCATTGCCTCAGGCGATCTCCAGTACTCCTGCCAACGATTCCATGTGGGCTCAGAAATAAAAGAGGGTCTTACACCAGCATTGTGTATCTGATTAATAAAGTCGCGATAACTATACGAGCTCGCGACTCCCATACACTATGTATTATCCCATCGATATCAGAACTCCAGTAAAAATGTTTCTGAAAATAAAAGGAATAAATTCGATAACTTATAATCTATTTATATGTATGTTATTAATGT
>JAOSBK010000002.1:9084979-9115961 GCA_027568895.1 Erythroxylum shatona
GGCAAATTGTAAGGAGTCACTATGATTGGCCATGATGAATATTGCTGCCTGGATTGACCAAAAGGTTGGAATCCATCCGTTGACAATCCCAACCTAACATTTCGACATTTAACTGCAAAATCAAGATTGGTGTCATTGAAATGTTTCCATGCCAGTGCATCTGATGGATGACTCATTATTCCATCTTCCTGTTCGTATTCAGAATGCCATCTCATATGAGATACAATAACATCTGAAGCATAAAGCCTTTGAAGTCTCGAAGTTAACAGGAAATAATACATCCACTTCCATGGAACTAATTTTTGCTTCATTGAACGCTTTTTAGGCCTAAACCTTGATTGCCCCAAAATTTGCACTCTTCTAAGTCAACATCATCTCCCGAATACAACATACATCCTAATTTGCAACAATCAATCTTCTCAACAGGCAAACCAAGACCCCTAATAAGTTTTTTCATACTGTAAAAACTATCAATCATTTTATGATCACGAGACATTGATTCATTATACCACTCAAGGATCTCAGCAAATACCCATTAACTTCTTCAATAGGAAGGAAACATTTGTGTTTACACTTTTTACATGGACATCTGATCTTCAGCCCATCCATATATGCAGGTTGAGAACATGCATAATGAATAAAGGCTTCAACTCCAGTAACAAATTCAGGATTAATGTAACCATCAGCTATTGATCGTCTATACATCCAAGATCTATCAACATAACTCATTTATGCAAGGCTGTTAATGTAAAACAGTGAGTCCATAGTTAGTATCCTTCATGGTCGCCAAAGTATACAGAACATCTAAGATAATATATGTGACTCGGGACAAGTTCTAGTAGTGACTCCTAAGCTCCTCGTACGTTTCTTCGATTAGCCTCATAGTCTCAATCATGACGGAATTTTCGTTAACTTTTATGGGTTCAAATCTATGAAACGAACCTATACTAAAGATCTCACATACATGTTTCTAATCATATATGTGAGAGGATTTTTTCAATCATTACAAGTCCTATATTTAATAATTACAACTGTGCTATATTATAAGTATTCATCAAAATATGAATACTTATTTTAATAAATTATTTAAACATATAGTTAGTTTTCACAAACTGCGTGAGGAATGTCAATAATGACAAGTTAAGAGAAGTTAATTAATAACGACGGAATAAGAATCAAAGAAATAAAGACTGCACAATTTAAAGTAACTACAACTATAATATAAGTTACACTCATCCTATATTACTTCAATAATTAACTGAAGTTCATTCCACAAAGAAAGACCCAAAATATACCTAGTACAAAAAATATATAGACAACAACATATTCACTTACCTAAACCGAAACACAAAGCAATTGATGAAGCTGAAGACATATTTAAATACCTGGTAAAGCTGCTCTTCAAACACGTTACAAATGAATGTATTGGAAACAAAAGAGTTCCTACAATCAAGAATACATTTGTTCACAGGTTAGAAAGCTTTTCTCCTATATAACACATCAACTGCCATGAAATATTTAAATCAATCAAGGTCATTCATTATATTCAATCATCATTTAATCCTAAGAAGCTCTTATTCTTGAAATAAAAATGGTGATGTCACAATTTACGAAGATCCTATTAAAAATTCAGCAGAGTTTCCCTTATAAAATGGACATCCCCCTTCTATAAGAAGGGTCAATTAATCCTACAAAAAAGAACGAAACACTTCTATATTGACCAGTAATCACAACTCATATTGGGTCTACCAACCATATGTCTATTCTCAATGCAGTCCACATTTACATCGCAAAATCTATAATTATGCAATTTTCAATACAAGTTATCCAATTTGGAACCCCCATACACTGTCAATTATAGTCAATACATCAACATTTTCTCAATTCTAATCAATAGTAAAATAATTTAATTTAAACAAAGTTCAGAAAAATCAAACACGTTTTTTTATAATTCAACCAATATAAATTTCTTATAATCTTTAAATTCCTCATTTCAATGACTCAGGAATCAATCATCGCATTATCATTTAGAATATATAAATTATAAATAAAATTTGATTTAATAATTAGACAAATATATTTTTCATTTTCATTTGTTTAATTTAATAAAACAAAATAAAAAATAACATACAATTGAAGTCACATTTGAACACAAAATAAATGTATTTTCATATTTAAATTAAATTGATGTAAAATTACAATCCATTTAATTATAACAATATAACAAATTATACCAATATAATTAAAAGTAATATTGTTTGTTTATTTGAACTCAAAATAAATGTATTATTCATATTTAAATTAAATTCATCTTAATTACTATCCATTTAATTATAATAATATATATAACAAATTATACCAATATAATTAAAAGTAATATTGTTTGTTTATTTTAACACAAAATAAAAGTAGTATTCATATTTAAAAAACAATTCAGGTATCATATGAATTATTAAACAAGTTCTTATTAATAAGTATCTACAAAGAGTTATCTAAATTTATCATAAATTTGATGACCAACAAATTGACGTATCATATCAATTATTAAACAAGTTCTTATTAAAAATTTAGCAAAGCCGTACAAATTTATTTTTTCCTATTTCTCACTAAAATTATATTATATAATTATCCAATATATTACTTATTAATTAAAATTGTGAATAATTTAATTAATTAAATTTATTTATTAATAAGAATTTTATTTAATTAATTTTAGTTATTAACTGTATTTAATATTTGTAATTAAATTTAATAATTATTAATAAGTACTTTAATTAAATTGAAAATATCTTTAGAATATATAAATTATAAATGAAATTTGATTTAGTAATTAAACAAATATATACTTAATTAGAAATTATTTCATTTAATAAAACAAAATAAAAATATACAACAGATTAAAATTTTAATTTCTTTAAAAATAATTTATCTTATACATAATCATTATCAATACATATATAGTCATATTAACATTATAAGTTATTTTTATTTTTAACAAAATTGAAACTACAATGTCAAAATCAACACAAAATAATACATTCGTATGAACAAGTATTATAATATATCAACACATACATTCTAAACTTCTTGCAAAACAACACCAATACTTAAAGTTCAACAACAATTCAAGACAAACACCTATAGAAATTTTGTCAAAAAACACCTACAGGCATTTTGTCAAACACTTGGTGTGCAAACATTTCTCCATCCCTAATTCAACAAAAAATCTCACATTTTTTCCATTAATCTCCAACAAACACATACCCTATCATTAACAATCACTAATTAACATTTTAAATCAAACAACAACTCCATATTATCCTAAAACAAAATCCACCGATTGTCGAGGAAGGAGAGGAAGGTTTTAAAAATGACGTTACCTTCGGTTACCACCGCCGGAGCAGGGGACACAGGCGACGTAAGCCTCGATGACGATGGAAAGAGCAGACAACAGTGATAGCTAGAGATGGTGGCCACAGGCGACGGAGAAGGAGAGGAGAATGTGCGTGCGAGAGTGGGAGAGAGGAGGGTTCTGTAGCTTTAAAACGTTAACTAAAACGACATCGTTTTGGTTAGTTTTTTAAACATTTAAAACATAACAAAACGACGTCGTTTTGGTATTACGTCTTGTTTATCTTTTACATGTTTATAATTTCGTCAAACGATGAATTTGGATTTTAATGAAACGACATCGTTTTTGTTAACTTCTAAGTTATTCACAACGACGTCGTTTTGTTCTAGCTTCTAGACGATGATTTACAAACATTTTTACCAACACCATTTACCGACGGAATATACGCTGCCGGTAAATGATTGTTTCCCATCTTCTTTTTCCAACGCGTTTGTTATTCCGTCGGTAATTACCGATGGAACGTTATCGGTCCCTAAATTTCCGTCGCTATTTACATCTTTTTCTTGTAGTGTGCATTCTTGCAACATCTCATTGAACTAGTCAAGTGAAACGTTTTCAGTGTGGAAGTGCCTCTCCTGTCTGTGTTTCCATTTCTTGTTTCATTCATGGAAGCCCGGACAACCTAAGTAAAAATGTCCAGGAAGAGCAAGATGTAACTGTGCAAGTTAACATGGGTTCTACTCTCTTCCAGAAATAGTCTTATTTTGGACCATTTAATTGGGTAGAAATAAAGAAAAGAATAGGACAGAGTAGATATGGCTTAATTAAAATTTTATAAGTTAATTTATTTTATTTTTCTTAATAACTACATTTTTTGTTTAATTAAGATTTTATGAATTGTTGCCTAAGATCCGATGTTGATCCCGTCTTTATCATTATCAACCTTCATAAAAGAGTCTTTAGCAATAAACAAAATTCAAGCAATTATTCTCTAAAAATATATTAGTCTTAGAGGATACTCATTCTAGGAAGAGTCCAATTTTTATCATAAGACCAAAAAAATCCATGTCCTGACCTATGGAAGGCACACATCTCGGTATCAGAGCTTATTATCTTGAAGGACATGGAGAATTTGGAAGCCAAGTTGGAGGTTTTCATGGAGCAAATGATTTCGCGATAGTATGCCCTAAAAGAGCAAATGGTCGAATTTTATTGCAATTTGAGATGTTGAAAAAATTTGCCAGAGACAACATTGCGGGATAAAGCAGTAGTTAGCAACAAATCGATTCACAAATTTAAATTATAATTAGGAGGATATATGGTATCAAGATATTCTAAATTGTTTGACTTTTGTCGCGTTTTACCTTTAGGGTGAGGAACAGTTATGGTTCGATCAAGTGCAACATAAGGAATCGAAGTTGGAAGTTATGGTTCGATCAAGTGCAATAGAAGGAATCAGAGCTGGATTGAGGCTTTTTAAGGAGTCCCATCCTATACACTTTAGGCCACCTATGAGTAACAATCCTTTAGGAGAACTCGCTAACCTTAAACAAACCAAATCTATTAAAGAATATCAGTGATAATTCCATTTATTATTGGCCAAAACTTCTAATCTTAAACCTCATCAACAAGTGGATCTTTTTACTATTGGGTTAGTAGAAGGTTTGACGATTGATATTGAAATGTAACAACCTTGAAACCTTAAAATTGCCATAAATATGACTTGGGCATTGGAGCATAAACAAAAAGTTTCATAGGGACCCTACTCTTGAAAAACAATATGAATTGGGTCACTTCCAAAACCACCAACAATGGGTTTGCTATTCCCTTCAATAGGACCTCTAATGCTAAAGAAGGGGATGCATCATAAAATGAGTTGTGAACAACAACAAAATACCCCTCCTACACCATTTATCAAAAGTTTGACAAGGGCTAAAGTGGCAGAAAGATGGGCCAAAGAATTGTGTTATAATTGTGATGATCTTATTTCGCAGGGTATAAATCTAAAATATTATTTGGCTTTAGATGCAATCAATGAATTGGAGAATGACCTCACAGGAGACCCTGAGATTTCTTTGCATGCCATCAATGACATTTGCTAATAAAAATTTCAAGAGTTTTTGTTTTGGTGCTAGTGGATTTAGGCAGCACACAAAACTTTTTGCGTGAAGGATTAATACCAAGTTTGGGGCTAATAGTGTGGGAAAAACTAGAGCTACAAGTTTTTGTGACAAAGTGGGAACATTTATCTAGCATAGGTATCTGTAAATTGGTTCTATTTCAAGTTGTCGGTGACATCTGTCAGGCTAACTTTTATTCTATTCCCTTAGAAAACTTTGATGTGATTCCTGAGTAAAATTGTTAAGTTTTATTGGTCCGATTTGGTGGGACTTTAGCTCACTGACTATGAAGTTTGTTTTTAATGGAAAGGAGGTTTTGTGGCAAAGGCAACCTTTAAAGGCAATAACTCGACTTAGTTTAATGCAGGGACAACATATAGTGATTTTGGAGAAATTACTGGTCGAGTTTGCAGATCTCTTCATGGAACCTTCGGGTTTACCCCCAGTGGTGAGTGTGACACCTGCAGCAGGTCCAATCATGGGAAGACCTTACTAATACCTATACTTTCAGAAGGATGAGACTGAAAAACAATGGTCTTGAAAGCAATGTGACTAGACAGTACAACAAGAGATTATTTTCCCAAGATTATCCTTGTTCTCTTCTCCTATTCTTTTGGTCAAGAAGCATGATAGCTCATAGAATTTTTATGTGGATTATCATTAATTCAACTCCCCGCACTATTAAGAATAAGTTCCTGATTTAGGTGGTGGATGAGTTATAAGACGAACTTAATGGGATGCAATATTTTACCAAATTAGATTTGTGATCATGCTACTACCAAATCAAGATGACACCCTCGTGAAACACACCATGAACACTTTCAATTTCTAGTTATGCCCTTCGAGCTTACTAATCTCTTTCAACCATATAGACCTTGACGAATGAAGTTCTCTACCTTTATTTGCATAAGTTTATCTTATTTTTCTTCGATAACTTATTAGTTTATGACAAAACATGGGATGAACATATGACCATATGCATGTGGCTTTAAAATTGTTACAGAGCAACATATTATTCTTAAAAAATTCCAAGTCTTTTTTTGTTAATTCACAAGTGGCCTACTTTGGTCATGTCAAAGTCAGACATAACCAAAATTAAGGCCATTACATTCCTCTGATTAGCAGGATATTATAGAAAATTAAAGACTAGGTAAATGGCAACAATATGAATGTAATTTTCATAAATTTCACTTTATTTGTACTTAATTTTCACTTAAATTTACTTTAATGAGGTACAAACTTATAGGTTTTTATGTAATTTTTGAATATAGGCTCTTCGTGTGAGAAAATTGGATTAATGGAAGTTTACAGTTCGAGAATCAGGCCTAAGCTAACCTGGCAACTATAGTCGCCACCTAAAGTAGGCTAAGTAGCCACAACTACTGCTATTTATTTACTTTCACTTAGCATTTTAGTCACGGGCTACAACCTTCAATGAAGATGTAGGTGCCAGTAAAACACCTCATTACTTCCTAAACTAGGACCAATATATTGGATATTCCTAAAAGAAGAAGCTAATTACTTCTTTATCCTAAAGGGATACAAGTACGGTTTTAATCATCCCCGATATGTGAAGCTCTTTGAGTAACTGGGGCTAGTCATCATAAATGATTAGGACTTGTGTCAAAATGAGGCTTAACGTTCATGGAGACAAGCAATAAGTGTGGATTGCACAATAACTAAATAAGTTAAATAGAAAAACTCTTAATTTATGGACTAATTTACAGCAATGTAAGTGAACCATCTTAAAATGAATTCAAACTTTAAATAGGGAGTCAAAGTTAATTGAGTTAAATTACCTACTTTAGTGATTGGACTTAGTAATTTAGGTAGGTGTGATGAACAAAACTTGGATTTTAACCTTTAACTTGTCAACATAGTTCATTTATTATGACAACGAGGTTAACTTAATTTGGTATGCCTGAATTTTTCTCTTGAGTCACATTAATCACACGATTTGAATGACTTAAAATACCCAAAATAACCACCAAGACACAGTGAAGTTAATCTTAACCTTATTCCATGCTTAATTTGCTTGAGGGCAAGCAAAAGTTTAAATGTAACAGAGTTGATGTGAATGTGATATTCATATATTTACACTATTTTCACTTGAATTTTTCTTAAATTTGCTTTAATAAGGCCTAAACTTAGGTTTTTGTGTAGTTTTGGATGTAGGCCCTTTATGTGAGAGAATTGGATTAAGAGGAGCTTAAACTTGGAGAAGGTCCAAGCCATCTAGGTAACTGTGATTATCCACATACTTTCACTCAATATTTTGGTTATAGATCATGGCCTTTAGGGAAAAGTCACACTACATTTTGGCTATGGGGTGCGGCCAAGACACCTTATTTGTGTTGCACTCGTAGCCAAAGCAGAAGAGAGAGAGAAGGTCAAGATTTAGGGTAACTAATTGGTCTACCTAGAGTTCCAAACAACAAAAAATATTTGTAGGGAACAATTCCAAAAAAAGAAATTCCTAAGATAAGAAAGAAAGTATAACTAAAAAGGTTGGAGTTTTAAGGTTAAATATGGGAATTGGCTATGTAAGTAGGGCTACCTTAAGGACTATATAAAGAGTAAGATAGAAAGAGAGAAGGAAGGACTTGATACTTTCATAGATAGAAAGTGAAAAGGGAGGACTTGATACTTTCATCACTCATCCATCATTTTTAGAAGGAACCATAAAGGAGGAAACAAGCTCAAGAGGAAGATTAAAACGGTTGTGCCCTTTTATTCTTTTTTTTTCTTTAATGTTTCTTAAAAATCTTGTGATTATGGATAGTTTTGTTAGGGTTGTTAAGCTAGGAAAGTTATGGATAAGCTTGTTTAAGTGTTTGTTATTGATTGATGCTTTATAACTCTTGATTATCGCTTTATTCAATCTTGGATTTAATGGAATATATGTTCAGTCAACCTAATACACCTTGAGTAACTAATGATCTTGGGAAAGCAATTAGTTAGAAGCTAACTAGAATGAGTAATGGAGACTATATGATGGCTAGAGGTAGAAAGTAAAGTCTCCAAGGTAATTAGGCTAAAAATCTATAGAAGGGTTGATAAAAAATAATGCATCGTAATTAATCAACCAATGCACTTCTTAGTTACAGTAGGCCATTAGTATCTTGAGAAGGTGCTAGTGGCAGAATAACAACCTTCACTAGGTTAGTCAAGAGAATTTAATCAAATGGTATTAAAAAATCACGCCATTTACATGCTCATTCCATAATCAACCTAAATTGGAGACCCAGCATCCGTCATCATTTAATTACATTCACTTTACGTAGTTACATCATACCTTTTTCTTTAATATATCACATTTATAGTATTTTAGCATTTGTTTGTAGTATTCATAATTAACTTCATTTACATTCTAAAATCAATTTTTTCATTTTACACCAATTCATTAGTAGACTAGTACAATAGCACTTGATTAATTTTACTACTACCCAATCCTTATCATTCTCTTAGCTTATAACTACTTCAACCCATGCACTTTTGAGCAAAGAGGTAGCACTTCTAACAAATCTCTTTAAGAAAAATCACGTTCAAATGGAGTGTGAATGCAGAAGTTGCCCTTAATAAATTAAAGATCTCTCTTTTAACAACCTAAGTCCTTAAGCTACCCAATTTTGAGGTTCAGTTTGTCATAGAATGTGATGTTTTAGACAGTGCGTTTGGAGTTGTCCTATAATAAGAGGGCCACCTAATTTCTTTTTTAAGCTGTAAGATTGTTGTCGACACCCCAAATTGCTTGCATACTAGAGGGAACTCATTGGATTGGGTAAGGTAGTGACTTGGCATCCTTATCTTTAAGGAAGGAACTTTCTCATCAACACTTATCATTTTAGCTTCAAGTATTTATTAGAACAACATCTTGCTACATCTCCACAACAACACTGGATAAACAAATTAATGGAATTTGATTTTTAGGTGGAGTACAAAGCAAGGAAGTTGAATAAAGTTGTTGATTCTCTATCTAGGAGATATGAGGACTCTACACATCTCATGTCAATCTCTTTTCCTCAAGCAGTAATTTTTGATGATATTTTGGCAAAAGATAGTAACTTTCCATGAGATGTTACAACTTCAACAATGCATCGAACAAGGTGAACTGAGAAAAAATTGAGCTATATGGGATGGTCTGTTAAGACCAATGTCTAGGGTATTTCAAAAAGGGGAGAGAATAACAGAAACATAAATAAGCCTAGGATAAGGAGAGTATACTCAAGGAGAAAGAAAGAGAGGGCTGAGAGGAATGAGTTAGTTAGTTAGTGAGGGGTTGAGTTGGCACAAGGGTTAGATTGTAACATAATGTATGGAATGAGTAGATTTGAGGCACAAGGAGGGCAGAAAGGAGGTATTAGAAAAAAGGGTGAGAAGAGAGATACTGTAGACAGAGATAATTTTTTATTATTTTTTAGGAGCATTTTAGCTCTGGGAGAAGGGGTGTTCAGTAGAATCACCTTTGTAATAGCAATAGATAACCTTTCTTATATGCAATAATATACACTATCTCTAGTATATAAAGCTAGAATTATATGATTGGTCTGACCTGCCAGATATATAGGAAGGGAGGATCAGTTTATATTGGAGAATTAAGAATTTAGAGAAGCTAACCTTGATGCCGTCGAAGATGTCCGATATGGTAGATTTATTGGAATCCCATATGGAAAATTTAGAGGCTAGAGTAGAGGATATTCAATCATCTATGAGGATGGCAATGAGGGAAATGCAGCGAGCCTTGCTGTTGAAAATGAGCAAGATGATGGGTAAGAGACTAGAAGAAGGACAGGGGAGTGATACCTCAGGAAGGGGGCAAACTATGCCTGGTGAAAGGAATAATCAACATCCTTGACAATCAACTCCGATGGAGCATTCCTATGACATTATGGAGGAATATAAGATGTCGGTACGTAAGGTGAAACTGCCCATTTTTTACAAGTCTGACCCTATGGGGTGGATTACTAAAGTAGAAGTATACTTTGAGGTTCATAATACCTCAGAACCAGTGAAAATCAAACTAGCTCTTTTAAGTATGGAAGGATCAACCATTCATTGGTTTAACCTTCTGAGGGAGACAGAGGTGGAACTAGATTGGGAAAATTTTAAGAAAGCTTTAATCGATCATTATGGAGGGAGGTGATTTGAAAACCCATTTGAAGAGCTGTCGGATTTGCGACAAACTGACACAGTTGAAGAATACATTGAGGCCTTCGAGTTCATATCATCGCAGGTGGGTCAATTACCTGAAAAGCAATTTATGGGATACTTCATGAGTAGGTTGTGATCTGATATATAGAGAAGGGTGCGCACATTTGGGCCAAAAAACGGGTACAGGATGATGAAAATCACGAGGGCAGTGGAAGATGAGGTGAACGGTGAACATGGAAGTATTAAGAACTTGAGTTTTCGATCGTGTGCATGGACTTAACACTAAGAGAGTCATTTTAGGAGAAATTTTTGGGTCAAACCAACCATAGGGATTCGGATCACCCAAAGCCAATGGGTCGAGGGAGATATGCTGGTAGCTTTGGAGTGGGAAGAACCTAGGAAATATCCAGGTACCAACCCGACTCCTATGTGCAGAACAGAACTGTTGTACCACCCATGACAACACCGATAAGGAGGTCTGAGGGAGACAATAGAGTGTTGACGAAGAGAAATAGGGAGTCGTGTCACCTCTCTTACCAAGAACTCATGGATGGAAAGGCTAAAGGTCTTTGCTTCTGATGTGGGGAGAGCTTCCACCCTCTATACTAATATGCGGAGAGACAACTGAGGTTGCTAATTTTGGATGACAACGAAACGTTGAATGAAGATGGAGAAATTATAGCGAGAGCAAGGTAACTTTAGAGTGCAGAACCATGGAAGTGTTTGGGGTTAATGAAGTGATGGTACCCAAAACTAAAACAGTGAGACTAGAAAGGAAGTTACACAGGGTTCCTATTATGATTCTGGTAGACAGCGAGGCAAGCCACAATTTCATTTCGCCTAAGCTAGCTAGTGACCTTGGGTTGACAGTAGAGATGAATAAGGCCCTAGGAATCAGATTAGGTGACGGCCATAAGGTGATTACTAAAGGAAGGTGTCTAGGGGTTCCTATTCAGGTGGGTGAGATAGACTGGAAGGTTGATGCTTATGTTCTGAATTTAGAAGGAATGAATGTGATTTTAGGGGTTGCTTGGTTACATACATTGGGAAAGATTATCATAGATTGAAAGGAGATGACCATGCAATTCCAACATAAGGGACAAAAGGTGGAGTTATGTGGCAAGGCAGAAACCAAGGCAGCAGTGAGAAGATAAAGCGTGGACCCTGAGGATTCAATATCTTTATACTATCTTCTTGCAATCTTAAGTGGTAATTTCCTATCAGTTGAAGGAATAGTTATAACGGGGGAGCAAAAGATTCAGCTTAACAGAAAAGAGGAAAAGGAACTAAACCTAGTGTTGAACCAATTTTTGGAGGTATTCTAAGAGGTTCAAGGGTGACCTTCCCAGCAAAACTACTCTCATTCTATTGTTTTGCAACAGGGACAAGGTCCTATTAGTGTGAGACTGTATAAGTGTCCATACCATCATAAAGATGAGATTGAAAGGCAAGTTCAGTAAATGTTGCAAATGGGCATCATTCGTCCTAGTTCTAGTACTTATTCTAGCCTGGTAATCTTAGTCAAGAAGAAAGATGCCTCATGGCGAATGTGTGTTAATTATAGAGAGCTAAATAGGATCACTGTACCAGACAAGTATCCTATTCTGATGGTGGATGAACTCTTAGATGGGTTGCATGGTGTAGGTTTCTTCTCTAAATTAGATCTCAAATTCGGGTATCACCAAATTAGGGTCAAGAATAAGGACATCCATAAAATAGCTTTCATAACACATGATGGCTACTATGAATTCCTAGTAATGTCATTCGGGTTGACCAATGCACTAGTTACATTTCAGTTAGTAACGAATGATATTTTCAGACCTTTCCTTACGAGGTTTGTTCTAGTTTTTTTTAATGACATTGTAATATATAGTGCTGATTGGAATACTCATCTTTTGCACTTAACAAATGTCTTAGAGGTATTAAAAAGACATCAGTTTATGGTTAACAAGCAGAAATGCAGTTTTGGAAGGTGAACAGTGGAACATTTGGGTCATGTTATTTCCAAAAAAAAGGGGTAGCAGTTGATCTAACCAAGGTTTCAAGTGTTGTCAATTGGCTTATTCCTTGAAAGGTTAAGGGGGTGAGGGGATTCCGTGGGTTGAAAGGATACTATCGAATGTTCATTATGAATTATGGTAAAATAACAAAACCTCTCACTAAACTAACAAAGAAAAAAGGGTTTCATTGGAACTAAGTAGCTTTAGAGTCCTTTGAAACCTTAAAAAGGCCTTTGACTACATCTCCAATATTAGCTCTACCAAAAATTTTCCAATCTTTTGAGGTTGAATGCGATGCTTTGGGCAAGGGGTAGGTACAGTTTTGATGCAGAATAGGAGGCCGATTGCATACTTCAGTAAAGCTTTATCTGAAGGAAATCTTTCTAAATTGGTTTATGAAAAGGAACTAATGGCATTAATGTAAGCAGTGCATCATTGGCGTCATTATTTATTAAGCAGATCATTTGTGGCTTATTCAGATAAAAAAAGCCTTCGCCATTTCTTGCAAAAAAAGGTGTCCACTACGGATCAACAATGCTGGATAGCTAAGCTCTTAGGCTATCATTTTGAGGTCATTTATAAACTGAGTCTAGAAAACAAAGCTGCTGATGTTTTGTCACGGGTGTATGATGAAGGTGAGTTGAAGAGCATCATTTCTTACCCATTGTGGACTGATAGCCGAATCCTCCAGCGGGAGGTGGACCGGGATTCTATTTTAAGTGGTATTATAAAAGATCTACATTGGAATCCAACCTCAAGAACAAGGTTTCTATGGCACCAAGGAGTTCTTTTGTATAAGGGAAGGTTAGTGATTTGAGCTTAATCCACTTTCATTCCATTACTCCTAAAAGAGTTTCATTCTTCCCCTATCGGAGGCTATTTAGTTTTTCGACACACTTATAGGAGAAATGTAAGTAATCTTTATTGGATTGGTATGAAGAAGTCTATTCAGTCTTGTGACACATGCTAAAGGCAGAAATATGCTACCACCTCTCCTGAGGGTTTGCTACAACCCTTAACAATTCCCAACCAGATTTGGGAAGATATTTCAATGGACTTCATGACGGGACTCCCTAGATCTAAAGGATATGAAGCAGCTTTGGTCGTGGTGGATAGGCTATCTAAATATGGCCATTTTATTCTATTAAAGCATCCTTATACTACTAAAAGTATGGTTAAAGTGTTTGTTAAAAAAGTAGTACGTCTACATGAAGTTCCGTTATTAATCATAAGTGATCGTGATTCTTTGTTTGTGAGTTATTTTTGGAGGAAATTGTTTCAAATACAGGGTACTATGCTTAAAATGAGCTCCTCTTAACATCTAGAAATGGATGGATAAACCGAAGTTTTCAACAGGTGTTTAGAAACCTATTTGAGGTGTTTTGCTTCTGAACAACCTAAGCATTGGTCCTATTGGATTTCATTGGCCAAACTATGGTGCAATACCACTTTCCATGTGTCTATGGGTTCATCTTCCTTTGAAGTGGTTTATGGGAAGAAACCCCCAACCTTAGTTCGATATTTACAAGGAGAAATTAAGGTGGAGGCAGTGACTAGAGAGTTATTGGACAAAGATGAGGCTCTGCATAAGCTCAAATACAATTTGAATAGAGCATAGGATCAGATGAAAAAGTATGCAGATATAAAAGAAATCCGTCGTCTTTCCAAGTGGGAGAATGGATATTTCTTAAGCTCTGCCTCCACAAACAGCTAACGGTGGCCTGACGTATTAATGTGTCTAGCGGCAAGATACTTTGGGCCTTTTCAAATTCTAGAAAAATATGAAGCAGTATCATATAAGCTCAAACTTCCACTACATTCTAGAGTTCATCCGGTGTTTCTTGTGCCTCAACTAAAGAAACTGCTGAGACAACCTTACCGGAGGGAATGGAAGTGGAGTTGGAGGATGTTGTTGAACTTGAAACTATACTAGCTAGCAGAGTAATTACCAAAGCAGGAGACTCAACGAGCTAATGGTTAGTTAAATGAAAGGGCAAACCGATAAAGAATGATACATGGGAGGATAAATTTGTTCTTCGTAATCAATAAATTTGTTCTTCGCAGTCAATTTCCTCATTGCACCCTTGAGGACAAAGCTGCTCTTCTAGAAGGGAGCAATTAGGAACAATATCAAGGGTATTTCAAGAAGGGGAGAGAATAGTAGAAATATAAATAAGCTTAAAATATGGAGAGTATACTCGAAGAGAAAGAAAGAGGCGGCTTAAAGGAATGAGTTAGTTAGTTAGGGGTTGAGTTGGCACAAAGATTGGATTGTAACAAAATGTACGGAATGAGTAGATTTGAGGCACAGGAAGGAGTTATTGGAAAAAAGGGTGAGAAGAGAGATACTATAGATAGAGATAATTTTTTATTCTTCCTAAGGAGCGTTTCAATTATAAGAAAAGGGGTATTCAGTAGAATCACCTTTGTAATAGCAGTAGAGAACATTTTTTAGATTCAATAATATACACTATCTTTGGTATATAAAGCTAGTTCTATCATGGCCTGATTTTCTTCCAAGGAAGAGTATACCTACTACTCACCTCTTGTCTTATCACCACCATCATTTCGGCTATCTATGATATGGCCTATGAGGTAGGCTAAAGGCACTATAATATGTTCACAACGATTTTTATTGGTAGGATAAGAAGTAAGCTACCTTAGAGTTTATGTATAATTGTTTAGTCCATCAGTGTTGTAGGGTACGGGGGAAGCTACCCTAGAGTTTATGTATAATTATTTAGTCTAACAGTTTTGAAAATGCCAAAATTTGCAATATGAGCACGAGGGACTACTTCAGCCTTTTCCAGTACCACGACAGGCTTGGGCTGATATCTCTATAAATTTTGCCGAAGGATCATCAAAGGCTTGGGGTAAATCAGCACTGATGATATTGGTTGATAAATTTTCCAATTATGTCCACTTTCTACCTTTGGCCCATCCCTATACTGCTATATGAATTGCTCATGTTTTCTTTGCAAAAGTGTTCAGCCTTCGTAGCCTTCCTGAAACAATAGTGTCGGATCGAGACAAGGTTTCCCTTAATTTGTTTTGGAAGGAGCTATTCAGCCTCGGTGGTTCTAAGCTATCCTTCTCTTCAGCTTACCAACTTCATTCCAATGGTTAGACAAGCTATCCTTCTTTTCAGCTTACGAACTTCATTCCAATGGTTAGACAATAGTTGTCAACCGCACAATCAAAATGTACTTGTGGTGCTTACTAGTGATCGCAATGGGTTGATTAGGCATCTTAGGCCTGAGTGTTGGTACAACACCTCTAATCATATTACTCTTGGCGCCAGCCCATTCCAGTTGAGTTGTGGCAGGGCCACTATTTGGCTACTGTCTTACGTAGCGAGTTCTACCAGAATAGTTGTTGATAAAGCACTCCAGAGGAGGGATGGAGTACTCCAAGTTGCTCGTGATAGATTCTTACAGGCTCAAAAAAGGATGAAGAATACTTATGATTAAGGGCTGCGAGAATTGATGTTTTATCGTTGGGGATTGGGTATGGCTGCGAATTCACCTATACCACTAGTTAACATTAACCAAACAGAATCATCACAAGCTTCTTCTGAAGTGTTTTGGCCATTTTAAGTCGTAGGCAGAGTAGGATCGTTTGGTTATAGACTTGAGCTGTCGCCAGAAAAAGACTACAAGATATCTTCCACATGTCACAACTAGCTACTATGGGTACCTTACCACCAGTTTACGATGGCAAAGCCTTTCTTACTCCGCAGGCCATTTTTTGCAGCAGGAGGTTAAACAGGGGTACACGTGCAGTACTACTGCAGTGGACAGGGTGTCAACCAGAGGATGCCACATGAGAGCCAGTTGCTGCATTCCAACAAGATTGCCGAACTTGAGCACAAGATCAAAGTCCCGGAGGAAAGTGATGTAGGAACTTTTATTGGGTAGAAATATCAAAGAAGTGGAGAAGTCTTTCTCCTCCTCCAATTTTGTACCATAGGTCGGAAAAAAGATTCTTTTGTATCCTAAACGTGTTAAATCAATGCCTTTCAAAACTTCAGCAATATGTAGCATCTCAGAACTTAAACAAAGCAAGCTTGATAGAGATCTCCACATACCAAAAATTGAGACCCGAGGGAAGTTAATACACACCAACTATGCAGGACAACTGATAGAAGAATATGTAGATTTATTTGTAAGTCAAAACAGAAAAAGGAATCTCCTCCCCTCTTTACTGTATCAACTCGTCTAGCGAAGAGAAAACTGTGGCAGACTTGAGGTCGCCGAAAATAGCTCATTCACTTTGGAGGCAGAGAAACACTTCACTCCAACTTGTCTCAGAATACAATAGTAGTGTGATTACAACGGGTGGCACAGAGACGCTATTAGTGCAAATTCATACTGGGGAATATGCAGCTCAAAACTAGTTGGGCAAAATCTTCAAATTGCGGGAGATGAGAGTTATGGCTAACATAGATGTATGAAGAAAGGAACGATCTTTTGAGGAATTGTCAAGGGCTGGTGTGAGAGCTACACTTGATGGCTTATAAGCTCCCTCCAGAGAGTAGGAAGGAACATGAAATTCAGAAATACATTAATCAAGGTCGGCAGGCATGAAGATTTGATGAAGGTTGTGTATATTTCACATGGTCTCAGGCAAGCTCCTATTTAGAGGATATACAAATGCTGTGTTATTATAGACACAAACAATTCCCGTTTGAAGGTTTAACAAGCCAAGAACATTATGTTATATTTCTTAAATGGTAAAACCAAATACCTGGTGATAATGATTCGCAACAGGTTCTTCAAAGATAATGACAGAACTAATTACAAGTTTATCGTCTCAGCTCAATTCTAAGAATGCACATATCAATTCAAGTTTCAAACTAAATCGATAAGCTTGGGTTCGAAAAGAAAACCTCTAGAAAGCCCATCACCACCACCACCCGGCACTCCATCGATCCACCTCCAAACCACTCTACCGCTATCTGCGCCACAATCATCCCACAACGCCAATTTCCCAACCCTCTTCGCCGAGAAACAAACCCTATCACCACCACCAAACACCTTCAATTTACTCGATTCCTGAAAACACCTATACATCTCCATGGGCATCCTCCCAGCCTCTTCCCACTCCAACCTCTCCAAGTCCAATCTCAATATCAATATCGTCGAACAAGACGGGTTCAATGAAAACGTCGACTTTAACCCTCCAATCATCAACAATTTCTCCCCACTTCCTCGTACCAATCGTGGCCTTTTCATTATATCAAAAATGTCCGCCCACTCGTGCTTTTCTAAACAAACCCATTTGTTGTGATTCGTTGACATCGATGTACTCCCGTTGCTGTAGTTGCCAGTATGGTTCGGACCGGAGAGATTTGATATTTTGCACGTAAACAGCTTCCATTGAGACCTCCATGGAGACCCAACGTCACATAAGGCAAAAACAGAGTCCGAAACTAAAATCGGACTTCTGGGTTTTGACGGAAGATTAGAGGAAAATGTAAGCCAGGAGCTAGCAATTGTGCTTGACAAGTAAAGAGCAACGAGTTCAGTGAGTACCATAACACGGTTCGCCGAGTCAACAACAACGGCACCATGTCTCGACCAGGCAGACCCCAACTGAGGCAACACCTTGAATCGGCGAGTCAACGGGTTACAAACAACAAGAGCTTTATTGCTAGACTCGGCAGAACTCCCCGAGTCACCCCATAGATAGACGAGGCCACTTGCCGACGCGACGGGGTGGAGGGACCTGAAGGGCAAAAAGCTGAGATCAAATCTAAGCCACTGGGTCTGATCGGGGTCGTAGACGTTGAGAAAGGACGTAGGCGCGGTGGCGGCGTGGTGACGGTGGAGGTGGGGAGGGCGGAGAGCGAGGAGGCGGAGAGGCGGTCGGTCGGAGATGAGGGAGGTGAAGGAGGAAGAGGTCAACATTTGATCGAGGAATCTGCAGACGGATCGGCAGACAGCGATTTGACGGAGAGGGAGGGAGGAGAAGATCTGGTGGAGGGTGTCTTGAGGGAGGCTGTTCATCGGAGAGTCGTCCATGGTGGTTGCTGCGGTGGCACGGGAGGACGGGCCACGCTCACGGGTTGGGAGGTGAGGGATAAGCTGGGGATTTCGGGTAAGGCCGTCGTTTGTGTTTAGGTTTTGTTGGCCTATGATAAAAATTGAAATTAATTTGAAATATTTGTGATCACGGAGTTTCTTTTCATTTTAAAAAAGAGCTTTGGAATTATCATGGTTGGATTGGATCTTTCTGGTATTGCCAACTTTGTCCTAACCCCCACCCTTAGCCTAACCTCGTTAATTATTAACGATTCCTTTCTTTTCTTGTACTAGTAATGTTCGTTGTATTATTATTCAACATAACAATCTTAAAAGAAACTCAAATTACGTAGGACCATGTTGACAATGAACGGCTGGATTGATTTTGATCCCAAGGACTGGACACTACTGTACTGTAGCAGTTAGTTTTGTAAATAACTAATAAGAAGCTTATGTTCCGCATATTTTATTAGTAAAAATGTTAATGCAAAATTACAATAGGGCCTTTGGGATTGGGCTGTCCAAGCGTGACTGTGTATCAATTACATTCGTGGGAGTCCTCTGGTTGGATTCAAAGTCATCTTATCGTACGGCAGGATGTTTCATTCAATTAAATCCGAGCAAATTCAAATATTCAATTGGGCAAACAGACATTCGTGATTTTACCAAAATCATATAAATTTAAAATAACAATATGAAAAAGGCCTATAAATTGTAACAGCCCCGCCGGGTTTCCTCCTCCTTTCTCTTCACTTTCACTGCCTCCTCCAATTAAAGCTGCAGCCACCACCATTCCATTCACGTACTTGTATGCGCACACTCTCTCTTACTCTCCTTTTCTGTTTCTCTTTGTACCTCAGGTTTTAGATCTGCACATCGAAACTCTAATGTGTATCTTGTTTCAGAGACTGCCATGGAAGTAGGTGCCGTGCCGGTTGGCCTCTTGTCCGAGGACTTCGATCCGACGACGGTTGTTGAAACGGAGCCCCTTCCACCACTTGCGGGGGCGACGGGAAATGGAAAAGATATAGTTCTGGGGAGGAACGTGCACACCACGTGCCTGGAGGTCACCGAGCCCGAAGCCAACGACGAGTTCACCGGTGATAAGGAGGCTTACATGGCTAGCGTTTTGGCTCGCTATCGGAAGAACTTGGTTGAAAGGACCAAACACCATTTAGGTATTATGGATTATCCTTTTCGTTTTCTATTTATATTTGTAGCCTTAACTTCTTCTTCAATGAGTGAATGCTTCATTAGAAGCGTGTTCAAGTTGTTGGTAAGTTTAGTTATTGTTTGGAGAGTGAGGTGGTTGTTTTGTTTGTTTTGTACTGTATCGGTTACTCGGATCTGACTGGACAATCTCTTTTTTGTTCTTTCGTGTTCATTTAAGCTGAAGTTAGTTGACATTGAATGGGATTGAAGCTTCTGTATCTATAACTAACAACTCTTGTTATTCACATTGATATATCATATAAGAGGGTAAGATTATATGGTGTTAACATGTATGCTTAAGCACATTCAAATTGATAGAGGCCATAGAATTGCTGTCTTGCACAACGCTTTTCTGTTCTTTGCTTTTGACCATGATATTTCTTTCTTGCTGGTAAACGAAGCATCTATATGAACTAATCATCTTAATCTTGGATTACTTTGTGTATGATCTTTACTGAGCAGCATCCTTAACTGTTTGGTTCCTTGTTCGTTGATAGTCAAATTGTACAAATTCAGAGGGTATTTAGCTTCAATCGGTTGGATCTGGATTCTTTTTTAATAAACTACACTATAGTTTTCCTTGTTTTCCTTTACTTTCATTGTCCTTCAAATGATTACGAGTTCCCCTATGTTTATGTTTGCTTAATTTAAAATTTTCAAGTACTATCCTCCTAATATTCATTCAATTACAGGTTATCCTTATAATCTGGACTTCGACTATGGTGCTCTGGGGCAGTTGCAGCATTTCTCCATCAACAATCTTGGTGATCCATTCATTGAGAGCAACTATGGTGTCCATTCAAGACAATTTGAAGTGGGTGTTTTAGACTGGTTTGCCCGTTTGTGGGAAATAGAGAAAAATGAATACTGGGGTTACATTACCAATTGTGGAACAGAGGGCAATCTCCATGGGATTTTAGTAGGGTTAGTAGTCTTGAGCTTTGGAATTGGAATGCATTTCTGAATTTGATTCTTTCTTGTGTTGGAATGGAGGGTGACATTAAACTGACATGCAGGAGGGAAGTGCTTCCTGATGGAATTCTGTATGCATCAAGAGAATCACATTATTCTGTATTTAAAGCAGCAAGAATGTATAGAATGGAATGTGTGAAGGTTAACTGCCTAATCACAGGCGAGATTGATTGTGCTGATTTTAAAGCTAAACTAGCTTCTAACAAGGATAAACCGGCCATTTTAAATGTTAACATAGGTATCTTTTTCTCTCCCTCTCTCTCTCTCTCTCACATACACACACACACACAATCAAGTAGTGACACACTGAATCACAGATATATATAACTTACCATTGTATTGGCGGGTGTGAACATTGTTTGTCTTATGATTTATCCCTTTTACAGGCACAACTGTTAAAGGAGCTGTTGATGATCTGGATCTTGTGATAAAGACCCTTGAAGAAGCAGGGTTTACGCATGACCGGTTTTACATTCACTGTGATGGAGCTTTATTTGGACTTATGATGCCTTTCGTGAAACGCGTAAGTGATTTTACCCGAATTTACATAATATAGAGGTACCCCGGCAGGTAGAAAAGAGCATACCAATAATGTGTAAATACCATTGGTTTTTTTGAGATTTTTGTGTGTAAAATTGTCTTCTATATTTAATTTGTATCTCCTGTGTAATATTTTGCTTATTCTTAGTTTTTCTCTCTTGGCAGCTTTCATGACTGATTGTTTGGGTTATTGTTGTTCGTGTACAGGCGCCAAAGGTTAGTTTCAAAAAGCCTATTGGAAGTGTAAGTGTTTCTGGACACAAGTTTGTGGGATGTCCAATGCCATGCGGAGTTCAGATAACTAGGATGGAGCATATTAATGTCCTGTCGAGGAATGTTGAGTACCTTGCTTCAAGGGATGCTACAATCATGGGAAGCCGTAACGGCCATGCCCCTATATTCCTTTGGTACACGCTCAACAGAAAGGGTTACAAGGGGTTCCAAAAGGAAGTACAGAAATGTCTTCGAAATGCTCATTATTTGAAGGATCGACTGCAAGATGCTGGAATCAGTGCTATGCTAAATGAGCTGAGCAGCACTGTGGTGTTTGAGCGGCCATTGGATGAGGAGTTTGTTCGCCGTTGGCAGTTAGCCTGCCAAGGAAACATTGCTCATGTTGTGGTGATGCCCAATGTCACCATTGACAAGTTGGATGATTTTTTGAATGAATTAATTGAAAAGCGCTCAACTTGGTATCAAGAAGGAAACGTTAAGCCTGCATGTGTTGCTGCAGATTTAGGAAGTGAGAATTGTGCTTGTGTGTTGCACAAGGCGAAGATTTATCACGAGTGAGAATTATTCACTCTTGTAGTTCTAGTCTGTATCAAAAACGTTATTGATCTTCAATAATCATAATTTGGTCCAGTATTATTGCTTATTTCACTTAGTTCCTAGATTATCATTATTTCCTCTGTTTATCCTCATCTCTCACAACTATGTTAAATTCTGTGGATTAATAGGATATAAAATCCAGGTACTTGAGAGCAGACAGGCCGTTGGTTTTCTTTTTTATAAGGACAATTACTAGCAGCCTGGGAAAATCCAAACGCAGAATTTCTGAATTTCTGTAGTACATAATCTTTATTCTGCTTTTATTTTTTCAATTTCGAGCTGCCAATCACTTAATTGAGTACGGATTGTATTGTAGCTACTGTCTGATTTTGTTTTCAAAGGGATATTGTTCTATAATCACAAGGAGTTTGTTTAAGCATTGCCTTCCGTTTCTGCTTCAGATGACAGGAAATGTTGTTGTTTAGGCATTCATTCTAGTGCTGGAACAATAGGATTTACGAGTGATCACCAAGTGGTTTTTGGATATTTTTGGGTTTTGACAAGAATTCGGGGGATATTTGGCATTGAAAGTTGGTCTTGGAGAGCTTATTGTCGAATCTGATTAGAGCTTAGAGTTCTATACAAATGTGTATTTTGTTAATCTCCTTAGAGGCCACAACCAATTGCATAATGTAATACAAGCAATTAAATGGTCTTGATTTACTTTTTCTTCAACCCAACTTCTTCCAAATGCCTATGGCGTGCTGGATTTCTGCATAGTGTACGGCGTATAGGACACAGGTGGAATTCTTGCGGTTGCTCAAATACAATAGCAATAGGATGATTAGGATCCCTGCTTCTTGGCATATGTGCAAAAGTAGCCCGGAAGTTAAAGTGTAATATCAGGACCAAGTTTAATTGTATCCATTATTATTACCAATGTTTGTTTATTTAGATTTATATCAGTATTATAAATTTGTTATATATTTTTATTAAGTTTTTATTTCAGTTTAATTAGAACTTTTTAATTATGTGTAATTGTATTTGGTTTTTTATTAGAACCTTATAAATAGAAGTTTTCACTAAATTACCATGCATAATTTATGAGGGTGAATTTTGGAGTAACTGATAAAGTTGCTCCTTTGTGATCAAAAGATTATATGTTCAAATTACAAAAATAATCTTTTTGTAAAAATACAGTCTCAAAACAGAGAGTCTTGTGCATTAGGATACGTTGAGTTGTACTATACATAATTTATATAATTAACAATTGAGTACTCTTGAATTTTTTTCTTTATTTTTTGAGTACAGTACTCTTGAATTTTTTTCTTTATTTTTCTAATATGTGGTCGAATTTGTGTTTTTGTCCGATGTTAAAAGATAGACAAAGAGCCAAAATTTAAGAGTATTCAATTACTAATCATCCAAGGTATATGTTTAATGGTTTCATCTATGACATTATTATAAATACTAAAATAATAAACTAAATATAATTAAAAAATCCTAAATAATAATAATCCCTGCTAATGAGTACTAATTAAAATTAAAATTAAAATGGAAATTTAATAAAAATTAGAGTAGACTTTTAATGATAATATAAAAACTATAATAGACTTTGGGAAAGTGGGGAGTCCGAAGGGTCGGGAATCTCAGGTGGGATATCTTCTTTCATGCTGAGTTACCTCTTTCCCTCGCCGCCGAGCTGAACAGTTAGTTGATAGGTGGTGTAGCCTTCTCTTTTGGTGACGGGTGGATTGGATTGTGTGAGTTCATCACTCTAAAATTCCCCGATAAGCCCGGTGGTTTTGCTCACATGGGTATGAATTGAAACCAAAATTTCAAACTTTCTATCACGTATGTTGTTTGTAATCTCCTAGTGACTTTGCCTTTTCTCTCTTTTGGTACTTTGTGATTGTTCCCTAATATGGATCAACAGCTCACTATTTCGTCTTTGGTCGATGATGAGAAGGATGAGTGGCAGCTTGGCAAGGTTGAGGGTGTGGGGGTGGCAAGCTATGATTTGTGCCTGCTCGGATGATTTCTCACAGCTAGTCAGATCAATTTTCAGGTAATGAGGAATACTCTGGCAAACCTTTGGCATCCGATGGGAGGGGTGAATATCACTAAGATTAGGGGGAAGCGATTCCTTTTCTGCTTCTTTTATATAGATGATGTAGACCGGGTCATTGATAGAACGCCATGGACCTTTAATAGACATCTGCTTATTCTTCACAGACTTAAGGACGGGGAAGATCCAACCAGTGCGTCGTTGGAGATGCCAATTTTTGGGTTCATGTGCATCAGTTACCAGCTGGTTTTGTATCCTAGCAGATTGCGATGCAATTCGGCAATTTTATTGGATGATTTGTCTAATATGACGCCAAGGCTGTCCAGATGGGCAATGCTGATTATATGCAGATCCGGGTGACCATGGATGTTAGGTAGCCGTTGAAAAGGAGAAAGAAAATTGTGGATCCAAGGGGTAATGTTTTTTACGTTACTTTATGAGAGGATTCCCGTTTTTTGCTTTCTTTATAGAAGGCTAGGCCATAACAATAGCTTTTGCATGGTTATAGAAGGCTAGGCCATAACAATAGCTTTTGCATGGTTCGGATTGAGCGTCAGGGCCAGGCGTTTCAACTAAAATGGGATGCTTCTCTATGGGCGATGCTTCACCGGAGAGGGCAGGAGGTGAGTGAATGGTTGCGGGAATGGAATGGCAAAATTTTAGGAGGCACTTTAGTTGGGGTAGGAAAGTTCAAGAAGGAAGGAAGTATGGTAGGTTCTGCTGGATGTGGAAAGAATAGGCACTAGGAGAGAGGTGAAGTGCACTTAAATGAGGATGTTGGGGAGGGCCAAGAGACTCTGGATCATGAGATGGGCTTACATGAGGAAACAAGCTCAATTCAGCAAGATGAAGGGAAGAAAAGGCCCAGGATGCAAACAACTGATTCATCAATTTCTTCACAAGCAGATTCTGGTGCGACTTCAATGAACAGAGAATCGGCGGGACTTGCAGGGCAGCCTTGTTGAGCGCCATGAAAATCCTTAGTTGGAACTGCTGAGGGCTTGGTAACCCTCATGCAGTAAGCGTCCTACGGGATTTATGCCGGGCTTACAATCCTAATATTGTATTCTTGATGGAGACTTTGGTGCATGGGGTGCAGCTTGATGAAGTGAAGAGAAGAGTGGGTCCTGATGCTTGTTTTTCGATGAATGCTATTGCACGGAGTGGTGGGCTTTCTATGATGTGGAGGAATAATGTTAATTTGGCAGTACGTGAGTATTCTCAAAATTTCATCGATGCTATGGTCCATGACACTGACAAGGGGGACTAGCATTTGATGGAGTACTATGGCTATCCTGAGAGAGCGCGGAGGCAGAGATTGTGAAATTTGTAGCGCTCGTTATCCCATGACTATCCTTGGATTGTTTTTGGTGACCTTAATGATTAATTGTCAGAGGAGGAGAAGGAGGGTGGAGCTGACCATCCTCAATCTTTGTTCAATGATTTTCGTGGGGCTATTGAGGATTGCGAGTTGCATAATTTGTGATGCGTTGGGTATATGTTTACATGGGAGAGGGGGAGGAATTCGGATGGGTGGACGAGGGAGAGGTTGGATAGAGCAGTTGTCGCGATGGCTTGGTTTGCTTTGCTTCCTAACGGGGTGGTGTCGACTTTGGCAACCCCGATTTCGGATCATAAGCTGATTTTAATTGATTCTTTGGATGTGCAATTGGCGGCTAGAAGGAAGAAGTTTAGATTTAATAATATGTGGTTGAGGGACCAGGGTTTGCATAAGGTGGTTGAACGTAGTTGGCAGAGTTGTGATGGGAGTGACATTCTCGATAAAAGGGTTGTTTGTTGCGTGGCTCTTGAAAGGTGGGGAAAGGAGTGAAATTATGAAATGGTCTCACGTAAAAAAGAGCTTAATCAGTAGCTTTAAAATTATCGAGGTAATAAAGATGGAGTGGGTTATGACTTATATAATCAAGTCAAACTTGAACTTAGTAGGATTATGGAACAGGAGGAAATCCATTGGAGACAAAGAGCAAAAATCTTTTGGTTATAGAATGGAGATAGGAATTTTCGATTTTTTCACGTGATGGCTAGTGAGAGGAAGCGGCGGAATTGTATGTTGGGATTAAAGAATGACATAGGAGAATGGGTTAGAGATGAGGCAGAGATGGGGACAATGGTGGTTGATTATTTCACATTTGTGCTTGAGGAGAGTGTGACGTCAGGCAAGGCTTTGGGAGAAGTCGTGGGTTTACTTCCAAGAAAGGTGGGGGACGTGGAGAATGAGAAGCTAATAGGGCCTTTTAGAATGAAGGAGTTCAAACAGACGGTATCCCAAATGCATTTGGATAAATCACCAAGCCCGGATAGACTTAATCCTATTTTTTATAAAAAATTTTGGCATGTAGTGGGGCAAGATGTTTTCGATAGTTATACGACATAGCTTGAGCAAGGTACTTTTTCAGACACACTTATTGATACTAATATTGTGTTAATTCCAAAGATTTCATCTCCTGAAACTCTCAAGGATTATCGTCCTATCTCTTTGTATAACTTGCTTTACAAAATTGTCTCCAAAGTTCTTGCTAATAGCTTAAGAGCATCTTGCCTGATATTGTGTCCGAACATCAATCAACTTTTGTACCGGGGAAACTGATTACGAATAATGTGCTAATTGCTTTTGAGTTAGTGCATGGCTTGAAGAGGGTAACTAGAGGCAAAACCAGTGGACGACACTTAAAATTGATATTAGTAGGGCATATGATAGAGTGTGTTGGAGGTTTTTAGAGGCGGTTATGGGCAGGTTGGGCTTTTATGATAAATGGGTAAACTGAATGATGATCTGTATGACGGGGGTGACTTATAATGTACTGCTCAATGGCACAGAGGTGAGTAGGAGGGGTCTTAGACAGGGAGATCCATTGTCACCATATTTGTTTATTTTGTGTGCAAAAGGCCTGACAGCTTTATTTCAACAGGAGAAGGCTAGGGGATGGATCTATAGGTATCGGGTTAGTAAAGGAGGTCCTAGTGTTACTCACTTGCTTTTTGCAGATGATTCCTTGTTATTCTTTAAGGCAGGGATGCAAGAATGTGCCCAAGTAAAATTGATTCCTCAAAAGTATGAGATGGCATCGTGTCAAATGGTGAACTTCCAAAAGTCTGGGATTCTGTTTAGTCTGAATGTACCCAATAGTTTGAAGTCTCAAATGTCATCCAACTTGGGTGTCTTTTCGGCTATGGAGCATGGGAAATATCTCGAACTGCCTTAGTTAGTGGCAAGAGTAAAAAGGCTATTTTTAACTTCTTAAAGGATAGATTATGGAGGAAAGTGAATAGCTGGAATAACCGTTTATTGTTGAGGGTAGGGTATCTGATTTACCTGTTACACAAAAAAAAATCGGTGTGAACTATAATTTTTGATGACATCAAATTAATGATGTATGACACTTTTTTGGTGGCCACAGGAAATTGTACGAGCAGATTTTAAAGAACCAATCCAAGAGGGCATTTTTGTAAATAATGAACAAAGTGGCTTATAAAAGAAGCTAGTTATAAATAAGACAAAACCTTGTCTTCTTCCTCCTCCCTCACCTACGAAAATAACCGTGGAAGCTCTCTTCAAGGTTTTCAACCTTTGTAACAAGAATGTGAAGGAGAATCAAGTCAATCAGTCAATATAAAATGGTAAGCCTCGATCCCAACACTTGATTCTACCAATTGAAGTTTAGTTTCTCTCTTTCTTTTTCATGGCTATGAAACCCATTTGATGGAATTTATGGGTTTGATGGTCTTGATGATGAATTTTTATTCTTTGATGTCTAATGACAAATTAACAAAAGGAAAATTTCATTTTTATGGTAATTTGGGGCTAAATCAAAACCTAGGGTTTTGGAGTTCAAGCTGTCAATGGAGATAGATTCGTAGGTCCTCCTTATATATTTTTTGATGTATACTGTATCCCTGAATTTTTTTACTAATTTAGGGGGAGCCAAACAAATGAAATAGGCCTTGAATTGAAACTAGTTCAGAATACCAACGGGATTGAAACATGAAATGAAAGTTAATTGTTTGAGGAATTTAGAGTTAGAATTAGGTGATGAGTTCTCATTATTAAATGCTTGAAAATTTGTCATCTGAGTGTTGTATGAAGGGAATTTTAATTGGATAGTATTCTGTGAGATATGGCTAAATAATTAAAGGGTGTTACTAACCTTAGTGACACAAAAGAGAACAGAAACAGGACCGCTTTATAAAAATCACAATAAATACAAATTTCATCATTTTTTAGCCGTCTTTGGATATGTGATAGCCGTATTAGTCTATTGAAAATGGAGATTTGAATAACCTTAATTGGATGAGAAATGAATAAGTTATAAGGATTTAAGACAGGAAGGGTCCAACTCATGACTGAATATTAAGGTTGATTGTAAATGGGATATTTGGATTCTTTAATGACCGAATTAGAAAATGGTCATAAAAGAAAAAAATGTGAATTTATGTATTAACTAGAGGTATGGAAAGTTTGAAAAACGTTGGACCTATGTATAAAAAGTTATGCCTTCACGAATGAGACCTATGCAGATGAATTAGTGAATAATATATAAATTTTTAATGATATGTGTTAAGAAATGAGGTTTATGTAAGAATGACTAATGCGGGTATATGAAATTTTCATGCATGTTACCCAATAGCTTGTGAAAGTAGATGAGGAATAGAACTAGAAGTTGTACCTAATACCTCTCAAGTTCAAGAAAATTAGAAAAGAGATCAAAACCCCTGAGATAGTCGAGGTGAGTATAATCATGCTACCATACTTGTGTAGTAATCCATTTCTTTTATCTTGTGGCTTGTTGAATTGTTCTCGAACCTGTATGACTTATTCAAATATGACTCCATGTGATTGAGCCTAGCATGTTGAATGCTAGATTGACAAGATGATATTCAGATTCTTTGGATCTTCTGGTCCCCTTGTTATGTTGAACCTATTAATTGCAATTCTTTGATGAATCATGTTTTTTTTGTTAGCCATGATTGGTGAGTTCACATGATACCTAGCTGATGGAGTATATTATCTAACCATGTGCACATAGGTAACCTGCCGGTGATGGGTTAGATCTGGGTCCTACCTGGAGAGGGCAGGCCTCCAAGGGCAGGGTTAGGTCAACCTTGTCTAGAATTAAAAAAGGGAGATAAGCTGTACTAACATGCCTCTGTCTCTTCTTAAGAAATTCAGAAAAAATCATAACTCAGAAATGAGAAAGCTTAGAATTTGAAATCCTGTAGAACACTACCAAAGAAAGAACCTAAAAATTCAAAAAGACTTCAGAGACCAGATTCATTTTTTTCTAATAGAATAATTCATATTGAGCTTTATTATTGATACTCATGTCATTGCCGCATTTGACATTACTACTTGTTTATTCATTGATGCTATATATTGTTGCTTAGAATGCCACAAACCATTCTTGTGAAGCTGGCCTTGTGTTACCTAGCCTCACAAGCATGGTAGCATGTTTATATCTCACTGAGTCGTGTTGAAGACTCACCTCTCACTATCATCATTTTAGGGGATTAACAGATCATACAAGAGAGAAATCCAAGCCTTTTGAGACTCGCTTGGATAAATAGACAAGTAACTTTTTGGCATGATGTAAATTGCATATGCTTATAGCTGCTCCATGCTTTGTCATAATCATATGTACATGATGCATGTATGGATATGCTATGTTATTGAGAATGATGTCAGTTGATGATATGAGATGATCATAGATTGGCAGATTATAAGTAGATAATGTTTGTTAGAATTACAGATGAGATCCTTACTTCATTCAAAACTGTCAAGCAGGTATAAGGATTAATTAGACAAACGAATGGGTCATGCCGGATTTTCAGTAGAATATAGAAAAGTTAGGCTTACTACAAGTTTTGGTGGCATTAAGCCTACCCATTCCGTAGTGCCAACACGGTCCAAAAGGCGGGTCGTGTCAGATGGTATCAGAGCCAAAGGTTTCATAAGAGTAAGGATCTTGTGATCTATATGATATACAGAAAGTATTAAAGAAAAGTTTAATAGTTGCCAAGAATGAAAAAGAAATAGATAAGGATGTGTGCAGGAATGAGAAGTAGAATGGATAGGCTACTAACTATACAAAGAACCCCAAACACATCTAAGGTATTTTTAAAATGCCTTCTCAGTCGTAAGCGGCCCAGTAAAATAGAGATGAAGAGAATGTTGAAAAAGTATAGTGAATGGGAATAATATGTAAATATATATATATATGATCTGATATATGTATATGATATGCTTACATAAGCATGACACCATGGAGCATAGGATTTGCATCATATCAATAGCATGCTATTTTGATAAATCATATATCTATATGATTTTTTTAATTTTCTCCATAATAGAGACGCCTCCTAGAAGAAGAACACCTCCTCAACGAGGACGAGGTCATCCTAGAAAAAGGGAAATTCTGACTGTTGTATCTGATGTCGAATCTGTACAACAAGAACAACAAGAAGAAAGATCTCCACCTAGAGTTAGGAGGAGATTAGAGATAGAAATTGAACCTGAACCCCCAGCTGCTCGAGCAGAAGATGTTAGAAACTTACAACAAAGAATAGAAGCCTTAGAAGCAGAGAACTGAGCCTTAAGAGAAAGGCAAGAGGTTCTAGAATTGAGAGAAGAAGTAAGAATACATACAGAAAGAGGGAGAGAAAGAACTTAGGGTGTACCTAAAGTTGCTCCTGCACCACCACAGCCAGTGCAAATGCCTAGAGGATTACCTAGGCGAGCTTTAGATGATGAAGGGGTG
>JAOSBK010000002.1:9130812-9144295 GCA_027568895.1 Erythroxylum shatona
ATGTTAGTCCTTGCATATAAAATTCTACGGAGGCCTCTTCTCTTTAATGTTTCTTATGTTTTTTTTAACAAAATTTAAGATGCAGCAAGCCAATAAGAAATAATAGATTCATGAGTGCAATATTTGTAAATTTGCCCCTTTGATTTCATATCTGCCTTTTGAAGAAGTCAACTTATTTTTCTTTAATTCAACGAATAATGGAACCCATCACATGAGATCCATCTTGAAGCAATATCAATATGAATTGAGTCAAATCATTAATTTTCAAAATTTAGGTGCTTTTTAGCTCTAATGTGCTATCTTGTTATATAGATTATATTTCATCCATCTTTAGTGTATTTAAGAACTTTTTAGACTGAAAAACTTTTGGTCTTCCTTCTTTTACTGAGGGATGCAACAAGGTTATTTTTTCATAGTTGAAGTATATAGAATGGAACTAAGTAGCACCTTGAAGAACCATATTCATTTATGAGGTAGGAAAAGATATGGTTCTTAAATATGTAATTCAAGCAATGTTTATTTATTGTATAAGCATTTTTTATTGCTTATACCTTTATGTGTTGAGATTAATAAAATTTATCAAATTCCTTGCATGTTTTGGGGACTTATTGGCAAATTCCACCAGCTTATTTTTTAAAATATAATATGAAAGATATAATTTTCTAAGCTAATTTCAAAATATGTGTTAGTGATGTTATCAAGAACCAAGGTCAATTTGTGGTAAGTTTCTCATCAATCATATTTAATGGGAATATTTGTGGTGATTGCTTTCCTTTTCTTTTTATAATATAACGGTAAAGATGAACATCTGAATGGTTGTCAATGTAGTCAATAATATTCGAAAAAGATTAAAAAAATTAATCTATCATTTGAAAACAACATCTCTATTAGATAGGAGTAAGGTAACGTACTATTAGACTTTTTCAGACACTGCGCCTCAGTTGGATTTCAACTAAGTATTGTTGATGTTGTTATTGTTAATATATCATTATAGAATACAAGTCTCTGTTAGTTTCAAACACTAATATTAGTATGTGTTTTATTAAAAGACAAAGTTGGTGAGGTTTCACTCTTTTAACAGACAATTCTCATTAGTATGTTAGTCCTTGCATATAAAATTCTACGGAGGCCTCTTCTCTTTAATGTTTCTTATGTTTTTTTTAACAAAATTTATTTATTATAAAAGTAAGATATATATTATTTCTGTAAGTTTCAAAGTGTTATTGATAATGATAGATATTATTAATTTGGGCTTGATCTTTCGTTTAGATTTTAAAGAGGGCTTGATCAGTTCTGTTGAACTTAGCTTTCAAGCTCTATGATTCAGTAATTTGCCTTATGTTTCTTTCTGTTATCATCAGCAATATTAAATGCAGTCAAATCTTATTCGTGATCTCTGCTATTTCTTTATTTTTGCAGTTGTTCAACTTCAGAAGTGTATGCAAGATTTTAGCGGTAATCTTGACGCAAAAGAAAAAAGAACGATGGAATGAGATGGTAGGTTTAGTTAGACATCACGGTTACACAGGAGAATACTCACCACTATACTACAACAACCCTTTGTTTTAGATGCACTAAAAAGACTACCTCTTTTTTTCACCTGATTGCTCCCGTGAACCCTGCGTTCACAGTAGTTTGTTGCCATTCTATCAATTTTTCTGCGGATAAAGCTTAAAGACTTTTGGGAGTTCAATTTATCATTACTTTAGCAGGTTGTTGATAAAAGTCTTGTTTTTATTAATCTTCAAACACTTATAACGATATATAATTGAGAATTTGTGATCTGATGGCCTTGGTATAATATCAATACCTGCATTGACTTGAGAACTTGGTATACTTCAGTATATATCTTCATTAAAAGTTTGCGGGTGATCTATTCTGGCTAGAGTGATTTTCTCTAACTGCTTACCAAGAATGTCTCTGGCCTCTCCAAGATAGGATTTGTTTTCTTTCTGTGTAAACTTGCATGGAAAAAGTTATGTTACAGTACCCTCAGTTGTCAGGGCTTATCGTCTGGGAATGTGGGGAGAGTAGCGATTTGCTTGAATTATTTGTATGTTACTTGTAAGTGCCTATGATGAATGAGTGCATCTTTGACATAATATTCGTCAGTTCTGCAGTTTCTAATTGGAAATTTCTGCAACAGTTGTTATTGTCCTATAACCTACATGAGGTTCAGAGTCGGTAATTACGTCTTTAAAACAACCAGTCGACCACATTATGCTATTTTCAGTTAACAGACAATCTGGACATTTTTGTGCAACCTTCAAGAGAAAAATATCGGGTAGGCTCTGGCACTACTGAAAAAAGAGTGTCGAGAGGAGAGACTGCTCCCTGAGACTTGTAAGCGAAGTCTATTTATTTTCCAAGGCTATTAACTTCAAAAGCTACTTGTACAGGTACATAAGAGACTGGGAATATGATCCAACCAATCCATTATCAAATCCTCGTAGAACGCTTCACATTCAACAGTTGACTAACCTAAAGGGTTACATACTTAAGTGTAGAGAAGGGGCTCTAGGCAATTACATTTAACAACCTTTAGCTGCAATAGGTACAAATAGCGAGATGTACAAAGGCCTATCAGGATTGAATTAATTGCTGTGTGTAGAATACCAGTCGTTTTTTTCTTTTTTTCCACCAAACGAAATCTTTAAACCCTCTGGCTGAAGTTCGGATAGCTAGGGAGAGGCTGCCCATTGTTGGGAGATGACTGAGGCTGAGGAGGCTGCTGCTGCTGCTGTTGCTGAGTTGGGCGACCATCAAAGGGAGGTAAAGGCAGCTGATGATGAGATGACAATTGTGGAGCCAAACCTCGATGAAAGGGGTTTCCATTGGCAGCTTGGCCTGTTGCTATCTTAAGCCGCTGCACTTCTTCCCTTAATGCTTCATTCAAAGCTGCAGAAAAAGCAAAATGGTAGTCTGTCTTAAATCCTCACCTTTTAATTTATTGTAAGATAGAAGGTCAACATGTTTTAATTTTATAGCATTCCAAACTCATATGGACATAGGCTTGAGTTTACTTTGAATCGACAACGTAAAACTGTCCATCAAGCCATAGTGGCTAGTGATGATGCATGTAAGTGAAACAAAATTTTGAAAACAAGTGAATGATTTATGTTGAGCATCTAAGATCAAAATTATGAATATCAACCTGCATTTACTTCACTAACGCCCCTAGATGGTCCTGTAAAAAAAAATGAAATGAAAAGCATTCTCATCATTGTTCGTACCATCTCTAAGTTGTGCTTGCTGCTCCATAGCTTGTAATCTCAGTTTCAGCTCCTTATTTTCAGTAGTTAGCCCAGTGGTATCTCTCTGCATCAACAAGAACATGTAAATGCATCAATTTAAATTCCCATTGTTAAGACCACCTTATTATACTTGCTAGATATTTACAAATATATAAATTTTGGATCATGTTACCCCATCTCTAAATTATGGAACGCTAGCCAGGTGGCAAGCAAATGATGCAAGAGAGCTTAAAGTTTATAAATGAAACAAGAGAGAGCAAAATAGTCAACTACAAGCTTTAATTTGTTAGAATGAGGAATGAGAATTGAAGTGACAACAAGGGCAACAAGGTCCAAATATTACTTTATGCTAAGTTTTCCTTATCTAATAGAGAATAATAATAAGTTAAATACGTTTTCCTAGTTTGTTTAAGACTTGAGATCATATAAAAATAGAAAATCCCTAGTAAGATAAATTTTAATTTTGGATATTTTAAAAACCTTTCTTACTATAATAAGAATTCTAGGAACTTCTCTATGTGTACTCAACCCTTCAAGAATAAATTATCCTGAATTTTTATAAAACTTGAGTTTTCAATTAGAAGGTATAATGCTTTCTTCTAAGAGTGATTATGAGAGCCTAATTCTTATCCTCCATTACTTGTTTACTTCTTCCAGCAATTCTAACCTAAAGTTCAGCAACCAAAATCTTAAAACTCTAGCCTAAATTTCCATCAATTAAAGCATAAAAATTCAGCTATACCCAAATCTGAAATTCCAACATTCCAAGCTGAAATCCAGACTTGAAGCTTGATGTTCTAACAATGTAATATCAGTCATATTTCCTAATTTTTAGTGAGTTACAGCCAATAGTTAATATTTCTTCTATTTGTCCTATATCAATTTAGTATCAGATCTTTGATTCACAATAATGACATGCAGCGGAAGGGCGTATAGAAAAACACTCAGCGAAAGAGCGAGATGAAATGCTTTAGAGAGTTAGAAAGATTACAAGATGCTCCAAAACTAGTCCAGAAAACAACATCTGACGGCAAACTACACTTGATGTTGAGGGTGGAGAAAGTGAAATCAGAAATGAAGAGGCTGAAATTAATCAATGGTCAGTGGGATTAGGAAATCACTGCCTACCGAAAGATTCAAGAAAAAGAAACCAACCAGCAACATTTGCAGAGCCCATGCAAGACCTTAGAGATCATGATAGAGCTAAAACACACAAGATACTTAAAGATATTACCAAGAAAGTTCATGTTGAGGACCCTGATTTTGCAGGAAATATCAATCCACACTTGTTTTTGGACTGGGCAGAAGCAATGAAGGACTTCCTTGACTAGTACATGTCAAAAGATCAAAAAAGTCCAATTTGCAATGACGAAGCTAACTGGACAAGCTAAAGTCTGGTGGAAATCAATAGAGGATAGACTTTAGAAAAAGGTCAGCTGCCAATTGTTGATAGGGAAGAGATAAACTGAAGTTATCAGAAAAATATTTACCATTTCATTATTAAGAGGATCTCAACTATCAACTCACAACACTTAAACAAGGGAATATTTCATAATGGACTACACTAAAATATTTGATAAACTTTCTATGCCATGTTAAGGAATGAAGTTCAAATGACAACTTATATCTCGCTACAAAAATGACTTAAGGGCAGAAATTTGCAAGGAGCTGACAAAGGCAAAGGATTTACAGCTTTGAAAATGCATATCACTTAGCTTTAAGATCGGAAAATAACCTAGGGCAAGTAACAAAAAGGTTTCGGAGTCAAGTTGGGGAATTTGGTATGAAGAGAACTACGATGGTGCAAAATTTAGCACCTAATGCATCAAAATATGCACATAGAACAACTACAAAGCTTCTCAAGGAGTTGAACCTAAAGGCAAAGCCATAGCTAAGACTAGAACAAAAGGAGGCAACATTGACAAGAAGTGTTTCCCATGGAATGGAAGGGGCCACTTTGTTTATGAATGCACTAAACAAATAGGCTTGGCAAAGAAGCCCAAGCCTGACCTAAGTAATCCAGCCCAATTCAAAGCCAGCAAGCTCAAACCAAGTTAATTGTGTTGTAAGTTGAGCTCAAGCTTTTTTTCTAAATGTTGGAATTTGAACTGAACCCAGGCTCAAACTTGAAGGCCCAGGCCTACCAGAAAACCCAATTATATATGTATATAAATCAAAGTAAAAATAGCCATTGCCTTCTTCCTCTCTTTTATTGCTTGCTTCTCTTCTACGGTTGTCTTTTTGTTAATAGTTTTGCCTCACTTCTCTCTCTACACTGCTCTTAGTACAGTTTCAAAAAGTGAAGAAAGTAGAACAAATTCAAAAGTGGAAAACTTTTGAACCATTCTTCAACTATGCCATCCTTCCACAAGTCATAATCAAGCAAGACAAATGGTTACCCCACTGAGAAAGGGAGTAGTATCAACTTCAATGGTTGGGTTATTAAAGGCAATGAAGAGTGTTTTTCAAAGTAAAATATACTTTCTTATTGGAACTTGTTGGTAACTAATGGTGAACGGGAGTGGAGGAAAAAAGTTGACTAAGAATGACTGTGACAAATTAACATAATTGAATGGAGGACGATTAATAGTGACTAGCAACAAAAGACAAGGGTCGACTAAGGAGGCTTCATGGATCTAGTTCTAGGTGGGTTGGGTTGGGTTTTGAGATTTGATAGGTTAGGTTGGGTTTCAGGCAGTCGAAACCCGATCGGGCTTAGGCTCAACTGGCATGAGCAAGCTTGATCTGGCTACGGACTAGGCTCGGGCCCTGTCCTAAGGAGGATGGACCAGGCCGGGCCGCATTCCTACTAACAAAGGTTTGCACATAATGGAACAAGAGGAGGGGGAAAAATCTAATGCATATGCGTGAACACAAAGTTGGAGAGGAGTTGGAAGGAGACTCCAATGAGACGCATACTTATGACCCATAAGGTGAAAGAATAAAAAGAATGGCTTAACACTGCTAGTTTCTTTACACAAGTTAGATGTGCAGATAAAGCATGTAAGGTTATCATTAGTGAAGAAAGTAGTAAGAATGTAGCATCGACTTTCAGAAAAACATCCCCATCCCTATAAAATTACTTGAGGGGATGATAGTATTATACCGATTGCTGGAAGTTGTTTAGTGTCCTTCAAATTAAGAACATATGAAGCCTCTATTTGGTGTGATGTTATTCCTATGAAAATGTCTCAAATTTTACTTGGTCGACATTGGCTTTATGATTGTGATGTGCAACATTTTGAAAAAACTAACACCTATTAGTTTATGTTTCGTGGATAGAAAATAATTTTGAAGCCTACGAAGAAGGTAGATAAACAGAGAGAAAATAACAAAACAGCCATAAATGCCAAGAAAAGCCTCTTAATATCCTCAAGGAGAGAGAATTTGAAATTATTATGAAGGGAAAGGGGATTGTGTTTGCAATATTGGTGAGGAAGTAACAAAACAGCACCTGAAACAGCCCTTATCTTATCCAAAGAAGTGGGTGAATTGTTCGCTGATTTTTCAGACCTTACACTAAATGATTTACGAGGTGAATTACCTCACGAGATATTCAGCATGCTATCGACTTAATCCCTAGATCTAGTTTACCAAATTTTCCAGACTAATTCTTAAACCCTTTAAGAATGAAGAGTTGAAGAGACAAGGAGAGGAGTTGCTGGAAAAAAAATATTCAAAAAAGTCTTAATCCATGTGCAGTTCCAGCATTATTGACTCCTAAAAAAGATAGAAGTTGATGAATGTGCATTGATTGTTGAGCGCCAAACAAGATCACAAAAAGGTGTAGGTTTCCGATCTCTCACCTTGATGACATGTTAAACTTGTTGACTATAGCTACTATCTTTACTGAGATAGACTTATAAAGCGAGTACCATCAAATCAAAATCAGACCTAAGGATGAATGGAAAATGAAACTTGAGAATAATGAGGAGCTTTATGAATGCTTGGTGATGCCATTTGGACCCACAAATACACCTAGCAGTTTTATGAGAGTGTGATTCGACCATTTTGAGCAGATTTTTTGTGCTATTTTGATGCTATATTAATATACAGCAAGACTAAAGAAGACCTCGTATTAGTTATTTCATATCAACTTAAAGAAGTGTTCTTTCATGCAGAATTAATAAACCACAAACTTTAATTTGGCGCAGCAAAGAATGGGAGTTGAAATTACTTCACGCAAAGTTTTCCTCATTAGACAGGGAATAATGGTAAGATATATATATTGTCCTAGTTTGTTTTGGATTTAAGTTTATTTAAAAATAAAGAATCCCTATTAGGATAAGATTGAATTTTGGATATTTTAAAAACCTTTCTTATTAGAATAAAGATTCTAAGAACTTCTATAAATATGTGTATTCAACCCTTCAAGGATAGGCTATCTTTAATTTTTTTCTAACTTAAGGGAGTGATACTTTCTTCTGGGAGTGATTCTTATTTCCCTACCCTCCATTACTTGTTTACTTCACTAAATTCCAACAATTAACCTGAACTTCCAGCAACCACAATCCTAAAACTCTAGCTTAAATTTCCACCAATTAAACCACAACAATCCAGCTACACCCAAATATGAAATTCCAGCATTCCAAGCTGAAATCCAGACCTGAAACTTGATATTCCAGTGGCCTAATATCAGTTATATTTTCTAAATTTTGGTGAGTTTTAGCTACCGGTTAATATTTCTTCTATTTGTCCTACATCACATACAACTACAAGCCACTAAATTCTTAATTATGCATGACATGAAATGCATACAAATAACCACTTGTAAAACTATTGGTGTTATATATTAAACAGATATAGCATAACATATTGCCACTTTCCCGGAAAATGTTGTTCATATAAAGCATGTTGAAATATGTTCGCAAAACTCTATCTCACATATAAAGACATTTTTTATGATAGCATT
This sequence comes from Erythroxylum shatona, assembly GCA_027568895.1. Classification (NCBI taxonomy): domain Eukaryota; kingdom Viridiplantae; phylum Streptophyta; class Magnoliopsida; order Malpighiales; family Erythroxylaceae; genus Erythroxylum; species Erythroxylum shatona. Next base: position 9,138,979 of record JAOSBK010000002.1, read on the forward strand.
TCAGCAACATATGCATGGTTATGCAAACTCTAGCCCTTATTCTTAGAATAAGTACAGAGAAGAAGATATGAATTTGCCATAATCTGCATGAGTAAAATGTATGCAGTTAATGAGGATAGGCATCATCATGCAACAAGTCTTGGTACAAACTTGCACAAATTTGAGAATATAAGGCCAATTACATTCAAGAAAAGCTCCAATATTAGAAATCTATCACAGATATTGCAGACATATGTAAACCATTCAAGCTAGTTTAGAACATAATGAGCTAACATTATGATTCCCTCAAAACAACCAAGCACCAATTTATAGTAGACTTAAATATGATGTGCATTAGAAATTTTTTTTGAATGACTTGAATTTACTCAATCATTTGCCACTTTTGCTAGAATGAAAATCTTCACATGGAACTATATCCAGCACAAATTCCATCCATGCAAGCATGGAGGGCTCTCGTCACCGAAGCAACCTTTTAAAACTCTTCTATCTTGCGTCAAACAGTCTGAATGTCGAAAGTTTGTGAAATGCATACAGGACCACCAATTTAGCAGATATATCAAGGAATTAGACGTCAACAGGATCAAGTTCTAGGCAAATCATGACAGAATAAATTATCTGCCACGTTTGAAATCTAAAGACTGAATTCCTGATTGTGCACAACAACTAGTCTTGTCTGGAACAAGTCAAAATTAACAAATCAAAGTAATATTTTTGTAATGGAAGAAGCGAATATTATCCCTTGGCACCTAGTTTTTTGAGGTAGGTGATGAAGTATAGATGATGAAATGGTTAGATGATAGCCAAGAAGCATCATGTGCCAGAGATAAAAAGGAAGAAGGAGCTATAAGATAGAAACTGTCCATCTTGAACATTCTTTAGCAGGCGGCCAATAAACATCAATAATGATATAGATCTAACAAATATGACCCAGATATTCTACCATATGGTTTGCTAAATTCCTTGCTAACAAATTGATTTAAAATGTTTCAATATGATCAAATTATAATGTGATCTAACTCAGGTCAACAATTTTTCAAATGTAGATTATTAAAACCTACTGAGATGCACCACCAAGCCTCCAAGAGCAGTGAGTTAAAGCAAGACACTATATCCTGAAACATACTTCAAAACACCAAATATGAGGCACAGATTTCTTGTTAAGAACCTAATACAAACTTTGAGAATAAGATGTATATTTGAACTCTCTGTTACCAATTACTTGTTGTATATATACCAATGAAAGGCATCTAAAGATTTCATTTTTTTTATAGATCAAACTCACAGTTTTAATACATCCCATAGCCAAGGTTGAAAACAGGGAAGTAGCAACTTAAAGCAGCAATAAAAGTTGATAATAGGACTTATACAGAGATCAATTTCATAGCATCTACCTTAGAGGCAAGGTTTCATAGTAGAAAGCAAGGCACCTTCAAGATATGCAACAAGTAAATTGTACGCTATACTGAAAATTTCACACACACGACTATCTCTGTTATGCTAGAGCTGGAAATCACATGAAAGAGAAAAGATTGCTCGTTGCAAGAGAACCATAAAACTCATAAACCTTCACATATCAGATATTCATGAGCTCAAGTTTCAACAAATACTACTGAAAAATAACAGACCATCGCAGAAAAGGGAAACACAATAAGCAGAACATAAAAGGAATATACCTGCAACATAGTAACTTGGGCAGAGAGTGTAGTCGCTTCGGTCTGAAGTGTCTGCACCTTCCTCTCCAGCTCACTTGTGTATCTTATTTTCCTCTCCTTAGATCGAGCTGCAGATTGCCTATTAGCGAGAATCCTACAAGGAAAAAAGGAATAAGCATATGATATAAGAATCCCCTAAAATGCTAGCCTTCGATATTTTGACCCAACTCTAAAAAGAATCGTATTCATTCAAGGAAAGGCAAAAAGGCCACACCTTTTAGCTCTCTTGGGATCCATCAAAGCGAGCTCAGCCAGTTTCTCAGGAGCCATAGCTTTCTTGACACCGTCACCCATAACAGAATCAACTTCAAAAGACATGGTGGTAGAGCCGTCCATGGAATTGCTATGCCTGTGAAACACTCGCTTCTCTCCCGCAGCCGTCGCTCCGGTGGGAGTCATTTTGCCGGCATCAGCCAAGCCGTCGAAGAAGCTGGAGTCAACGGATAAGCTGCGGAAATGAGCGATGGGTTTGGGCTTGCCGTTGGACGTTGAGTCCTCGGAGACAGAGGGCGAATCGAGGGCCATGGGGGCACCACGTGGAGGGGTGGGAGTCGGGAGGTCGAAGGAGGAGAGATCAAGATCGGAGGCGTCGAAGAGGAGGAGGTCGTCGAAGCGGAAAGCGGTGTCAGAGTGGGCCCGGCGGTGATGGGACCCACGTGATGGTGGTGTGTCAGACATCTGCTCTATGTCGGCCGTCATCGGCTGCTTACCGGAGTAATTGGAAGGATCCATTTTTCTTCTTTCTGAGTCGGTGACGGTGGTTGGAGGTGCGGTGTAGTGCTGTGGAGGTTAAGATTAGGTGGAAGGATTTGAATGATTGAGCCTTCACTGAGGGTCACACTGGTTTATTACTTTGCTGACTTTAAGTAATTTCTACTCTCTTTTTTTATATCTGATAAGATTGTTTTGGTTAAAAAAAGTAATTAAAAAAAAGCAAACACTTTTTACGTTTTAAATCTATAATTCTGGATTATGAATTTAAGAATAAACTTGTAGTTTAGAGGTGGATATATATACCGTTTTGTTTCTCACTTGGATTTTATAAATAATAAATTCAGATTCAATAAATTTACGATCTGAAAAAGTTTATCTGATTAATAAAATTAATTTCCATTAAAGTTTCTATTGAATAGATAATTAATTTGGGTATGTTTTAAAATGTTAATAAGTAGGAATAAATATGAGAGAGAGTTGATATTAATTAACCAAATGCTTCATACGTTAAGTTGAAGATTATACATGAGACTTGTATAAATAAATAGCTGAGATTTATGGTATAGATCAACACAAAATGGGACAAAAGCTCTCACCGCCATAATGAGAATAATAACATAACACTGATTGCAATGACAACGATAAGAATAGCATTTTGTAAGCAACGGGCGTGTGTGCTCTCCTACACATGAGACAGTCATGAGAGCGGATTGTGGAGTGGAGCACAAAGTCACAAACACGGGGAAGGAAGATGCGGACAGCAAACAGCGCACGGGCCCCACTTAGAACGACCAATCTTCCATGTAACCATGCGTGAGATGCAGGATCGCAGCGTGTTACAGTCATGACATTAATTCCCTGTCAATGTCTGACTGAGAAATATAAAATAAAAACCAACCCCAACTTACCCGGCAAGCCAAACTAATTCTGATCTGCATTTCCAGCTTTAGTGAGAAACTAGCAGACAGACACTGCGAGCTTTTCTTTCCGACGCTCCCTCTTCTCCTTTCGGAATTCCCTCAAAATTGAAAGGAGCGATTTCAAATAATTAAGACATGTACAATGCCCTAAATTACAGAGTATGTATTTATAACTTTTGTTACGAATGATTATTGTTAAAGTTCAAATTTTGAGGAAAAATTAGAAATAAATAATTATAACAGTTGAATATTTAAATTGAATTAATAAAAATAAAAAATAATATTCTAAAAGGATAAGTAAAATTTGAAAATGTATGATGTTGAATTAATTTCGGGAATTAACAACTCCAATTTTACTTTAACTTGTGTGTTGTTAATTATTCACTTTATGTGCATATTAAGTCACAACTGTTATTAATTATTAATTGATTAAGAATTATATAGTAAGTACAAATGGGATGGTTGTTATGAGCATGACATCTACTGGTTTGTTCAAATGAAATGAAATCAATTTAAGGAATAGTAATTGAGTTCATTTTAGCTTTGTTTAGGCGTTTTTTTCTAACGAATTTCTATCCAGATGATGAAGCAGACTCGATTTATCCTTGTATTAAACATAAGATTGAAAAGGGAGACAGAACTTAGCACGTTGTCTTTGTTTTAATCATCTGCTTCGTTTATATTTCCTCATGCCTATCAGTCTCTTGTATATATATTAGAGGATATAGTCTCAATGTTGGAACTCGATCTCAGAATCGGACCCCAACCGAAAAAAAGAAAAAACTGATCTCAAAGCCGAAAGTGGGCTCAAACAAAAGCGAAACACTAATCGAAAGTATCGAAAGCGAATACAAAGCGAATGGAATGACTTGGAATCGAAATCAATCAAATCAAAGGCGGAAACAAAACGAAAGCGAATCCGACATCCGAAAACGTGTATTTTAAGAAAAACTAAATTAGTGCTGGAAACCTTAAAGACCCTTAATCGAAACCAATCCGAAACCCGTATAAATTTTTTTTTCTTTTTTCATTCTTTTCATCTTTATTCAATCTTATACAAATCAAAACAATATAATTTTCTCTTTGGAAGTTCATCATCGATCAAAACACAATTCATAAGATTTGTCTTATACAATCATACAAATCCCAAAATTCATCTTTTAAAAATCTTATTTTTTTTCTTTTGCCATAAAAACATACACATGTCTATACATCGCTAACTCAAACCATACACAAAAAAACACTTCAATATACCCAATCCATCAACACAATTCATCGGACCTCCTGTCCGGAATTCCAGCATAAACAAACACAATTCTATACCTATGACACTTCAATAAGTCTCAATCAATAACCAGAATCATCGGACCTCCTGTCCGGAATCCATATCACAATCAATCTCATTCATACACAGTCACATTCATATCTCAATTCAATATACAATTTCATAATTCATCTCATCCATAAACCATTAACATACTATATCCACACAAATCCATAATTCATTTACATCACGTAATAAATGCTTACAAAATATTAATGGCATTCCAAGCCATATACAAACCAATACCAAAAATCCAAACTACTAAAAAACACAAGCTAAGCAAAAATCGAACAAATACCTTGACTTTCTTTCATCCGATCTCCTACTCAATACTTGGAGATGGGAATGAAAGGGGGGGTGAGCTTGACAGCTTGTGGATAACATGTTTATAAATTGAATAATAAACAAAAATCATTTTTTTCAAACTTTTGTCATTTTATAAAAATTCCACAGTAGAACATATGGCAAAATGCTTATTTATCAAATTTTTCAACTTTTCAAATCATTCATAAACAATTTCAACATTTCACAGTTGAAAATCCTCAATTGCTCTTTTCTCAAAATTCTCACCTTTTTCACAATTTCTCATTTTCAAAGAATTCATGAATCATTTTTAAAACATGAATGCAATCACACTTAGAAACAAA
>JAOSBK010000002.1:9155063-9173118 GCA_027568895.1 Erythroxylum shatona
CTCATATGTACTCAATCATATTATTCACCAATTTAACCACATTATCAAATATGTACTCATAATAACTAGTCGACATAACCTTTAGAACCTCTACATATATCACTATCCTTTGTTTCACTTTCCATACATACATTATTAATCAATTTAGGAGCATAAACATATAGCCATCTTGAAATTCCAATCTCAAATTCACTTATACAATCTTATACTTGATCATAAAGTCTGAGTTCAACCTTTTAATTCTACTTTACTTGTACACCTTAAATCTTGTCGTTTTCACCCTATCTCTATCTCTTCTTCAGTCAAGTTATGGAAATATTTTCACATCCATACCAATTTCAAGTACATATCCACACGAAATTTCATTACTTCATTTACTGACACAACCACAAATACTATATCTGTGTCTAACATATCGGACTACACAACATTTCTTATTCCTAAATATCCCTAAACTTTCCTCATCTTACATTATAACCAAACACCATTTTTCTCATCGTTTCTACTAGTCTAAACTTTTAACAGAAGTTCATACATATGACTCATACGGTTGCAATTACTGGGATTATATACTCATCAATACCCTTCTCTAGTGATGAGGAATCAAATGCAGCAGATCCTTGTAAAACTCCTCGTATTCTTTTACGAGGTGGCATTTTATGCCTCCGCTAAGACACCATCTTTCATCTTACTTTCATTTTAATCTTATTTCCTACATGTATGTATGATATGCATGACACTTAATGCGACACATCAATTCACAATGCCACAATAAATCGCATAGCACACAATTCCTCCCATAATGCATTCTAAGCCTAGGAAAAAACCTAGGCTCTGATACCAAACAATGTTGGAACTCATTATGGAGCCCAGCATTCGAGACATTTAAATAGTCGAAACTCATTGAAGATTTTTTTTAAACAATAACTCATATTCAGAAAATCGATAATCAAATCGACCAGATTTATTTAAAATAATTTTTTTCACAAAGATGCAATCATTATTGAACACATCAGAGTTTCAGTAATTACCTGGGACCATCACAGAACACAAAACTTGTTTTCAAAACATCTTTACATTTCAAAAACCACCCCGTTTGGCCTAATACAAATCCAAAATACAAAAATACTCATGATACAATTGAAGGCTTATGCTTAAAATGATTATAAATTACAAAATTTCCTGAACTAACTTCATTACAAAAGTCTTCAAGTATCTTGGAGTTTCAATGCCTTGCAAGGATTGCTAATCTTCTCTTTCTACACTTGAGGAGGGAAGTGTAGGGCTACACAGCTCAATAGCTAATATATTTATAGTCATTGGCAATTGACCAAAAATCAAGCATATGTATGTATGTATATATATATATATATAGCGAGTCTAGCATTCATACTATATTCCAGCAATGTGAACACTCATCAAATTTTGCTCAAATCACATAACACTCAATATGCTTCATATTTGACAATTTAAAGATGCAATACACAAAAAATGGATCGAGGGTTCCATGAAACAGAATGAGGAAACTGAAGTTTACCCCATGAATAGAATAAGTCCATTTTTTGAAGCTCATATGTCACAAGCGGGCAGCCGGGAGAAGGCTCTTATCAATGTGCACGTGACGAACAAAATGGTTTCACTCTCGTCCATACAGAAGCATAGAATCATACTCAGAATCATTTTACCAAAATGCTTTTATGCTTTCAAACCTTTTCTTTATATTTATACAAAATTCCATGACTAATTTCAAGGCATAACATTGATTAAAATCATAATTTAATTATATCAAAATATCATGCTCCTTTCACGGTATAAGAAAATCAAATCATCATGTATTTTTCAACAAGTAAAATTTAGACAATTTAATACATATTCACACATAGGCAAGAATTTGCCCAATTACACAATAACTGTAAATACATTACCCACCTCATTTACTTGCTATTATCCAAGTCAAGGTTGTCTTTCCCTTTGCTCTTGGGTAGGATCTTCTTGGTTCCCTAAAACAAACTAAGTTTCATTCAATAGGAATCCAATAGAAAAATCCCACAATGCAAAATCACTAAAATTGATTCTAGAATGCTTAAACCCAAGCATTTTCTAAACTCCATGAACTGGAATCCTTCCAAAAATTCAAAAGATTTAAAAGGATCTTACCTTGACTTTTCACCATATGAAGAGATCTTTAGCTCAAATGGAAGCTCTTTTCTTCCTCTTCTTTTTTCTCTTCTTGAACAACCTCAAAATCTCTCTTTTAGGCTAGGGAAATTGAAACCCTAGCTTATTTTCTCTTCCTTCTCTCCTTCTCTTCTTCTCTTCTGCTTATCCGTCTACTCACGTTTTTCTTCTTCATTTATAAGCAAGACAACACTTCTTCTTCTAATTATGCCCTTAATGATTGATAAATGTCTCATTTGCCCTTCCACTTTTGCCTTATGTCTTTTATACTTAAGTATCTTGCCAAAAGCACTCTTGAATATTCTGACGTAACTCTTTCTTCTAAAAAAGTGTTCCCCCTTGTCTTAAGTTTCCAATGACACCAAAATCAATCCATTTGGTCCACTACTTCGAAAGATACATTTCAAATATTTTTGGACTGCTCTTGTCCAAATCAATATACTATGCACAACTTCTATCCGAAATTTAAACATCTTAGAAACTGAATTAGGTTCCAATTTCTTGATATCATTTGTAGTTCCATGTCTCTAGTTCACAAAAATTAGGAATCATCTCATTTGGAGCTCTACCGATCCAAAAATCATCAAAATACTGAAGTATGTTCAATGGAATAACACCAATTCATAGTATTTAAAAACACACACACGATACCATTCCCACGTTTTTTACTCAATCTTTTTCACTTCATTTCAGATAGCTACGATTTTTGGTGGATATTTAGAGCAATGTCTTACAAGTCCAATGGTTCAAGAATCAAGTCATTTGAGTGTCTAGAGAAGAAGTTATGTCCAAAAGAATCCAATCTGGTTTTATCCTCAATCATAATGAACCTATCGTGGGGCAATTAGTATAACTTTCTCTAGAGATATCGGGTTTAGGTTTCCTTTGAATGGTTGGAAAGAGGACTTCAAGATTTACATCTTTCATGAAGACCTTGAAGAGAAAGTATGACATCTAGAGGGTCATAATTGGACCAGACTATACAAGATGAACAGTAACATAGAAGAAGTTCATGAATAGTAACATAGAAAAAGTTCGTAAACAGTAACATAGAAGAAGTTCGTGAGCAGTAACATAGAAGAAGTTCGTGAACAATAATATAGAAGAAGTTAATGAACAGTAACATAGAAAAAGTTTTAGGCATAACTTTCGACTCCAATGTCCAAAATTCTCATACTATATACCGTTAGAAAGATAACATAAATATTTACAGCTCTCAAGAAGGCAACTTTGCCAAAATCTATCTAGATCAGTCCCAAATTTTCCTTAAAATTTGAAGACGAATTTTACATTCATCCTCTAATGTACTACGCTCAGTTCTCAACTTCATGACAAATTTGGAGATTCTTAAAGACAAAATTTAAATTCTATGCCTTCATAAGAAATGTACCCATATGTTTCTAGTTTAATCCAAACTAAGAATTATCTCGTTTGAATAACTAGAGAAAAAGTTGTGGCTAAAAGACTGAAGCATACTCCATAAATATTTTCCAGATCAACCACCAATTTTGTTTCACAATCTTTCCTTAACACAAATCATAATAAGATCACCTTTTCTACATCACTTACTCCTCATTCTCAATTTCATTTCAAATCAATATCATCTATTAAAAAATTTATAATCCATGAATACTAATAACAGAACATACACCTATGTACATATTCCTCATGAACTTACTACACAAATGCATCTTCATTTTTGGCTTTCATTCTACTTCTAACTTTCACCTTAATTCTTCTCAATTCAAAATCTTTTATCCACCAGAAACACCAAAGCAAAACTCGAATCTATCAGCATTTCTCATTTATTAGTTCTAGTCTTCTAAGAAAAGTTCGGGATCCAACAACAGCAGTGACAAAATATAGCACAAATCACAACCGTTCATGAAACGAACGGTGGGATGGAATTTCGTGTTCATCCATCCCATTCATTCTTAGTCATGAATTTGGTCACTTCGCTTTAATAAGTGCAAAAACGTGGTCGCTTTACTTTTATGAACAAAACATAAAAGAAAATTTTTGGCACGGCTGTAACAATTTAAGTCATAGCCATGACAAAAGTATAGTGCAAATCGCAGTTGTTTATGAAACAAACGGTGGGATAAAATTTTGTATTAGTCCATCTCATTCATCCTTAGTATATTGTTAAGAATAAAAGGCGTTAGATGAAACTAACAGTGGGATAAAAGTGCATGGTCGTCCATCCCATTCGCTCTTAGTATATATATGCTTAATAAGTATATTTAGGAATAAATACAAAACATGGGATGACATGAGTCACATCTTTGACAATTTAAATCACAACCGTTATAATAGTATAGTGGAGGAAAAAAAGGGGGGATGACATGAGTCACAGTTGTGACAATTTAGATCACAACCATGATTAGAGTATAGTGAAGAAATCGAGCCGCTGATAAAACGAATTGTAGGATGAAAACATGGATGCTCTTAGTAGATGGTACGTGCAAAAACGTGGTCATTTCACTTTTATAAAGAAAACATAAGAAAATCAAAAAATGGCACAACTGTAACAGTTTAAATCACAGCTGTGACAAAAGAATAGCACAAATTACAGTCATTCATGAAACGAACGGTGAGATAGAATTTTATGTTCGTTCATCTCATTCATTCTTAGTATATATACTTATGTTGAGTGCAAAAATGTGGTCGCTTTGCTTTTATAAACAAAACATAAGAAAAGGAAAAAAAATTGCATGACTATGACAATTTAAGTTAGCCGTGATAAAAGTATAATGCAAATCGCAATTGTTCATGAAACAGACAGTGGGATGGAATTTCGTGTTCGTCCATCTCATTTGTCTTTAATATATATACATATGTATATATATATATACATACTTAATAAGTGTAAAAATATTGTCATTTCACTTTAATAAGCGCAAAAACATGGTTGCTTTGCTTTTATGAACAAAACATAAGAAAAAATTTAGCCTGTGACAATTTAAGTCACAACTAGGACAAAAGTATGGTGCAAAATCGTAGCAATTTATGAAATGGACAGTAAAATGGAATTTCGTATTCGTCCATCTTATTCATCATTAGTATATATATACTTAATAAGTGAAGTCCAAAATAATGGTTACAGAAATAAAAAATAAAGTCACAACTGTGACTAATAAATCACTGTCATGACAATGAGATGGAAGCGGGAGTCGTTGAATCAAAGGAACAGTAGAATGAAAATGCGTGATTGTCCATCTCATTCGTTCTTAGTATATATATAGGTAACAAGTGAAATCCAAAATAACAGTTACAGAAATAAAAATAAGAAGTCACGAGCTATGACTAATAAGTTACAGGCGTGACGATGAGAGCCCATCCCATTCTTCGTTAATATATATTTACTTAAAGAAAACATGAATCTTAATAGGACATTAATTAAACACTGCAGCTATGTAGAACGAAAACCTGCGACTTGATCATTCACAACGTCATCGTCATCTTCTGTGCCCAGAGAAAGGGCATTGCTAATACTATCTAGTCTTTGAAAGCATCAAGTATGTAAATGACTGGCAAAAGAACATCATAGAGCAGTTGAACGAACGAAAAATGAAAAAAAGGCATATTAATCAATCAATTTAATACTTGATTCTCCAGATCAAAGAAGAGTGTGACTTATCAACGGCATATTTTAATTGAGGTGACACTGTCGCACCTATTCTACGTGTTGACCACTTGGATTTCAACAAAGATAATAGCTCTCTATGGCGTGATTGTTTTCTCCGTAATACATGGATATATGCATCCAATCCAAGCCATTCAACTTCTTCCTTTAACAATTCAAGAACTGGATGCAAACCGGAGCCAAGATACATTGCAGCATACATCCTTTTCTTTATAAACGCATACATGTACCTGACATCAGTCAGCCACAAGACATCATATGTAGGATGAATATAATTAAACAACCAAAGGCTTTAAATTTCAAAAGCGCAACATGGAGATTCTAGATTTAAATCTCTAAAGTTGGGTGGGTGATGGAGGGAAGCAATGCAATGGAGAGATTCTAGCTAAAGGCAAAAGCCCTCTCCCTTCCATTATAGCTTTATACTGGACATATTTTGAGCATGAAAGGAGCTAGATTCAGATGAAAAATAAAACTATAAGTGAATATGATTCCTAGACTCAAAAAGACGTACTGGATTAGCAACAAAGAGCAATAGATATACCTAAAGGACTTCTGAATGATTCTCAAGAAACATCCTGGGCGTAGTTTGCAAATGTATGACATGTCAGATACATAACAGTGGAACTTCATTGCACAAACCAAAAACACCTGGTAGATATTTAATCTCACAACAGGTCCCGAATTGATATTTGAATCGAAGAATATAGGATGGCATTTGGGTCTCACAAAGTCGCATAACTTCATTTTAAGTTGATGAGCAGGTTTATCTTGCCAACACACAGTAAGAGCTGAACTCATGTGGTTATCCAGATACCTGAATGTAGAGTAAGCGAGTTATAATCTGAACAGATTAAACATATAGGTTCAATATACCAGCTTAAAGTGGAAAGAGTGATGACTACGTCACAAGTTCAGCTAATCTCGTGCAAAGCATGCATCTAAATACATGATTTCTGAAAGGCCAACAAATATCGGCTACAGCAGGAAGATCACCAACACATGACTGATCAGTTAGACAAGCAATGTTAGAAACGGATCCAACATGAAGCACTGCATATGCATCTATCCATAACAGACAATGAAAACTGACCTTGTGTAGTCGGCCTGAACTTCCAGAGTGCAAGAGTTTAAAAACAAACCACTCCATCGAAGAAATGACACACCATCATCACCAACATAAATCCTGTTTGATGGAGGCTCTGGGCCATTTTCTATATCAAAATTTAGACAATATTTTCCCTCATTCATGTGACAATTATATCCCTGAAATCCTCTTTGCAACATGAAGAAGAAGCTGGCTGCCTGCTTCTTTGAGGTTGATATGAATAGGAAGTCATCAATTAATCTAAGAAGTATGCTAGAGGGAGATGAGATAACTTTAGTCAAGTCACAAGTAAGAGGTCCAGTAGTTCCTTCAAGAAATGAGAAGATCACATTCCTTTCAAGGTGCCCATAATAAAATGAGCAAAGGATAGAAGACAAAACACTTCCTTGAGGTATTCCTAAATCTTGCAAATAAAACCCTTTATCCAGTTGTACTATATTTCGCTTCACATGCTCATTCAGAATGTATAACAGCTGCCTCCTTTTCAAATGCTTATCTTGTCCCTGCAAAGATGAGTAACTTGAAAATTAGGTGATAGCTGGCTTCTGAAAAATGCTTCCTATCCTTTTGACTCCTTCTCAAATCAACGGCTGGTTTCCAAAATATTAGGAGACATCAACAAGGCTCGATAAAAGGAGCTCAAATATCCTGGATGGATTATGGAGTGCTGAATTATTTTCCAGGAAAAAGAATGACATTTTCACGCATTTTATCACAACCCAAATCTAAATTCAAGCAGTTAACATATTGGCAAACTACCATAATAGTTTTTTTCTGTTTTAATATTTTGTTCTGATAGAATGTTTTCTGCAATGTTCCAAATGAGATCCTGAACTTGTAGTTTATGGTTGCCACAATGGCTTTTTGAATAACTGTAAAGCAACACTGAGATTTATACGAGTGTTTAGAGACACTGATGCTTATAATCACTGATCAATCTACAAGAACACCACATATATATCACACGTACAACAGCCACTACCAACATCAATTAAAATTATATAATCTGTAAGGAGCACCCGAAAGCTAAACAAGCGAGGAAAGGCAAACATCAGACCGTAGGCAATATGTGCCAGCTAGAAAAGAAGGTTAATACAACCACTATATAACGAGAGAAGTACCAAACATGAAAAGATAAGTTTCCAAGAAGGTTTCGAACCCTTGCAGTCATCCATGAATAGAACGCTAACAGAGAATAAACAAACTAAAGCCTACTAAATAAAACCAAAGAAGATAGACCTGAAAAAGGAAGGAAAACCTGATAATACCTGATTAACAATTACAGCATGCAGTGGACTAGATAGCAGAGAACTGAATTCGGTAATGCCTTTGCCGATGCATGGGTCAGTTAACATGAGATTCTCATGGACCCACAATGATTTCTTGGTGCATACAACTTGATAAGACTGTTTCAGATGATATTCATCCTCGTGTAAAACATCCTTCATTACATCAAGCAGCTTGTCTTGATCTATAGAATCAAAAGCTTTTGATACATCAGAAACAACAACAAATACATCAGGTATTGTGGTCGATCCCTTCTTCAGAGAAGTTATAAACGGGCATAACTTTTTGTATATATCATTGTAGTCAAATACTGACGCCCCTAAGTTCTCTGGTTCCTTTAACTTTATGCCTTTTAGAACAGCATATGTATCACGAAGAACATAATTCACAGACTTGAAATTTTTAGATTTAACAGTGCCGAGATTACGTTGTGCTTTCTTCAGCATTCCAAGACTGCAAACTTTGGGGGAATCTTGAGCCGGAATCCAGGATGACGCTTTCAGATTTGCAAGCATCCTAACGCCATTTTCTTTTGGACGAAGTCTGAGCTTTGAGAAACCGAATGACCTTTTCCCCACAATAGTTTCAACATCAAGAATATCCAAAGGTCGATAATTGTGGCTTTTCATGTTAAAAATTGCTCTATTATGCAACTTCTCCCATATTGATTTATGATAATAATACACATCATTTTTCCCATGCTCAATTTCCGTGGCATAGAAGTTGGCTTGTATCAATGGCACAACCAGAAATGTGAAAAACCAAAATATCCATCTCTTCAAAAGCACTTGTTTCAAATTAAATGCAGCACTTTTAACTTCAGAAAGTTCCTCCTTACCATTCTTATTGAGCTCAAAATGCCAGATCCACACACCCAAGTAGAAAGGCGAATGCTTGTCTGATAGAAATGGGAATCCTGAAGTTTTCAATTTATGCATACACTGCTTCAGAGAAAATTTCTCAAACCTTCTAAGTCGAATAAACTTGGAAATGTTTCTCCTTAAGATTCTGCAGCTAGACGGAGTTCCTAGCAAGTCTGGAGGAACTATGGTTCTACAGGCAGCCCATACAAAGGAAATCACCTGATTTTTTGAACAAAAAGCCTTAGTTTCCTCGACCTGGGAGTTATTGTTCACAAACATTCCTTTGCCATGTTCAATATCAATACAATGGAACACCCTTGTTGGTTGTCTCTCCAAATTGTTCCCCTGAAAAACAAGACTTCTTAACAAATACCAACTTTTCAAAAAGAAACAAAAGGAAACTGTACTGCAATTGCATGCTTCCAAGTCACAAGTCTCAAGGAAATTAACCTCCAAAAGTGAGCTGCAACTTTTCAGGTTATTATCTTTCAAAGATGAGAGACTGCAGTGCTTATCCAACAACCTCAAGTGCTTGCAGTGTTGAGCTCGGCGAATAATAATCCTAAACAGCTTAACAAATGAATGGTACCTGAAAAATTTTCAGAGAGAACAAGAGAAATGATTAATGTGCCGTGTACAATGAACCTGTGGCTCCTTAAATTGTCTAGATTAATATATCTTAAAGCAAAGGATAGGTTTAGTTGTAATTGAATTACCTTCAACCACAGTATTAAGCATATTTACCTAGTTCCTACAAATAATGAAAGAGAAAAGTTGAAAAACAGAAGCAATAGAAACTTCATTGTGAGAAGTTTATACACTTCCACGACATTTACCTCTCCAGAATCTAGCTCTTTCAGGGAATTCAAAATTTTAAGTTTGGTCCAAGAGCAGGTGCAGAATAACTAAACCTACAATCTGGTCGTTCAGCAGGAGTCTTACTGTGAAATGAAAAGTAAGTCCCATTAAGAGCATTATCAGGACACTCTAAGCAAGGGCTCTAAGCAGTAAGTCATTAAACCAACCCCAGGATCATAAATTATTTGGTCATCAGTTAACAGAAGCCCAAAAGGATGTACGTACAGGCTCTCAAACGCAATATTGCCAAAAAGAAACACACAATAAACACCATAAATAAATTAGGAGCACATTGAAAGTCTAAAGCAATATGCTAGAGGAATGACTTACAGGCATATGGATCCAATGGGACAAAAGCTGGAGCTCATAGGGCATGGCATTGGTGAGGCACTTACATTTGTTTCGGAGAAGTGAAAAATGCTTTCAATAAGAGACTTTGAACCAGCAAAATTGGGCTTTAAGTAGTTTAGTTCATCTAATTACTGTTAAGTTATAACAGCAGCTTTATACCAGGAAAGGAGGAAAAAGAAGCAATGATCCAGTGATCCACTGTTTGGATACATGCACCATAATGCATGGGATTGAGGTTTGTGCAAGTTAGCCCTCTCTATTCCTGTCCCTTGCATCTAATTAAAAAACACTATAGCACCAAAACAACATAGTTATATTGGACAAGAACTAGTGAATTATACTTGGATTTTTTGCATAGCAAAAATCACAAAAGTAGGCCATAGGTATGTCAAACTGCACAAAAAGAAAAGCACAAAAACAAGTGTATCAGGGCACGCAATGGGAGAAGGATACGTTTCCTGGGAAGAACAAATGGAGAATGCTCCAAATTATAAAATATGGGTCTCCTATTAATCCAGATCCGTTTAGAGAGTGAATCAGGAGCTTGGAACACATGAAAAGAAGAGCATTTCTGTAGTATTGGTAACAAAAATTAAATTAGCCCTAAGCAAAGGTTCAAATGAAACTTGGCTTGAGTAATTCATCGCCAATAAACAGAGAATATTTGGAGTATTTGACTTCAATTTGAACCCAAGTCACCAGATCACTGTCCTCACTAGAAATTACCTTCTCATGACAATGATTTGGATTTTCTACAGAGTAATGTTGAAGGCTTCCAGCTGAGTTGCAATTCAACGGATAATAGGCTTCATCACTGGTTTCTTTAATATCCAAATGCCTACGCTTCTTGATTCGCTGCCACTTAAACGGTCTTGAACGCTTTTTGCGCTTCACTGAAGTTTCACGCGCGACTTCAAGTTCATCATTGGCTTGGTGATGCCCTTTCTTAACTCGAGTTCTAGTTTCTGTTGCATCTTGCTTAAAATATTTTGTCTGACTTTTATTTAAAAACTGGCATAAAGGCACCGTGCAATTGCTACTATTACTTCCAACACAAGAAACAGAAACATCAGCGCCAAAAGAACAACGCCACTGTCTCTTGCACACTGAGTTAGTATTCTCATGTATAATGCTCCTCTTCAAGGGTCCTGAAATTAAAGTTCAACAGAATAATTCAATATAGTGTCATACCAAATATTTAGGGAGCAATATACTCTCAATGCATTGATCTCGATATGTATAAAACTGCCTACCATTTCTGCAATCAAAACCCCATTTGACTTCAAGACATGTAACAATAAATTAAAAGTTGCATTAAAAAGTTTGAGCAAAACAGAAAGTTCAAATATATTATCTAGTTCAAATATATTATCTATGCCAAGCAGTGTAGAACTAATCCCTGACTGCAGATAAACAATAGATGCAAAATGTTGGGCTGCAGAAGTTGCACTCAAAACCCAAGAGTTTAAATCTTAATCACAATACAATTTCCAATAAGCATCTGCTGCATTGGGAATTTTTTCCCTTCGTGTCTCTGTATCTAAACAAATTGCAAGCTTCAAAATCAATAGAAGTGAATGAATGAGATCATACAAGGGGTACATTCCAAGAAAGCAAGTTATTTTGGCATTAGGTACCAGATTGGGCCAATGAAGGAGGCTGGTGTTCTGATTCCGCTGTATTTTTTGATGATTTAAGTACCAAATTACAGATTGGAGGACCTGCCACCTGATGATATTTTTTACGTGGAAGTGGCAAAATAATTGTTGTATGCTTTAGAAGATAAATCATGATAGCATCCCCAACCTGAAAATTCCAATTTGCACCAAACTTATTCGGCAAGTTACATCAAAAATTCCACAATGCAATATATCCGAACCCATACTATATACCCTGCTTAGCAATAGACTCCATGCAGAAGAGGTTAAGAGCTCTACAATAGGACTGGAATGAGTACACTGCCAAAAATGATTAACGAAAGAAAAAGGAAACCGATTAATTACTTTCCAAAAGATAAGCCATTCAGCTACAAAAGAAAATCAAAACCTTTCCTTATAGTGAATGAAAAAGTAAATTAAATATGATATACTACACAAAATCTCACTACAGTAATAAACGGAACCAAACAAACCTTATCAAAATCACTGCATATAACATTAGAAGAAGCCAGTTTGTCCCTCATTATCATTTCCATAGTCCTTTCCACAATCTGAGAAATGTCATGAAAACAAAGAAAATAAGCAAAAGCTAACCGATTAACCATGGCGCATCAGAAGAAAATGTCAACATATACCTGCTTTTGAGGCCATCTATTGGCGGGATCGTGGCGGCCAATGGGAGGGGCGTCGATGTTGATAACGACGAAGGAGTGGTTGAGGAGCTTTCGGTAGTCAGCGGGATCGTCCGGTTGTAACAGATAGGACATGACATCTTGGCCGCCGCTGCATGGAGAAATTAGACATACTACGCCGGTGGCAAGGGTCATTGCCCGGTTCCTGAACAGTCTCCATAGGACCTCGGGGACTCTTCGCTTTTTCGGCATCGTACCTTTTTAGGAGGGAAACTGAAGTACTTCGCTGTGGAAGATTTTTAAATGTACAATTTCAAAGTTAAAGATCCAAGACAAAATAGCCAATGCAATCACTAAGTTGGTTAGAATTTCAACGCATTATCCTATTTCAATTACGATTAGAATTGGAACTAGTACTTGTTCGTGGATGCCAAACTTCCTCGTCTATCTAACCGTTTAAATTTTAAAATTAGAGTTTTATTTTTCGTAAAAGATCTATTAAGCTCAAGTGGATATTAGACTGAGCATGGATGATTTAAAGATATTTTTTTATAGTTGGAACCCTCCTAAAATACGTCGTAGTAAAAAAAAATGGAACTAGTAAATGGTAATTCCAATGTTTTAAAATTAGAATTTGAAGTTAAATTGATGACATAAAAGTTAAAGTGTTTAAAATGTTTTATTAATATTATTGAATAAAATTAAAGAATTTAAATAATAATTAAAAGATATTGTTTTTTAAATAAAATTAATTGATTTAGTTTAATTTATAAGAAATTATTAATTTATAAAAATTCACTAATTAATTAATAAATTGATTAATTTTTAACAACACGAGTTATTAAAGTAAATCAAACTTAAAAGTTGAAAACTGAACTAAAATTTAAAGAATTAAAAAATTTTACGGTTGAACTGACCTAATCGGTTAATTAATTCTAAATCTATCAAATATCAACATAATTCTAATAAGTGGAGAAATTGATACTAATTAAAATTATAAGGAACTTTTTATAATTTTTCAATATATAAAGTTTTTTTAAATGAAGTGAATTATTCTTTTACAATAAGATAGGTTGATATTTGAATAGACCAAAATTATCTTTAAATTAAGGAATCGATATAAATGCATGAATTGGGTTTGCATTATATAACATGTTATGTCAAAATTCAAATAGTATTTTATAAGTTTCTTGATTGATAGATGATATATACAAATAAATTCCATACTCCTCTAATCCGAATGCGATGCTGGATCGGCCATATTGGTATAGTGGGCCTTACAAAATAATTACAGCCCAATCTTTAAGACATTAGGACCCGTTATAATTTATGATTTTATAGTTTAATATTTTAAAAAAGTCGTCATATTTTATCAAATGGATATTTAGTATATACACCATTTTTGTTATTTTCTTATTTCAAAATTTAACGAAGCGGACGTGTAATATATTTTAAAATATATCATATATCAATTTTATATAAAATTGTTAAATTTTAATTAAAAATGTTGTTCACTTAATAAAATATAATATTTTTAAATTATATTTTAAAAATAAATCAAATAATGCTTATTAATTTTTTATTAGTCATTTATAATAAAATTTAAATAGTATATACAATTTCTTGATCACTTCTTAATAAAACTCTCCTTTTTTAAAGATTACTTTAAAAAAATTTCTTTACCATGCTCCATATGCATTGTATTATATACCGCATTTTATTTTTTAAATTTTATATTATCATTATTTTCACTGCATGTGAGTCTGTCGGAGATATATTATTTATCATGTAGAGATAAGGTTATATACTACTAGACCTTTTTAAATCCCCTATTTTAGCGGAACTTTTATTAAATATTGTTGTTGTTATATATGTTAAAAAAGATTTTCACTTTATTAAGGATTAGAGATTATAGACGGACAAGTAAAATCATACTCCTTATAATACATGCCTATGATCATAGTTCTTCTATTAGTCTATGCATTAGTCATTTGCAAATGATTTTAAGATACCAAAATTCTTCGCTGCAAATAATTGCTTAACCTCAAATTTTCACTCGGTTTAGTGTCTTATTGAATACAAGTCACGAAAATAATTTTTTTATAAAAATATAAAAAAAGTAACGTATATCATAACCTTTTCTAAACTCCAGCAAAACAAAGAGCCTTATACGTTGGGCATATTTTCTTATTGAGAGCTGACTAATTAGAATTAATGAATTGGACGGATTGCAATTAACAATTTATTTCTACATTTTGATTTCTCTGGAATTTTTCTCTTCATGGACGGATGTTCAAGTTCTTGTCTGTTAAATGTAACCGCTGAAAAGGAACGACACCTATAGACTAATGGATTTTCTCTTTTTTATAAATTACAAACTAAATATTTTTGCTAGAATACAACAACTACGACTTTCTTGTTTTATAGTGTTGACTAACCGACTGTGGAAAAGATAAATAGCAAATGTGTTTCCGCTCGGTAGAACATAACATCTCGCGGTCGTGCTCTTGCATATAAGACGGTCATAATATTTGTGAAAGGAAGAAGATAACTAATCAAAAATTGAAAGAATAATAAAATATTAAAATTATTAATTGAACCTACATAATATTTAAATTTAATTTATGTATAACTTAATTTAATTTTTCTAAGTATTTTCTCTAATTTTGTATTTTTAATTTTAATTCATATAATAATGCTCAATTTTTTAATATCATCTCATTTTCTGTGTCCGTCTGGTTGTCGCTTTATTTAATCATCATTGAACGCAGCGGTACAACAGGATTTGAGGAATAGATCAAACTGTGACGAGGATGATATGACAAGGTATCAGGGCGACAATCTTCAATGGTAATGGTACTTTATTTTCTGTCATTGTCGTATTTACTTTCGTTTGTTAATATTAATCCTTTTAGCATTTATTTTGAGCAACAAAGATGATTGTCTTCATAAAATTACTGTTAAATTTCTGCTAAAATAAAGATATTTTCTCAAAATATTGCAAACATTAGGAAGACATAAAATGATCCAAATTATTTGATTTTATCAATAAAAAATTATAACTTATAGCAACAGATATAATTCGAACATGGATATCGTCATTATCAATAATTAAGGAGCTTGAACCAAAATCAAACGAACGTGCTGCATGTCATGTGCTTCTTTCACTCAGGTCTCATCGGATGAAGTTTTTATGGTTAAAGAACGTAGAGTTATTGAAGCACAAAGGAAGCCTACTTTGAAAAGTTAGATGATATAGGAAGTGTCCAGCGTGATGATTGCACTTTCTCCTGACTTTTTTTCTGCTGATAATTGCATGATGATAGCTGCTGTTGAACAAGAGAACTCGGAGACGCTATTGTTTTATATATTTTTGGTACTAAAATGTCAAGAAATTGCCAGAAAGATCGACGCGCGATATAAAGCTTACATTCCAATTTGTTCCCATCATTTCTGAACTTGGGCCACTTGACTTCCATTTTTTGAGTGTTGTCCACTTCCATTCCAACCAAGCAGACAAGATATAAATCCAGGTCAATCCATTATACATACATTCACTTGACAGACTTTTAATTGCACACAGAGCTTTGTATCAATCTTTATGGAAGACAAGAGAAGACTTGCTGAAATGTTTGATTCTATCCAAAATCCTTGTAATCATCCACATAATTATTCCCAACATAATCTATCGCCTGTTCTATCACATGTAGATGCAGTAGGAGCCTTCACCTCCACTTTCGTATTCCACTCCCATATCATCGACCCCACCATTTAGCCATAATTGGAGCGCAAAAAGATAAAGGTCGTTTTGATGTTTTACCATTCCTTCTGAAAGTTAATAAAGAAAAAGGCTTTTAGTTAAGGATTACGAACTCACTATATTCCCTGCCTAATTAATCCCTTTTTTTGGACGAATGTGATAATGCAATTCATATTACTCTGAAATTGCCTTCCCGTATATGTACAGCGTATATTCGCAGGTAAGAAGATATATATAGGTTGTTGTTGCCAATGAGTTATTTATTAAAAATAAATAACTCAAAGAAGTTAAAATTTTGTAAAATTTTATTTTAAACTAATATTTATTTTCTAATATGTATTCTAATTGTTAAAACCAATATTATTTAGGATTAAATAATATGAAAAAGGATAAAATATTCATTTAGCCTTTTTCATAAATGAACATTTTAAAATTTAAGAATTTTAAATTTATATTGTGTTTATTAAATAAATATCAAATTTTAAAATATTCTACCGTTAAATAATCAAATAAATATTTAAATAATTCTCGTGTTCATATTTCGAAAGTATGATAGGAAATTGATTCCATCCTAATTCAATTCTTACTAAATTTTTTGTTTTGAAGAAATTAATTTTATTTTTAAGTTAATTAAAAACTAAATTAATTTGAGTACCTAAATTATATTGCTCATAATTTTTATTAATAACAAATAATTAAGCAGTATATATTTACTCAATAATAAAATAAGATTACAGCCAGAAAAGAAAAAACTTAAATCAGCTTTTATGACTTTCATAAAAATTGGAAGTACTTTTTGATGTAATAAAGAATGACATATATTATGTGTAGTTGTAATTGGATTTTCTCCAAAGTCAAGGTATATATTTGACACAAGAATCCTAAGAACTTTTCTTTTTATTTAACTTAATTGATTTATTAGCCATTTCTTAGAAGGAGATTACTAATTGAATCTTCTAGTAGTTTACTACCTAGCTTACTCATCTTTAATTGATCATAATTAATAAAATGAATGCATATATGCATAATTTAATAATTTTCTTTTATTTTAAGTATATATTTATAATTAATTTACCATAATTTAGTAACAACTAAAGTGAACAAAATTGAACTTTTTTTTGTCGTTGGCTTTGAGAATTAAAATTATGTGAATATAATTATAATTATGTAATACAAATTTAAAATTCAGTTATGTTTAGTACATATAAATTTGATTGAATTTAAATTTAAATTATAATCTCGATGCACATTGAAGTACACTATATTTACAGTAATTTACAAAAATTGAGATACTTAAATCTTGAATTCCTTATTCTTACTTTAGGAATTGAAGTTTTTAAAATATAAATGTATTAATTTCATGAAATTAGTTGAGAAATTTATGTTATAATTCTACTTTATATTAGATAAAAGTGAAATTAACAGTTACAAATACAATTCTATATTAAACTTGAAAGTTCAAACACAATTTTACATTTTTGATTAATTTAAAAATTATTAATTAAAATTGCAATTATTCTTATTTCAAACTCTTTAAGTCTTTGAAATATTTTTGAACATCCTTTAAAATTTTTCAACAAATAATAAAAATAAGAGCTTGGAAATGTTAAATATTTTCATAAAAAATTGTTGGAGATTGGTTCTGCCAGGTTTTGGCTGAACGGTATGTTGCCGTTTGGATCCATGAGTGGATGACTGTTCGTTGTGGTGAACT
>JAOSBK010000002.1:9174715-9189756 GCA_027568895.1 Erythroxylum shatona
AAAGTATGAAATTTTTGGACAATGGAGTTGGAAGATATGATCATTAGAAGTTTGGATGCTGTTTAGGATGGAACTTTTGGGACAGCCACATTGATTAGGAATTTTGACCCTTATAGAGGCAGAAATTGATTTTAAATTCTTCATGAAAGATATAGATCTTTCGTTTAGCTTTCCATTGATACCAAATTTGCAAAATTTGGAGTTCTGGATCAAAAGTTATGAGGTTTAGAAGTTAGGATGTTGGAAGAAGAAAAAGAGGAAATCGCGTTTGCGGCGATTTCGCGAAATTGCGATGGCAACGAATCGCGACCGCAAAATCTATCAGGCGCGCGGAGATTCGCGATCGTTACTTGTCGCGACCGCGAACCCGCAAGACCCTCCAAACCTGAACACCTCTCACTCTTTTGATCATAACTTTTTCTTCCGACCTCCAAATGACCTGATTTTTGAAACGTTGGATTCTTAACTCATTCCTCTATCCCTCCACAAGAATTTATAGCTTTTCGACTTAATTTGAATAAGTTTGATCGAATCAAAGTAAGGGTTTCTGTTTGAAGAGCAGAAGTGGATATTTTTACTGAACATGCTTCAGTATTTTGGTGATATCTCAATCAGTAAAGCTTTAAATGTGATGATTCTTGTCTCTACATAAACTAGAGACATAGAGCTATAAATTATCTGAAGGATTCAAATATTAATTCCAACTATAAGACTTCCAATTTTTGGAGTGAAATAGAGCATAGTGTACTATTTTGGTCTAAGAATAGTCCGAAAGTGTTTGGACTATAACTTTCAGATTTCTAAACCAAATTGAATGATTTTGGTGTCATTAGAAAGTTAAGACAAGGGGGAACAAATGTGCTGAAGATGAAAATTAAAATTCCAATTTGAAGTTTCCCAAATTATGCTCTGAAGTTATAAGATATGAGTTCGTCAACGTTTTTATGACTCTGAATGTTGGATTCCAGAAACGGGGTCCAACATGAACTATATGGAGATAGTTGATTAATCAATGTAAGATTCATCATCCTAAAGTAATTAGGGAGAATATTGCATTGTTTTTAATTAGAATTGACTTAGGAAATCCTTGGCCAAGGTGGAGTGACACTTGTAATTAGTCTACAAATGTCATTAATAGAATCAATTACTATTGGTGAAAAACTAACATGATTAGACTAAAATAGAGTAGATATTAATTCCACATTTTGTGTCTAATCAGGATATTACATAACGAGAGGTTTGAATTATGCAAAAAATCATGCATGGAAAGGTTAGTGAAAACCACTTTGATATTCCTAAATATTTTAGTGATCCATGATGTGTTGCTACAGATCAATCTTAATTTATTGATATAAATTGTTTAATTAGAGAATTAAAGATAAATTAAATTTTTTAATTTTTCGAATCCTAAATATAATTTTTGATTATAATTTATATATATTGCCAACATATTTCGGAACCTAATGGGTCATATACAAAGAATGAGTTGAATAGAGAAAAGATATTTTAATCAAATTGGACTTGATTATAAAATTTGAGAAACTTTATGATTAAATATAAGATATTTAATAAATAAGAATTAATATGAGATGTTGGATCTTATTAGGCATAACTAATATTTAATTAAAAATATTTGTAATTCTAATTAAAGTTTAATTAAAATTAGAATTTAATTTCAATTAAATTACTATAATGTCCAAAATCTGTTATAAATATGCTTAAGCTTTAAAGAAACTGGCACTCCTTGCCTAAACCTCTCTATAATTGTTGTGAAGTTCTCATCATATTCTATGGATACTGTTAAAGGTCAGACACTTATGTAGCTATAGTAGTTGAGATGAACCAGTTTTGAATATAGTTCGAGAGAAATGACAAAAAAGGGATCAAGCTTCAAAATAAGATAGGAATTAAGATTCATGTGTTAATTATTTTATAGAATTTTACATGATCTTGACTTTTGGAAAATTAAACCAAAAAGATTTTGTAATTATTTTGCTACGCTCGAGATCGTATCCTAACTTAAATTTTCAATAATAATATCCTAAACATAATTCAACATTGAAAGAGGGGAATTATGTTCCACTAGTATTAGCAAAGTTAAACGAATTGAAATAACTCTTGATTATGTTAAATACCACTGAGATTCAATTGTTTCTTACCTCTAAATATTGAAATACTGTTCACTCTATATTCAAAAGGCTTAAAAAAGATTTTAATTTAAAAGAATAGTATTAAGTATGATGAATTTTAGATAAATTATTTTTTAAAAATACACAAATATTGAGTTTGCAGATATGAAAATTGAAATATATGTAAAAATACTTCAAATGAATATGTTTATTATAAATAACAAAAATATTTTTATTATAAGACTCCCTGAATTTAAGAATTAACAAATGATGCAATTGATATTTATAAAAGTTTAACATATAAAATAAGTTTACTATATTTAGTTGTTTAAAGGAATATTTATAATTGTTATATTTTATTTTTAAAATTGTATTCTACTACATTTAACCTATCAAATTTAGTGATAACTTGTGGAGATGTTGTGGATCAAAATAGGATGAAAAAATTTATTAAAAAATGTCAAGCAGGTTTTGAAAAACTAACTTTTATACTAAAATTTGAAATATTTTTTTTTGCCAAAACTATTTTTACAACCATATCTAAAGCTATCATCTATATATAATATCGAGAGACATTTATGAATTAACTTTTTCTTGACACCATTTTCACAAAGTGTTGTATTATGTTTTATAACTTAAAGCATTTTGAATTCGAAATACAAAATAAAATTATTATCTGTTTGTTTCCATTTTTATTTTTGGCTTTCTATTTTTACTTTCAAATTCTGTAAACGTTACAAAAAAAATTACAAATTATCAACATAAAATTACAAAGGGAAAATTTCTGTTGTAAGCTAGGTACGGAAATTTAATTACGTCGGTAAACTTGTTGAAAAAAAATGGTATTTTGAGACCAAAAATCCATCGGTAAAGGTACAGAGAATTTATTCGCAAAACCTTGTCGACAGAATTTAGTGATGGAATAGTAAAAACCATCGTGGGCAGCAATAGTTGGTGGTAAAAATAAGTGACAGAGTTTACCGACGGATGAAAGTTCCATTGGTAAATTACCAACGGAATTTTATTTCGTCGGTAAATGCAAACGATATTGGTAATGTTGTTTGAATTTAAAGTAAAACAATGTCATTTTTATTTTAATAAAATTAAAACTGAAGTCCCTCCCCCCTGTCGTTGTTCTACACTTTTTTGTCTTCTTTGGTCTTCCTCTGTACATTCTCTTCTTTCATCTCCTCATCTTCTGTCCTTCTTCCACCAAGTGTTTCCACTGCATTAGGATTTTCGTCTTGAGGTAGGTTGTCCCCTTACTACTCTTGAGTTAATTTTATTATCTTTAATTTTTGTATGTGAACCGTTATATGTTGGCTGCGTTGGTGTTACTATGGATTGACTTGTAAAGGTTTATTTGGGTTATTACTTGGTCATTGTTTATTATTGTGTGGTTACGTTGGTGAATAACGGAAGAAGACATTAGTTTTGAAACAAAGTAAGATGAATTTCAATAACGTACTAAGTGTTCGATGAAAGTTCTGTAAGAGGTCTCTAACATCATTTATAATCTGGAATATTTCTTTTAGTGGTTCATTAGTTTATAAAAAAGTTTGTTCTCTTAGTTGAATTATGTAAAGATATGTATCTTGATTGAGCTACATTATAATTGCCAATTAAAGATTACTTTTAAAGTATTATAAGATGAATTAGGGGCTATTGAAGTTTATAAAGAATTGTTCAGATTTTGTCCTTGAAAAGAAGTGTTATATACTTTACTCTTGGTTGTAAAATGTTAGTCAAGTTGGTTTGAGTTTATGAAGCAAATTAGGTGCTGAAATATGTCCCTTTAAATTGATTTTATAGCTACCATAAATTCAGGTTGAACATGAATTTTTTTTTATCTTATATATGCCCATTTGAGAGTGAGTTTCTATTACTTCATTTGATGGTGATACTTTAAAATCCATGAATATTGATTGACCAATTGAAATTGTACCATATGTGTCTATAATAGGTATAAGAGTGAAACAATATTCTCTCTTGTCATATATGAAATTTACTTCAATAATATCTAGTTTATATATACTAAAACATATATGTAAGAATTTACGTAATATACAACATATTAAAATCAAATTGAATAATTGTATAAATTTATCTTTATTGAACTATTGGAATGAAAGTATCTATCTAAAGTCTTCCACTAGCATAATTAGATTGTTGACTTATTTTCTTTGTTTTGTAACAACTACCTTGTTAGCTTGACTCTTTGCATTATATATTGGTATAGTAGGAATGGTAAATAAGTCTTAAATCGATTTAGTATGATCTAAAGTAAACTAATTTAATTCAGGTTGATTAAACTTTAATTTATACTTGAGTTGTTTTTTTTTTAATTGTTTAGCTTCAAGTTGGACTCAAGCTCGAGCTCTACAACCTGACCAGACCCAAAACTTGACTATATATTTGAAAAACATATCCTAATTTTCACTTCTTCAATTGTTCTCTTATTTATTTTCTTTACTGTCGTTTCCATAATCTTTCTTCCATCTTTGTTCTCTGTCACAACGCCTCTTCCGCTTTCGTTATCTTTCTTTTCATAATCTTTCTTGTATCTTTGTTTTCTCTATCACAATACCTCTTCCACTTTCATCATCTTTCTTTTCAACCCTGTTCCTCTTCCATGACTAATGTTCTTTAGTCGGTAATGGAAGGTGGTGTTGATATTATTATTATTGTGATATTAATGACCATGTTTTGTCTTTGCAATGAAAGGAAGTGTTGTTATTGTGGTATTGGTCGTGTTGTCTTATTATTGTGCTACTAGTGACCATTTACTAATATTGTTATTGCGTCAATCGAATCTTTGATAAGAGAATATAAGAATAAGCATTAATTAAAGGTATGAGGGTGAGGTGTTAAAATTTTTGAATGGGTCGGTGGTATTTGGGTGAGTTCAAGCTTCAAATGGGTTTGAGACTATCCAAAATCTAATCAATTTCAAACTTATATGGCATGAGGCAAGCCTAATCGAGCTTTGAGTCGACTCGAGCTCTAGGAGGGCTGAATTAGACCGATGATGAGCCCAACTTGGCCTAGATTGTTGCCATCCATATGTTATAATATGTACATTTTCTTTTATTACATATCTTGGATGAAAAATAATAAATTAGAAAAGTTAAAATGTTCTTTAAAACATAATTTTATAGTAAGATTCACTAAATTAATACCATTAAAACTATACTGAAGTGTAATTTTTTTATAAAAATGATTTACAAGATTTCCAAGATGAATATGTAATTTTTACTTACTATAGGAAAAGTACTTGAGACATATGTTACTGTAACTATCTAAAAATTTTGCATATAAAATTTTAAAACTTTTAACGTATGTAATATTTTAATTAAAAATGTAAAAATATTAAATCATCAATAATGGAATAACCATTACACATAAAAATATTGAATAATGTTATAATAACTATTAAAGGTCAAACTTGAATTAAATTTTTTTAACGCTTAGATAATTTGACTTTGGATTTAGTTAAATTTAGTTTAGCTATTTAAGTCTAACTAATTTATTGTAATTTTTATACTTAAAAATTTTCAAATGCAAACTGGACTTTATAATTAATTTAGAATCCAAGTGAAACCTAAATTGAGTAGATTTTAAGATAATCACACTTAAGCATTAGCCCCATTTCATTAAAGTTTAAGAAGGCAAAAATGACAAATTTGACAATAATGTTTCATTAAAATAAAAATAACTTTTTGTATACCCCTTTGTAACTAACATTGCTTTATGTCTTTCAATGCTTCCATCTAATTTGAAGTTTGAAGGTGAACACCCAACTACATTTAATTATTGTAATAATAAATGCATATGATTTAGATAATCTATAAATAGAGATAGAATTATTGATTAGATATTTGAAATTGGACATATTTAAGTTAAATTTCCATAAAGAATAGAAGAATTATTACATATAGTATTTGTCTCATGAGAATCATCATATATGAGGTTTGAGAGGATATAAGGGTCAAAATTCATATATGATTATTTCACTTAATGGTATTAACATAGGCAAGTATGTAGTTAATAATGATTTTGACTTATTTTTATGATGAACAAAGATTCTATAGATGTTATCAAAAAGTTTTTTGTCCATTCTAAATTAACTTTTCAATTACTTTTAGTTTTAAAAGCTTATCACCTCTTTCAATATATTCATTTAACTATAATACTCCCCTAGAAAGGTATTTAGAATTATGTCTAAATAATATTGCTCATATTTATGAAAAGAGGCATTAAAAGTTATATGTAGTTTTAGAGATAAAGGATCATAACTCCTACATTGTTTTTGAAACTTTAAATAGTCAACAAAGATATTATTTTATGCATAGATCAATTTTAGTTTGAATATCTTAATGTTGTATGCAAAAACATTGCTTTATAAAACTAAATTTATTAAGTAAAGGACATGAGTGATCCTATAAGGATTTAAACATTTATGAGATGACCTTGCATAAAAATTGTGCCTATTTTTTCCTTGAGTATTATGCCCTCTAGGTTTAGAATATGATTCATACATGAATTTCCTTTTGCTTAGGACTTAAAGGATGATAGATGGGCATGTATGCCATGTTGTCTTCATTTATAAAATGCAATATGATTATATGATGATTCAAACATCGTCTTATCAATAAAGTTAATTATTGTCTTTATCCATAATAATGGTTTTGCGTAAGAATGTTTTTTGTATAATAATGGTTATGATCTTGCAAAAAATTTATATGTTGTCTTTTTCCATATGTGATATAGCAAAAAATGGTTATAAGTTGTAGGATATGAAAACATTAATAAAAGGAAAACAAAATTTGCAATACACAACTTAAAACTCATGCATATCTGTATTTATGCTCAATTCAAAACTTATAAAAAAACTAGCTAATTGTTTATTGTCTTTCTTGCAGGTTATATTCTGTGTTAAAGAACGTTGATAATTGTCCAACCTCATCCATCTTCTTCGTAGTTTGCGATTATCCATCTATCAAAGTAAGTTCAACTAAGTAATGTCTACAATGTGATTGATTTTGTGTTGTTCTTTGCAATTTTACCTCGAACAATGATTAATGAGTTTTTAGGCAGGGGTTTAATAGTCTAAGTATTTATGTTTAAGCATTGTTTAAATTGAAACATAAAGACTTGAACTTCAATGTGATTTAATTCAAACTTAGTATTAACATAAGAAATTCACATAACTAACATCACACTTCTGTTCATAATAAAACCCTAGGATAATATATAGGCTGAAAACCTATGATGCAACTCCCATAAGACTTATCAGTGAAAAAGTCCAAGAGCCTAGGAGTCATAGTGAGAACTTATTTTCTCCATTCATCTAGTGTAACAATCCCACGTATTGTAGTGCTTGTTTAAATTCACACTTTCGAAATGAACTTCAATGTGATTAATTCAAACTTAGCATTAACATAAGAAATTCACATAATTAACATAACAATTCTTTTCATAATAAACCCCTAGGATGGTATATAAGTTGGAAACCCATTATTTAACTCCCATGAGACTTATCGGAGACAAATTCTATGAGCCTAGGAGTCACAGAAGAATTTTCTTTCTCAATTCATTTGGTCTAACAATGTTATGTACCACTGTGCTTGTTTGAATTCAAACTTTGGAAATGAACTTCAATGTGATTAATTTAAACATAAAGACTTGAACATCAATGTGATTGCTAGATCTAGTGTTAGAATTGCAAGCAAAAAATGTGCTTTTGAATTTTTTGAGGAAACTTATTTTATTTATTGTAAACCAATTTCCACTCCTTTTATTTTAATATAAAGATAGAAAAATAAAATGTAGGTGCTTTTTTCACTTGTTAATGTCACTTCTTACAGGATATTGGTTGGCCAAATTGATTCACTTGACTAATACTCATATCTGTTGTCCATCAATTAAGTTAATATATCGATAAGCCAAGTGTAGTTCATTTGTAGGTTGCTTAAACAGTATTAACATATATTAAGGATAATAAAGATCAAAACCTTATCTTTTCTAAAAAATTTCTTCTATGAAGTTGTAAGGTTCTTGTGACTTAAAATGTGGTGATTGTCTAATCACTAAAGTGGAATTGGTTGTGATTGAGTTATCTAATTGTGAAATCATATGGTAGGATAGGATGGTTTCAATTTGGAGGAGAAATGGTTAGAGACTTAATCAAACTTAGGGGAAATGAAGGATCTAATGATGTGTAAAGTAAAGATTAAGTGTTCTGTAAGATTAATATGGATAGTACCGTAATGATTATTATATCTTACTATAGCCACTTTTTTAAATAACAGCTTTTTAGAAATGAGTAATGTTGATAGATCTTAGATGTATTGACGATTAACACCTGATGATTTCATTAATCTTAAGTTTGTTGAGGGAGTTGAAGCTTTTATTCACTATGCATGTTCTCGACCTACATATATGGATTATCCAAAAATCAGATGTCCATGTAAAAAGTGTAAACATATTTGTTTTCTTCCTATTGATGAAGTGAATCTCCATTTGTTAAGAAAATGGTTTGTTCTAAATTATTTTGAGTAGACACTATATGGAGAGTCATTAATTTGTAGCACCTATAGGGGTAATAAAGTAAATTCATCAATAAATGTGGATGGTTTTAAAAAAGGGACTGGATTTATAACAAATAATGTGGATACAACCAAAAATCCTTATACCCAAATGGTTTATGATGCAGTCAGTTACATCTTTTAGGCAAACATAGAAAATGTTGAAGAAGAATCAAACCCTCACGACAAAAACGTTTTTTGACTTACTAAAATCAGTTGACGAAGAATAATGGCCAAATTGTGAGACCATGACTCAATTATCTTCAATTGCTCGAATATTGAACATCAAGTCTGAAGGGCATATTTTTTATCGTAGTTTAAATAAAATTCTTGCTTGGTATAATAAGTCATTGTCTCCTAATCATACAATGGTTAATAATTTCTACAATATAAAGAAACTTATTAGGGGCTTTGGTTTGTCAGTTGCAAAAATTGATTGTTGCAACTTGGGATGTATGTTATTTTAGGAAGATGATATGGAATTACAAGAGTACAAACTTTATGGTCAATCTAAGTTTAAACCTAGAAAATGTTCTATGAAATAGAAATTAGTGCCCTGGAAGCAACTATATTATTTTCACTAACTCTAAGACTTCAAAGACTTCGAGACTTCAAAGAATATTTTCCTTTGATGTTACTGCTTCTCACATGAGATGGAATAATCAACACGAACAAGAAGATGGAATAATGAGCTATCCAACGGATGCACTCACATGGAAAATTTTAATAATACCCACTCTAAGTTTGCAGTTGAAAGTTGAAATCTTAGGTTGAGATTCTCGACAGATGGATTCCAATGTTTTGGTAAATTCGGCCAGCAGTATTCATCATGGCCAATCATAATTACTCTTTATAATTTTCCTCCATGGATATGTATGAATAAGGTATATATGTTCTTAACGGTGATTGTGCTAAGGCCTATGAATCTAAAGCATAAAATTGATGTATTCTTACAACCGTTGGTATCTATATTGCATCATCTTTGGGAATTTGGTATGGAAAAATATGATATATCTCCTAAACAAAATATTTTCTTAGAGTAGCTTTAATGTGGACTATTAGTGATTCCCCACATATGCTATGTTGTCTGGATGGAGCACAGCAAGAAAATTGGCTTATCTTTACTGTGGCAATAATTCTAATGTGTTTTATCTTCCTAACGGGGCTAAAACATCTTGGTTTAAAAATCACTAGAAATTTCTTCCTCCAGATCATCCATTTAGGCGCAATAAAAAAAAGTTCATTAAGAATAAGATGGTAAAAACAACTCTTCCCCCTCACAAAGCCGGTGAGGAGGTATTGTAGGAGATTGATGAATTAGGGTTACTGAAAGTTTCAAAACTTAAAGCTGAAAAAGTTAATAGAAGCATTAGTAAAAAATTTGGTTGGAGAAAAAGAAGTATCTTTTGACATTTGCTATATTGGAAAACTAATTTGATATGTCATAATCTAGATGTGATGCATATTGAAAAAAATATTTTGACAATTTTTTCAACACCATAATGAACACTGAAGGGAGGATAAAAGACAATGTAAAATCACGAGCTAAATTGAAACTTTTTTTTAGAAGGAATGAGTTAGATAAAGATCTTCGTACCGGTAAATATCCAAAAGCATGTTACACTTTGGACAAAAAACAAAAGAAAATTTTATGTGAATGGCTGAAAAGTCTAAAGTTTCCCAATGGTTATGTTTCTAACTTGGCAAGGTGCGTGGACATGAGAAAATACAAATTATTTGGAATGAAAAGTCATAATTGTTATATGTTTATGCAAATGCTAATTCCAATTGCATTTCAGGAGTTGCTACCAAATAAGTTTTGGGAAGTTATAGTAAAATTAAGTTTGTTTTTCAAAATTTTAACATCATCTAAAATAATGTTGACTGAAATGGAAAATCTTGTGCAAATTGGAAGGGATTTTTCCTCCAAGTTTCTTTACATTTAGCACCTAAACTTGCTAGTCCAGTTTAATATCGATGGATGTATCTGTTTGAGAGGTAATTATAGTTAATATTTAAATAAAACTTATAGCATTTTTAATCACAGAATTGTAATAACCCTATTTGTAATTTAGATTTTCACATCACTTAAATAAAAATGTCAAAAATAAGACTAGAGTTGAAGGTTTGATATGTAATGCTTATTTAGTAGAGGAAGCAAGTACATTTCGTTCATATTATTTTGAGTTGCATGTGCACACAAGAGAAAGAAAAATTTCTCATAATGACAATGGCAGAGAAACGGGTGTTATTGATGATAACTTATCCATTTTTGCTTATCCAGGATGAACATATCGACATTTAACAAGAAGAATGTTAACAGAAGAAGAAGTAGAGCTACCCATAGTTACATTTTATTGAATTGTCAAGAGGTTCAACCTTCATGTAGTAAGTTTAAGTTGACTTTGAAATTGATTATTTGAGTTTTCGAAGTTAGTGTTGTTCACAACTAAAATACATAATAATGCTTTTAGATTATACAAGGAATGATTACGCGAGCTAATGCCTAAAACAACACAAGATGATATCAATAAAGAATTTAAAAGATACTTTCCTTGATGGTTCGAGAAATATGTTAGTTTTCATTTGCAATAATTGAAATGGTTGAATTATCATATCAAATTATTTAAATGACATTATACTATTTAATATGATTTTTATATAGGCCTCAGAAAATGCAATAAGAATAAGTTAAGATGTGATCTTACAAAAGGACCTTTGTGAACTGTTAAAGGTTTATTTTGTTAATGGATACAAATTTCATATAGAATATCATGGTCATAGGATGGTAACGGTAAATAGTGGGGTTTGCATGCAGGAA
Organism: Erythroxylum shatona; assembly: GCA_027568895.1. Taxonomy (NCBI): domain Eukaryota; kingdom Viridiplantae; phylum Streptophyta; class Magnoliopsida; order Malpighiales; family Erythroxylaceae; genus Erythroxylum; species Erythroxylum shatona. The sequence continues at coordinate 9,186,253 of JAOSBK010000002.1, forward strand.
GAATTGACAAATTGTTATAGTAAAATTATTGAGATACTTGAAATTGAGTACCCTACATTGCTAATAAAATAGAGTGTGATATTTAAGTGTGAATGGTTTGATCTAACTCCTAATGTTGGAACAAAAGTGCACAACCAATACAATCTAGTTGAAATCAACCAATAAAGAAGATTTAGTCAATTTGAACCTTTCGTGTTGGTGATGCAAGCGATCCAAATATATTATGTCTATTTTTCTAGCTTACAATAAGATAAGTCAAATTGGTTAGCCATTTGCAAAGTGATACCTATAGTTGTTTTTGAATTACACAAAAAAGGAGAAAACAAGATAATTAAAAGTGAAGTGTTTCAGGAAAATGTTCATGAAATAAATGCATGTGGATCATATGACAACAATGAACCTTTGAACAATCCAAATAATGTATATGTTGAAATTTTATCTAGAAAGGCTAAGGAGGGTGACATATCTGAAGAGGAGCCAAAGTTTGATTCTAATTCTTCAAAAAAAAAGTTAATGATGATTTTGATTTACAATTAAGTGATGATAAGGGTTAATTTGCATAAGTAATAGAATATTATATGAATAAATTTATTTTTTCATCATCATTATATTGTTATATTTAAGTTATAATGTTCTATTAGTGGAATAATCAATAAAATGTGAATTTTAGCTTAAAAATATGTCATAAGATAAAATAGGATATGATGGGACCAAGGTTCAAGTTACCACGATTTAGAAGAGTCAGTGATTGTCTAGGTGAATCATCACATCTGCAACACGTCCAGCTAGTGTAAATCCAGATCAGGCATCACCTTCCCCACCTACAGCCCCTGTAGAGTCACATTCCCTACCTACTGCTAGACCATCCAACACTCCTGCTACACCATCTACCACCCTTATATCAACAGAGATATCAGGGGTAAACGTTGTGGATGAAAGAGGCAGCATCCAACCTGGGGCTAAAGGAGTTGATGGAAGAACTTACATCACAATTGTCAACAATCTGTGAGTAAAGTTCTAAAAATGTTGTAATACATGAATGATAATATCATAGGCTTATACTTAATTTATATGTTTTAATTTGAAAATGATATAAAAATGTTTATATATTAGGTTGGTTCTGTTTGGAATGTGCTCTAGAAATATCTCATCCAAATTCAAGGTGATGATAGATCTTGAGAGTTATATATGGAAGAATATCTCTCAAGCAATAAAGGATTTTTATTATCAGGAGTTTGTGGTATAAAAAATATATTCTTTAATATTTTTATTTTATCTAATTTTATACACTAATTAGATCAATATTGTAGATTATAAGTACTTATAGTGTGTTCTTCTTTTTTTCAGAAAGAATAGTTTGGGGATACAAAATTTGATGTTGTAATTTATAATATATAGGAGAGGCAAGCTCGTACATATTATAAAGACTTTCTTAGTTCAATACACAAGAATGGTGTACGACCTCCTTATCTATCTGAAGAAATATGCAATCATTAGCAGCAACATTGGACATCACCCGAGGCAATGTCTATTTTAGAGTGTAATTGTATAAACAGATGTAGATGATCGGAGGGAGAGAGTTTACCCGTACACACTGGACGATCTATGACCTACCAAGAGCATGTAGAGAAACTTGTAAGTATCAAAATTTTACGCTTATATTTTGATTTTTGTATTTTGATATATGAAATTTGATTTCAATGTAATTTCATGTATAAAATCTAGAATGAAAATATATGTGTGTTATGGAAAATAATAATGTTATAAACGCCTGGTACCATTAAAGGTTGCGTTGTTGAACAAATTTTTTTGTTTAACAGGAGGTAAATATCATAAAAATAAAGAAAATTCTGCCGAAATTTTATAAGTTGTACTTCACTTATAAAAATTTATTCTGATGCAGGAAAAGTCAATGCGCAATAAGTGTACACTACGTTAGCTTTTTTTGCACACCCATATTAAGAAACATGATAGTGTGATCTTTGTTAACACCCGATGTAGATAACTTCATGTATGTAAAATCTATACTTAAATATTGATTCTTAAAATTATCACTTATTAACATAGACAATTATAATGATATGACCAAATATAAGAAAGCATTGAACGACAATCTCAAAACTTTGAAACTGTTGATAAGAGTCAGACATATTTTGATGCTGTGGGTGGTATGGACCGTCATGGAAGGATTTTCGAGTTAGGTTCATTCACAAACACATGTTATTTGCAATCCTCCACATCTACTACAGCTGGAGCAAATAAGCGGTTCGCATCAAATGAAAGAGTCATTCAGCTTAAGAACACAATAGAGAGGTTGATGGAGTGTATAACCTAACTCCGTAACGAGGTGGATAAGTTGAAAAGGAATGATATGACCTCATTATAGCAGTCAAAGCATCTGCCTTCACCAACTGTACAGTTTAGACCGATAGATGAATGTATTTGATGTTTTGTCACTCTTAAGTTTTTATATAAATACAAAGTTAAAATTATCTACTTAAATTAAATGTACAAAAAAAATCAAAAGATTATCAACAAAAAACTTGGGTACAAAATGAGAAATGATGGTTGAAATTTATAATAGTTAAATTTCTCGACAAAATTAGAATACTCCGTCGGTAAATTAACGACATAATATTATAATTTCATAGGTAAATTACCTACAAAATAATGTATTCCGTTGGAAAATTTTAGCGACAAATAATATTGTCTGTAGGTAAAATTTTGAGACAAATATTGAATGCTTGTCGGTAAATTTAGCGACAGAATATTGTAGCTCTGTTAGTAGATTAAGCGACAGATTTACATTTATTATCGCTAATTTCACAGATAGAATATTGTGAATCTGTCGTAAATTTACTGATGGAATATTATATTACCGTCAATAAATTTACCAACAGAAATACAAGACTCCGTCGCAAAAATGTACTAGCAGCTATACAATATTATGTTGCTAAATTTGTAATCGATTCACAATATTTACCTACAATAGTTTCTTTGACGACTCTTTCCATCGGTAATTTCCTTCGCCAAATTTTTTTTGCGATGGAAAATCTTTGTTTTCCGTTGGTAAGTTTTGTCGTTAAAACCTATTTTTCTTGTAGTGAAAAAAATTGTTTGTTTGAGATTTTGGTTTATGTTTTTATTTTTAATTTCCTCTAATTTTCAAAAATTAAGGGATCATTTGGTTCCACATCTATTTTTCTAATGTAGTTTTTAGTTTTTATTTTCTATTTTTTATCTTAAACAAACGTGTTTTTGTTTTCAATTCTCATATTACAAATCTCAACCAAACATGTTTTTGTTTTTTATTTTAAAACAAAAACCTATTTGGATGGGATTTGTAATATAAAAATTGAAAATAAAAATTTGTTTAGTTGAGATTTGTACATCTTAGATTGAATAAGTTCTGTTGGGACCCGATCCGGGAACCGGATCCCAACCGAAAAAGAAGCGATGACGAAGCGAATACGGAATCGAAAGAAGCAATTCGGAACGAATACT
>JAOSBK010000002.1:9189856-9209823 GCA_027568895.1 Erythroxylum shatona
ATGATGAGGAATTAGATAAGAAAGTGATTGACTATGATCATTTAGGAAGAAATTATGTGAGAGAATAAGTTACTTGGTGATTATTTCAGTTGAGAATTTCGAGGATGAATTTTTTTTCGAGGGGGAGAAATGTTGGACCCCGCTTTGTAAATTCGTTCCTTTGATTCCTCTTTGGATTTGATTCCTCTTTATGATTTCTGAGCCTTTCAATTTTCTATGGCTCATTAAGAATTTGATTTCCTTTCGTTTCCGCAATCTTTTAATCCGAGTTGTTTTTCGTTTGCTTTTGCCTCATTTTCTCGCTGCGATTTCCGTTCTTTCGCTTTGTCCGCTTTTCGCTTCTGTTTTTTATTTCATTTCTGCCGCTTTGTTTTTCGCTTTATGTTTCTGAGGTTGGGTTCTGGAAACGGGGCCCAACACACGAATTTTGCATGTTAATGATTTGAAATGACTTTAATGATTATGTGTTAAGTTAAATTTATTTCATGAAGTTGAATTCATTGTCTCATTATTGCATTATATGTTGTGTGATTTTATGTGTTTGTTGTTTCGATTGCTTGAGGATAAGCAAATGTTTAAGTGTGGGGATGTTTATAAGTGTGAGTTGCATCGTGTTTTAGGGCTTAGTTTAATATGTATTTAATTGTTAATTCAATCATTTAGTATGTGTTTAGGTTAGAATTGAGTTAGTTTGTTAATTATTTATGTTTTAAGTGTTTTATAGGTTAGTACAATTCTTTGAACTTAATTATTATGTTTTTTAGGTACCTTTATCTGTTTGTTAGTGTTTCAGGGTCAACATCAAAGAACGGAGAAGTTTCCAAGACACTTAGGCTAAAACAAGGGCCTACAATTATGGCACAATAGGCCACGATCGTGATAGAAGCAACAGAGTTAGCCCATAATAGTGGTCTATATGCCACGATCGTGATAGAACCCTATGACATGGCCCATGATCATGGCCTGCTTGCCACAATCATGACAAAATACTTGGATGTGGCCCACAATTGTGGCTTACAAAAAGACCATGGTCATGGCCTGTGTTGCGCAGACGTGCAGAAACTAAAAAATGTCAAATTTCGAGGGATTTTCGGACCTTTTAGACCTCAAAAAAACCTTAGGACTACTTATAATAGAAAAGATATTTAAAGAATAAGACAAAGAGGTAGGGGAAGCTTTTAGCATCAGCCACTTCTAGAGAAACTCTAAAGAGAATTATCGAGAGATTGAGAAAGAGAAGAAGGAAGAAAGAAGAGAAGAAATAGACTCGACGTACTTCCCAGATCAGGAGTTTCCTAATGTTGTTGCTTCCCATCATCTGCTCAATTCGTATTTCCTGCTATTTTCAGTTTTATTATTGTATAAAATTGGAATAACAGTTGATGATAGGTTTTTTTGGATGTTGATGATGTTCTAAGCTCACCTTCAGGGTTTTATCTTTGATTTAATAAAATCTAATTATTTATGTGTTATTTGGATTTATTGTGATTTAATTCTAGATGTGCATAATTCGATAATAAAGTGAGAGGGTGAATCAAATGAAAAATAATTAAATTGGGTTAACTTGAGTAAGGTGATTTATTAGAACAATAATTAAATCAAATCGATAAATTGTGCAAAGAGATATCTTGCATGGGTTTCCTATAGTTTATTAGACAACTTCAGATCTAATTAGGGATTTGGATGGGTTGTTAATTGAGAAATTACAACTTTCATAATCTAATTAAGGTTTATAATTTAGGCTTAATGGTTATAACTTGAAAAAGAGTAATCAACCCTAAGATTACCTAAAACAAATAATCTGTTAATTAATAATCAATTAGGTTAGCATTAAGGATAGGTAAAATTTCCTTTCTCTCAATTGGTAATTCCTTTAGGTTGATTCTTAAGCATTTATTGCAACTGCTAAATTATTAATATTTTTATAATTGATTTTTGAATTGATTTGCTTGATTGAATTGAATTCTCATTTTACTTCTGTTACATGTTAACTTTTTACAAATTATTCTGGCTTTAGATTTTAGGATTAGATTATCCCTCCTCGTGGGCTCAACACCTTAGGTACTACAAGAACGAACCGTGCACTTGCAAATTATCGAGGTTAGTTAATTAAAACTTACACACATCAAACAACCCAATCAATAAATATTAGGGCTTTAAAATGGGGAAAATGTTTGAAGTTGTATCATAGGACTTGAAATAAAAATAAAACGCTTAAAGGTAGAATTCGGGCTTAAAAATAAAATATTCGGAATGACCTTTAAATTAATCATATACCTAATAATTAGTTAGACAATAATGTATATTAAAACAATTTCATAAATGATTAATAAAAAGTTAAACTTCTAACATAATAGAATATTTTTAATAATTTAATGATATTTTATTAAAATAAGTAAAATCAATTGAAAGCACCTAAGGGTCACATTAAAGACAATCATTTGTGTTAGCAATGCATCATACACCCTCTTAAGAAAAATTAAACTAAAGAACTTAAGGGCTCTAGTTTAAACCTCTCTTTGATATAAGTCTTATTTAGTTGTAAAAGCTAGCTTAATTTTGTGGCTAGCATTTAAATAGAAATTTAGAATAATGGATAAACTCTCATTTTTTTAATTTTCCTTCTATTTGCTACTTTTTATTCCTTAAACAATGTGAAAGCCTTAACCTCCTCCTTTTTAACTATTATTTTCTTTAATCCATGTGGAAATCTATTCTACTCATTTTCAATATTCACTAGATAAGTCCTTAGCAAAGCTCTCCACTTTGGACTATATCTTATTCTAATAGGAACTAGGAAGTAGGAAACTTTATTTAGCTGACATTTAGCTATTTTGTTTATTACGTATGGAAAGAAAGAACTAACATGAATTCTAATAAACAAAACAAGAACTCTTACACAAGATAGTTCAATGGATAAGAGAAACTAAATGGATAAAAACTGAGTTCTTAACCAAAGCCAAGCATCTAACTAAAACCTATATAACTACATCTTCATTCTTAATGGCAATTAATTTTAACAAACTATGCAACTCTAGACCTTTCATTTACTTTTGATTTTTCTTTTAAAGAACTTGTTTCAATATTATTACCCTTTTGTATAGCTAGAATATCTAATTCTCTCTAGGATTTGGTTAGAATAGATATGGCTCTTATTTTGGCTACTTAGATTAGATTATGTACAATCTGCTTAAGGTAAATCACATAAGAAGGCTTCTTTAGCTAATCAACTTATTTAATTTTGACCAATACAACATAGTTTAGTATGTCATAAATTGCATAATTATTCATTCTGGTTGCTTGTGCTACTTTAAGCATATCTGTACCTATGCTCAATCCAAAACTTATCAAAAACTAGCTAATTGTTTATTGTCTTTCTTACAGGTCATGTTTTATGATGAAGAGCATCAATAATTGGTCCTATTAGATTAAAAAAATCAATTCTAGGTAGCCATACAAACTTGGTCCTTACAGTTCTCTTTGTAAGATAATAGAGCCTAACAAATGATTAGCATATGACATACTCTTTTCATGAAAATATGACTTATGGTGATTTAGTGAAAATGTGATGCTTTTTTTTCTCATAAGGATTGATATTATGGAGCAAATATCATGCTTATATGCTTATAAAGAGACCTATAATGATTGTGAGTTTATTTCATACCATTTTAATGAGAAAGAGGCCTATATGTATGACAAGGAAGTTGTAATAAAGGTTTTGCACAATAATGGTTTTGCATAATAATGTTCCCTACATAATAATGGTTATGATCATATGAAAATTTTATATGTTGTCTTTGTCCATATGTGATATTGTGAAAATGGTTATCATAAAATTGAGGTTAATTGTTCTTTCTCAAGCAGAGATCGAGGCTTCAATGGCTTAAGCAATATTATAAATTGTAGGATATGAAAACATTAATAGTTAATTGTTTATTATCTTTCTTATAGGCCATGTTATGTGTTCAAGAGCATCGACAATTGTCCAACCTCATCTGTCTTCTTTGTAGTTTACGATTGTCCATCTATTAAAGTAAGTCATTTAACTAAGTAATGCTTACAATGTCATCAGTTTTGTGTTGATCTTTGCAATTTTACCTGTAACAATGATTAATGAGTTTTTAGGTTGGGGATTAATAGTCTAAGTATTTATGTTTGGGAATTTGATAAAATTGAAAGACAAAGATGATCACACATCATAACCCTAGTCAAAATAAAAACTAGACTACTAATATAGCAGTGGTGAGTCTAGGTCAATCCCATAGAGAATGTGTTAAAAATTGTTGAAATGAAATTAATTGGTTTTAAGGTTAAGGGATTTTGGATTTAGAAAATAAAATGAAACTAGACTAATGAAAACAAATTAAAGCAAACATACGAAAAATGATAAAAATGGGAAATTTAGTAGGGACCTAATTTTTTGGTTCAATCTTGGCCTACACCCTAATTAAACATATTTCATTGATTCCTTATTCCCAAACCTCTCCTAGCACCTATTAATCGTCGGTTAATAACTAAATCGAGTTTTTTCCTTCGGTTTTGTTTAATCAAGATATGATCATTAATTAAACCTAACCGCCGAATAACCTAGGATACACAATCTCTAGATTTAATTAGGTAGTAGCATTATGAATTAGAAAAACTGATTTATCAAGGCAACAACCACATATGATGTGTCATTTAACCTAGATCATCAGTGACGATGTCACCTCCAAATTGGCATCAGAACATTACCCCACCTCCGAATTGGTGTCAGGGCATTACCCCTCTATAGGTCTCCAAATGATCATAGCTTTGCCCCTTTGAAAATGTAACACCAAAACCCCTGTAGCACCTCCCTTATATTCTCTCTTACCAACTACTATTATGTCTTGATTTAACTTTTATGCTTGTTCCATCTACATGTCACTTATTAAAACCTCTGAACCTCCTCTCTTGAATGCGTACTTTGTCTGTATTTAATGTAGTTGTCTGTGTTCACGCATATTGTCTACATGAAATGCAGACATGAGATGTCTGCGTTTTGGTCTTCTCAACTCTCCTCTTTGTACTACCATTTTACTTGGCTAGTTGTCCACCTGCTGCATTGTCATTTCAACATTTTCTTTGCTTGCTAAATGCTGGCATTTTCTTTATGGACTGCTACCATTGTAATGATCCATTAAATTTATGATTTTATATGGCAAAAACATGCACGTGCTGAATGCTTTCTATAATTCTTCTTTTTTTGTTCCATTTTTCTTATCTTCCTTTTATCATATAATTTTCTTCTTATTGCTCTATGTAGACAAGTGAAAATTAATCTTTAGAAAATGGCCAAAATATAGAGCTTTCAACTCACTTTAACTTCTTTGCTTCCAAATTATACCTAAAATCACATATGAGTCAAACTGAGTATCTTAAGCAATTTCATGTCAATAATCGCTTAATGTTATGAAATAATTTCATAATCAATTAAGCACCTATTAATTTTCCTCACAATTAGCTTTTGGCTATCCTAAGGCAAAACATTAAAATTAAGCTCAAAGACCCAAAAATATTGACTCATTTCCCATATGTTCTAAGAATACATAATCATAAACAAAGATGAATGACTTTCAACAATCATAGCAAGAAGTCAACGTTCCAAGTTTTTACTCATGATCAATTCAACATTCATCATCTTGAAAAATCGAGCAATCTAATGATAGACTCGAAAAATGTGTTTAACTAAAATACATCTATAGGTATATTCAATACCATTTATGACCATGACAATCCACAACTTTGCATCTCATTTCATTTCTCCACCACTAATGTTCACATGCAAAATCATGAATCAAAGGACTTTTCAAAGTTGTAATGTGGGTAAAGGTAAGATGAGATGTATTTGGGTTAAATAACCCGAAAGCCATTAAGCTTGTGAAACAAAACAACACTCAATGTGACATCAAGTGTTAACACTCATCAAAACTAGGTACCGTCAACTATTACGAATGTAACATTTATATTTCACAACCTAATTCATCTCTCACTCACAAACCACATTTATATTTAGCGTTGTTTTGTTTCACAAGCTTAATGGCTTTCAGGTTATTTAACCCAAATACATCTCATCTTACCTTTACCCACATTACAACTTTAGGAGGATGCATTAATCATAAAAAACTTTCAACACATATACAATTCCTCCTTGATACATTTATTTAAACTTTTTTTCTTTTTCTTTACTCTTTTTCTTTTTCTTTTACTTTTCACTTTGTTTCTTTCTTTTCCTTATAAAAATTAAAATAAACTATATCAATATGGGAATTTCAATGACAAGGAATAAAATAACATCCCAACATTATAACCAACCTATACATATATATGCCCCCACACTTATACTTTGGTATATCCACAAACTCAACAATCAACAAATGTTCCACTAGCTTTAAGGCTTAGGAAGGAAATTTTGTTTAGTTAAAGCATGTAATATGGCTAATACATAAAGAAAAGGCAAATAAAGCTCAAGGGCGCTTATTAGAAAGGAAAATCATATAATATGTAGGCTATTTGGCTAATGTAGTTCAGAAAAGCAAAGAATGCCTAATCATATCCATGTTAATGCATGTGATAAAAATATGGTCTTGAATAGAAATTCAAAGTAAAGTCAGGATGTACATGTTATGAAGTCACACGTTATCAAAAGACAATGAGTCTGATATGAATGTGTTAGTATAATAAGGCTCAAAATCTCAATGGCTTTGTATACCACTAGCCGCTACTCTTCTAAAGATAATGCATATCGAACAATCATAAGAGTAAAAATACATACTAAAGTTGTTATGAAATCTCTAGTCAATGCACACTCTAATCATGACTATATAATCCTAGAAGCAATAGAAAACGAGAAATTGTTTGTTTGTTTGTTTTATTCTTTTCCTAATTTCAATTGAAAACTTAAAACAAGTAAAACAAACAAATTCAAAAACATACAACATATAAAAAGAAATGTGAAAATCTAAAGGAAAAGAAATTTACTTCCCCTGGGTTGCCTCCCAAGAAGCACTTTTGTTTAAGGTCACTGACTCGACTGCACACTTCTCATCACATGATAAAATTAAGATCTTCTAGTGGCACATGTGGTTCCTCCACATGAGATTCTTCTAGATAGGGCCTTGGTTGATAATCGTTCACCTTTAGTGTCCTCCCTATCTACATATCCTTTATCTCTTCTAATTCTTTGCTCTCTTGAAAAATTTTGTATGACTCTTCTCCCTTTTCTTCTTCATTTAATTTTTCCAGCTTGCTAAGTAAAAGAGAAGGTTAGTCTTGAAAATAATTACAGACTTAGTCATTACCTTTGAGCTAAAAGATATGTCTTTTTCTGCTTCGAGCTCCTCCTTTTCTTCTTCCACACAGGCAACTCCTTAAGTATTACACTTAAGATTCTCAAACTCTTCATCACTTTGTAAGATTCCCACACTTTTAACCATAGGTTATACCTTGGCTTGATATGGATGATTCTCTTCCATCTCTGATTCTTGGTAGTCAATCCTTGCTACCATCTCACCCATTTGGCTTAATAAATGCTAGTTTCTAGACGTTGCATGCATCATTTCATACTAGAACTGTTACAACTACTATTGTAGGCTCTGTTGAAATTGGAGATTGTTAGCAATCATAACATTCATCAATTCTTCCAGAGATACACTTGAGTTTTATTGGCTCTCCGAATCTTGGAAACTAGACCAAGATTGTCTTTCATCCTATTAGAATTGATGGATATATTGATGGGTCTATTGTATACTCTCTTGAAGCTAGTGCATATCCTATTAGAATTGTTGTGTGTCTTGCAAGCTATCACAAAAGTAATTCTGGTGGTTATGCCATTCATAACCAAAGATAGGAGATCAGTCCAACCTTGGTTATAGGATTGAAAGTAAGAGCTACAGCAAAATTACTTGCATTAATGAAATTTTTGTATTTATCACAAACACGAAACAAAAAAATGAAAGGAACACGAAGTAACTGAAAAGAAACCAATTACGAACAAATATATACAAAACACCAAGTAAAATCACAAATAAAAACTAAAACATCGCACTCCTCTACAACAGTTCCAAAATTGATCGCGCTTCATAACACTGATCAAAATAAAAACTAAAGTACTACTATAGTAGTGGTGAGTCTAGGTCGATCCCACAGAAAGTGTGTATAAAGTTGTTGAAATAAAATTAATCGATGTTTAAGTTAAGGGGGTTTTGGATTTAAAAATAAAATGAAACTATATTAATAAAAAATTAAAGAAAACATGCAAAAATGATAAAAGTGGGGAATTCGGCAGGAACCCGATTCTGTGGTTCAATCTTAACCTACACCCTAATTAAACATATTTCATTAATTTGTTGTTCTCAAACCTTTCCTAGCAACTATTACTTATGGGTTAATAATTAACCTGAGATTTCCCTTAGGTTTTGTTTAATCAAGATACGATCATTAATTAAACCTAACCACCGAATAACCTAGCATATGATCTCTATATTTAATTAGGCAGTAGCATTACGAATTAAGAAAACAAATTATTCAAGGCAACAACCACATACAATGCATCATTTAACCTAGGTTATGTTATCTTTAATGATTACGAATCATTAGTTGCTACGCATGAATTTCAACATAACAATTACAGATTATATCGAAATTCTAGCAATGGGTTTGCAAATAAACAACTCAATGAATGCATTAAGATTAACTTTTCACAATTCCTAATCCAATCAACACAAGATAACATAATCAATTCCTAATGATAGAAAAAAATAACTAAAACAAAGAAATACACTTAACCTGGGTCATCAATGTCGATGTCACCTCCGAATTGGAATCAGGACGTTACCCTCTATGGGTCTCCAAATGATCATAGCTTTGCCCTTTTGAAAATGTCCCACCAAAGCCCCTATAACGCCTCCCTTCTATTCTCTCTCACTAGTTATTGTTTTGTCTTAATTTAATTTTTATGTTTGGTCCATCTATAGTGTCACTTATTAAAACCTACGAACCTCCTCTATTGAACACAGGCAAATGCAGTTGCATGCGTTCACACACAACGTCTGCGTTTTGGTCTTCTCAGCTCTCCTTTTTGCACTGCCTTTTTACTTGGTTGGTTGTCCACCTGCTGCATTGTCATTTCAACATTTTCCATTCTTGTCCAAATGCTGGCGTTTTCTTCATAGACTATTACTATTCTATTGCTCCATTAAATTGATGATTTGGCATGGTAAAAACATGCACATGCTGCATGCTTTCTATAATTCTTCTTCTTTTTGTTCCATTTTTCTTGTCTTCCTTTTGGCTTATAATTTTCTTCTTCTTGCTCCATGAAGTCATGTGAAAATTAATCTTCAGAAAATGACCAAAATATAGAGCTTTCAACTCACTTTAACTTCATTGCATCTGAATTGTACCTAAAATCACATATAAGTCAAAGTAAGTATCTTAAGCAATTTCATATCAATAATCGATAAGTGTTATGGAATAATTTAATAATCAATTAAGCACCTATCAAAAGACTTGAACTTTGATATGATTAATTCAAACTTAGTATTAACATAAGAAATGTGCATAATTAACATAAAGACTTTTAACTTCAATGTGATTTCTCAATCTAGTGTTGGAATTAATATATGTAAGCAAAAAATGTGCTTTTGATTTTTTTGAGGAAAATGATTTTATTTATTGTAAACCAATTTCCACTCTTTTTATTTTAATATAAAGTTAGAAAAATCATATGTAGGTGCTTTTTTTGACTTCTTAATGTCACTTCTTATAGGATATTAGATAGCAAATTGCTTTATTTAACTGATATTAATATATGTTGTCCATCAATTAAGTCAATATATAGATAAACCAAGTACAGTTCATTTGTAGGTTGCTTACAAGGTACTAAGATATATTAAGGATAATAAAGAGCAAACCCTTATCTTTCCTCACAAATTCTTCTATGAAGTAGTAAAGTTCTGACTTAGAATGTGGGGATTGTCCAATCACTAAAGTGGAATTGGTTGTGATTGTCCAATCACTAAACTTTTGTAATTGTGAAATCATATTGTGGGATAGGTTGGTTTCAATTTGGAAGGGAAATAATCAGAGATCTGTAAAAAGTTAGTGGAAATGAAGAATCTAATGATATGTAAAGTAAAGATTAAATGTTTTGTAAGATTAATATGGATACTACCATAATGATTATTATATCTAACTATGAAATAACTTTTTAAATAACAATTTTGCATAAATGAGTAATTTTGATAGATCTTAGATGTATAGGTAATTAACATTTGATGGTTTCATTAATCCTGAGTTTGTTGAGGGGTTAAAGTTTTTATTGACTACGCATATTCTTAACCTGCATATATGGATGGTCCAAAGATCATATGTCCATGTAAAAAGTGCAAAAATATTCATTTTCTTCCTATTGATGAAGTGGATGTCCATTTGTTACGAAAAGGGTTTGTTCCAAATTATTTTGAGTGGACTCGACATGGGGAGTCATTAATTTGTAGAACCTCAAAGGGCAATGAAGTAAACTCGTCAATAAATATGGATGGGTTTCAAGCTGGATTTATAACAAATAATATGGATACTATTGAAAATCCTTACATCCAAATGGTTTATGATGTAGCCTATTATCCTTTCAGGCAAATATAAAAAATCCTGAAGAAAAACTAAACCCACAGGAAAAAAATTTGACTTACTAAAATCAGTTGATCAAAAATTAAGGCCAAATTTTGAGACAATGACTCAATTATCTTCAACTACTCAAATATTGAATATAAAGTCTGAAGGCATATTTCTGATCAAATTTTGGATAAAATTCTTGCTTGGTATAATGAATCGTTGCAACTTGATCATATAATGGTTCATAATTTCTACGATATAAGGAACTTATTAGGGGTCTTAGTTTGCCAGTTGAAAAAATTGATTGATGCAATTTAAGATTATGTTGTTTTGGGGAGATGATATGGAATTACAAAAGTTCAAATTTTATAGTCAATTTAGGTTCAAACCTACAAAGCGTTCTATGAAACAAAAATTAATACCCTAGAGTAGATGTATTATTTCCTGCTAACTCTGAGACTTCAAAGACTATATACGTCTGATGTTACTACATCTCACATGAAATAGCATAATGAACAAATAAGAAGATGAACTAATGAGCCAACCAATGGATGCACTCGCATAGAAACATTTCAATAACACCAATTATGAGTTTGCAACAGAAAGTCGAAATGTTAGGTTGGGATTTTCAACAGATGAATTCCAACCTTTTGCTCAATCCAGCCAACAATATTCATCATGGACAATCATAATTACTCCTTATAATTTGCCTCCATAGATGTGTATGAATGAGGCATATATGTTCTTAACGATGATTGTGTCAGGGCCTATGAATCTAAAGTATAAATTGATGTATTCTTACAATCATTAGTATCTGAATTACATCATCTTTGAGAATTTGGTGTAGAGACATATGATGTGTCTCTTAAACAAAATTTTTGTTGAGAGCAGCTTTGATGTGGACTATTAATGATTTTCCTGCGTATGCTATGTTGTCTGAATGGAGCATAGTAGGGAAATTGCATACGCAGGGAAATTGGGTTGTTCTTACGATGCAATGATTGTGATGTGTTTTATCTTCTTAACAAGGTCAAAACATCTTGGCTTAACAACTACAGGAAATTTCTTCTTCCATATCATCCATTTAGATGTAATAAATGAAAGTTTATTAAGAATATGATGCTACAAACACCTTCTTCCCCTCACAAACCTAGTGAAGAATATTATTGATGAATTAGACTTGCTGAAAGTTACAAAATTGAAGCTAAAGAAGTTAATAGAAGCATTAGTAAATATTTTACAAAATTGAAGCTAAAGAAGTTAATAGAAGCATTAGTAAATATTTTGGTTAGAGAAAATGAAGCAACTTTTATGATTTTCCATATTGGGAAAACAAATTTAATACGTCATAATCTAGATGTGACGCATATTGAAAAAAATATTTCTAAAAATTTGTTTAACACCATAATAAACTTTGAAGGGAGACCAAAGTACAATGCAAATTTACAAGCTGATTTAAAACTTTTTTGTAGAATGAATGAATTAGATAAAGATCTCTGCATGGGTAAATATCCAAAAGTATGTTACACTTTGGACAAAAACAAAAATAAATTTTGTGTGAATGGTTAAAAAGTCTAAAGTTTCCTGATGGTTATATTTCGAATTTGGCAAGGTGTGTGAATATGAGGAAGTACAAATTATTTGGGATGAAAACTCATGATTGTCATGTATTTATGCAACGGTTAATTCCAATTGCATTTCGAGAGTTGCTACCAAATAAGGTTTGGGAAGCTATAATAGATTAAGTTTGTTTTTCAAAAGCTTAACATCATCTGAAATAAAGTTAGCTTAAATGGAAAAACTAGAAAGGAAAATTCCAGTTATCTTGTGCAAATTGGAACGGTTTTTCCCTCCAAGATTCTTTGGTTGTATGAAGCATCTACCTGTACATTTAATACACAAGGCTAAACTTGCTAGTCTAGTTCAATCTCGAAGGACTATCCATTTGAGACGTAATTATCATTAATATTTAAATAAAACTTATAGCATGTTTTAATTACAAAATTGTAATAACCCTATTTGTAATGTAGGTATTTGCATCACTTGAAGAAAAATGTCAAAAACAACGCTAGAGTTGAAGGTTCGACATGTAATACTCATTTAATGGAGGAAGAAAGTATATTTTCTTCACATTATTTTGAGCCGCATGTTCACACAAGAGAAAGAAAAGTTCCTTGTAATGATGACGGGGAGAAATGAGTGATATTGATGGTAACTTATCCATTTTAACATATCCAGAATAACAATACGAACGTTTAATAAGAATAATGTTAACAGAAGAGAAAATAGAGGCTTCTTATGATTACATTTTATTAAATTGTCAAAAGGTTCAACCTTTCGTGCTGTTAGTTTAAGTTGATTTTGA
Source organism: Erythroxylum shatona (assembly GCA_027568895.1). NCBI lineage: Eukaryota > Viridiplantae > Streptophyta > Magnoliopsida > Malpighiales > Erythroxylaceae > Erythroxylum > Erythroxylum shatona. Next base: position 9,202,857 of record JAOSBK010000002.1, read on the forward strand.
AATTGATTATTTGAGTTTTCAAAGTTAATGTTGTTCATAACTAAAATGCATAATAATGCTTTTAGACTATACAACACAAGATGATAACAATAAGTTGAAAGATAGTTTCCTTGATGGTTTGAGACATATATAAGGTTTCACTTACAATAATTCAAATGGTTGAGTTATTAAATCAAAGGGTTTAAATAACATTATACTATTTAAGATGAGAATTTTGTTTTTGTATAAGCTTTAGAAAATCTAATAGAGAACAAGTTCACATGTGATCTTACAAAATGACCTTTGTGAATTGTTAAATAATATTAGGTGTATTCTGTTTATGAATACAAATTTCATACAAAATATCATAGTCATAGCATGGCAACAATAAATAGTGGGGTTTGCATACAGAAAGAATTGATGGATTACTATGGTAAAACTATTGAGATACTTAAAATTGAGTATCCTGCATTGCCAATAAAACAGAGTGTGATATTTAAGTGTGAATGGTTTGATCTAACTCCTAATGTTAGAACAAAAGTGCACAGCCAATACAATCCAGTTGATGTGCACTTACAATCCAGTTGAAATCAATTAGCAAAGAAGATTTAGACAATTTAAACCTTTCAAGTTAGCCATACAAGCGATCTAGGTGTATTATATCCCTTTTCCTAGCTCAACCTAGAGGTTTTTTAATCACATGGAAAAGGAGAAAATAAGAGAATTGAAAGTGAAAGTGAAACATTGTAGGAAGATGTTCATGAAATAAATGCGTGTGTAACATATGATGAGAATCAACCTATGAACGATACAAATAATGAATATGTTGAAATTTCATTTGGGCAGGATAAGGAGTGCGAGAGATCTGAAGAGGAGCCAGAATTTGATTCTAATTCTTCAGAGAAAAGAAGATGATGATGACGATTTTGATTTACAATTAGGTAATGATAATTTATGTAAGTAATAGAATATTATATGAATAAATTTATTATTGCATCAACAATATGTTGTTATATATTTAATGTATATTTTTATATTAGTGGAATAATCAATAAAATGTGAATTTGAGGTTAAAACTATGCCATAAAAGAGAAAACGGGATATGATGCGGTCAAGGTTCATGTTACTGATTTGGAGGAGCTAGTGACTATGCAGATGAATAATCACATTCTGCAGATGCTACATAATTAGGTGTTGCATGTCCAGCTAGTGTGCATCTAGATTTGGGTATCACCTTCCTCACCTACAGCCCCTGTAGAGTCATATTCCATATCTATTGTTACACCATCTAGCACCCCTATACCAACAGAGATATCAGGGGTAAATGTTGAGGATGAAGGAGGCGGCTAGCCTAGAACTAAGGGAGTTAATGGAAGAACTTACATCATAATTGTCAAATAATCTGTGAGTGAAGTTCTAAAAATTTTGTAATACATGCATGATAACACCATAGGTTTATCTTGAAGTTATAGGTTTTAATTTGAAAATAATGAAAAATAACTTATATATTAGGTTCGTCCTGTCTAGAACGTGCTCTAGAAATATTTCATCCAAGTTTAAGGAGAAGATAGATCTTGAGGGTTATACATGAAATCATGTCTCTCGGGTGACAAAAGATTTTTATTATCAAGAGTTTGATGTACAAAAATTATATTATTTAATATTTTTATTTTATCTAATTTTATACATTAATTAGATAAATATTGTCGTTTATAAGTACTTATCGTATGCTTTTCTTTTTTACAAAGAATTTTTTTAGGATTCAAAATTTGATGATGTAATTTGTAATGTATGGTAAAGACGAGCTTGTACATGTTATATAGATTTTCTTGGTTTAATACATAAGAATGATACACAACTACCATATATATCTAAAGGAATATGGAGTCGTTGGTAACAAAATTAGGCATCACCCAACATAACGTCCATTTCAGAGCACAATTCTATCAACAGCTATGGAGAGCCAAATGGAGAGAGTCTACCTGTACATAGTAGAGAATCTATGACCCATCAGGAGAAAGCACAAAAACTTGCAAGTATCAAAACTTTACACTTATATTCTGTTTTTTTTACTCTATGAAACTTGATTTCAATATAATTTGATGTATGAAATTTAGAATGAAAATATTTGTGTATTATAAAGAATAATAATGTTATCAATGTCTGGTGCCATTAATGGTTGTATTGTTGAGTTAATTTTTTTATCTAACAGGGGGTAAATATCATAAAAATAGAGAAAACTCTGCCAAAATTTTTGTAAATTGTAGTTCATTTATAAAAATTTATTCTGATGTAAGAAAAGTCTATGGGTAGGAAGCCTACATGATGCCAGCTTTTTTTTCACACTTACACTAAGAAGCATAATGGTGTGACCTTCATCATCACCCAATGCAGACAACTTCATGTATTTAAAATCTATACTTTAATATTATTTCTTAAAAATTATCACTTATTAACACAAGCAATTATAATGACACGACAAAATACAAGAAAACATTGAACGATAGTCTCAGAACTTTGAAACTGTTGATGAGAGTCAAGGATAACTTGATAAAGTGGATAGTAAGGATCACCATGGAAGAATATTCAACTTAGATTCATTTGTAAACACACGTTATTCTCAATCCTCCACATCCTCTACGAGTAGATCTAGTAGGTAGCCCACATCAAACGAGGGAGTCATTTTGCTTGACAGCAAAGTAGAGAGGCTAATGGAGTGCATAACCTAGCTCTTTAATGAGGTGGATGAGTTAAAAGGGAGGAACAGGACTTCATCGCAGCAATTAAAGCATTCACCTTCATTACCTGTATAGCTTATATGGATAAGTGAATGTATTTGATAGTCTGCTACTCTAAAGTTTTTGTATGAATTATTAATTTACTATTATTTTCAAGATACTTATTCGTGTATATTATAATATTTTTATTATATTACTAATCAGGATAATGTTTACTTTATATTTATCAATCAGTGTTATATTATTTACAAAAATTAATTGTACAAAAAAATAAAAAAATTATCAACGAAAAACTCAGGTAGGAAGTGAGAAACAACAGTTGAAATTTATTGTACCTATATTTCCTGACAGGCTTATAATTTACCGTTGATAAATTCACTGACGGATTATTAGGAATTTGTTGCAAATTTAGTGATAAAATATTGTAAATCCATCAGTAAATTTACTTAAATTTATCGATAGAAATACAAAATTTTGTCACTAAATTTACTGACAGATATAAAAAATTTTGTCACTAAAGTTACGACATATTCCTAATATCCATCATGCACTAAAATTTACCTACAAGCATTTCTCCAACAAGTTTTTTTGTCGATAATTTCTATCGCCAAATTTGTTTTTCGTTGAAAATTTTACTCTCCATCAATAATTTTCGTCACTAAAACCTATTTTCTTACAGTGCCATATGTTGAAAGATAATAGAAAAGGCATATTTTATCAAATTAATAAATCCTTTCAACTGCATTAATGTTCTTTTTAATGACAAACTATTAATAAAATAAGGGATAATAAAACTACCTAAATCTTTGTTAGTGTAAGCATTTTTGTCTTAGAGGAAGTAGGAACCCTTTATACTTAAGGTGGCCACTAATGATGCATCAGTAGTTTCCATATTCAGTTCCTTCAATAATTGTTCCTTACCACCTTTGTCAATTCTTCTTTTTCTTCTTCCTAGGCATACACTTCTAGTTCATCTTCTTCAATTACCTCTTACAACTTTTCTACTTCTTCTTCTTAGATATTCACCTTCTTTTACAAGATCGTTTCCACTCTTTCGAAAACTCCCCTGCATCTCACCAGATAATATCTTCACCAATTGGTCGATCTGATTCACCATAATTTATATATGAGCCTCTATTTGCTTAAGCCTCATGTTAGATTTTTGAATAAAAATAGCCATCATATCTTTCAAAGTATTACTTATCTTGTTGCCTTTTTGAAATGTATCCTTATTCATGAAATCGATTGTCATCTCTTCTGTACTCTGAGACATTAGGGAGCTTAAATAGTATAAGGTATTATGCTCATCATATCCAAGTTAAGAAAATATCACCTTGAATTCACATCACCTAGCTATATACTTGGCAAGGGATTTTATTTGTTTATCTATAATTTTTTGTATTATTGCTTTTGTTGTGCATATTTATTTAGAGCATAGTCATGCCACCCATATACGTAAGGTTTGCTCCACTTTAAATTATACATATTCTTGTATGGTGCACCCTGAGTTTGGTTATACATATTTGGTTGCTCCCACATATAAGTTCGTGTTTAGTTTGTATACATGTTTAACTTAATTGCTGCTTATATGGTTTTTTGGGCATTTTTCAAAATCAAACAAACAAACAAACACTTTTTATTTTTCTATTGCTTTTAGGTTTATATATTCATAATTAGAGAGTGAATTGAATAGAAGAATCCATGGCAACTTGAGCATGCACTTTTACTCTTGTGATTGGTCAATATGCATTATCTTTAGAAGAGTAGTGACTAGTGGTAAATACAAGCCAGTGAGATTTTGAGCCTTTATAGACTTACACACCCATATCAGTCTAATATTGTTTTTTATTTATGTGTGACCTTTATAACATGTGCATCCTGACCTTATTTTGATTTTCTATTTAATACCACATATTTATCACATGCATTAACATGGAAATGATATAGGCATTCTTTGCTTTATAAGCTACATTTTCCAAATAGCCTACATATTGATATGATTTTTCCTTTGTTAAGGCCTCTTGAGTGTTAATTGGATTTCTTTTTATGCTAACCAAATTACATCCTTTAAACTTAACCAAATGTCTTACCCAAGCCTTAAAGCTAGTGAAGCATTTATTTTTTTGAAAAATTAAAAATTTTTCTTTGATATAATAAGGAAAGCTTACATCTAAAGCATTAGTCCACGTGGCCAGACTCACTCAGCTATCTAGACATACATAATTATACAAAAATGGCAGCGTTCCACTCATTCGGCAATTAAGGGTGAAACTAACTTCTCCTTCTTAAATCTTCAGTCATTTACTCAATTTCGGGGTTGTTTACGTTGCTTCCAGAGGCTTGCAGTGGGTGCGATGGGGCTTCTCTTCTTCTTCCTATTATTGCCTGCTTTTATTTCCAGGTAACTAGTTCCTTTCGAAGACCACTTTAGACAATTTAGGTGTCGCTAAATCTTTTCTTTACTTTTGTAGGAGTGTGGGCTTACTGAACTTAATTCTTTTGCGAACAATCTAGTGCTTGTTGATTATTGATGATTGTGGATGTACAAAAGCATAAGTGTGGGAGTGCACATATGTGTGGGATGGTTATAATTATTGGGATAATATTTTATTTCATATCAATGAGATTCCCATGTTAATATAGCTTCTTTCAATTTTTATCCAAAAAAATGAAAAGAAAAAGAGAAAATCAAAATAAAAAAGTTTAAATAAAAGTATCAAGAAGGAAATGCTATTGTTTTGAAAATTTATTCATGATTAGTTTCTCCTCCTAAAGTTGTATGGAATGGGTGACTCGAGTACAATGCATATGAGGTACATATTGCTTTGAATGATCACTCCTTATAGTTTTAATATATTGTCATCATTTTTTATGATTGATCGCTTCTAATTAGTTATGCTTCGTGTGGTTTACAGTGCGAGAGCTTGAATTTAAGTTGTGAAACATAGTTATTGCATTCATCATAGCTGATGGTACCTAGTTTTGAATGAAGGTTAACTTGTGCTCTTGATATTCCATTGAGTGTTACTTTTGCTTCACTAGATTTGATGGCTTTTACGCTACATTACCCACATACATCTCAACCTACCTTGCCCATATTATAACCTTAGAAGAGTCCTTTGATTCATGATTATGTATGTAAATTTTAGTGATGGAGAAATGAAATGATATGCAAAGTTATGGAATGTCATGATCATAAATGGTGTTTGAGTGTACTTGCCGATCTATCTTATTTAAACACAGTTTTTTCCAAATCTACCTCTAGATTGCTCAATTTCTAAAGGTAATGAATGTTGATTGATCATAAGTAGAAGCATTAAATGTTGATCTATTAGTTTTGGAAGTTATTTCTCTTTGCTTTTGACTATCTATTATTGGTAAATATGGAAAATGACTAAGTGTTTTGGTCCCGAGAATGGTCAAAAGATAAGTATGGGGGAACTTGATATGTGCTTAATTATTGATACATTTAATCCATGACACTTAGTGATTAAAGCTTTCAAATGCTTAAGACATTCAGTTTAGTTTATATTTGGTTTTAGGTACAATTTGGAAACATAATGACTAAAGGGAGTTAAAAGCACACTCTTTGAGCCATCTTCTTAAGATTCACAGCCAACTGTCTTCATAGAACAAAGAGGAGAAGGATTAGAGCAAGATAAGACAACAAAATGTCAAGGAAGATGAAGAGTGAAAGCCATGAATAATTGCTCATGGTGTTGGGACCCAATCCGGAAACCGGATCCCAACCGAAATACGAAGGAAACGAAGCGGATTCAAATCGAATAAATCGAATCGAAACATACGGAAGCAAAATCATAAGCGAAAGTGAAGAATGGTATTTACAACACGAAAGCAAATCCAATCTTAAAGCGAAAGAATCGGAAGCCAATCAAGACGAAGCAAACATCGGATCAAATCGAATCGAAACCAATTTCCGACATCCGTGAACAAATATCTTAGAAATCACTGTCGCGTTGGAAACCTTAGACTAAACCATCCGAACCGGTCTAAATTTTTTTTTCTCTTTCTTATATTCATAATATTTCGATAATTCTCAATCCAATTATATTCACATGCAATCGCATTATCCAATGTCCAATACACCTTCATTCACATTTTTCCATATACAAATCATACTTATATCTCAATTGAAGATACAAAATTTATATAACATATCCATGTACAATACCATAACTCAATAGCCTCATCCAAATCTCATAATTCAATTACAATTCATACACCATTTC
>JAOSBK010000002.1:9219135-9236246 GCA_027568895.1 Erythroxylum shatona
AGAGAGAGAGAGAGAGAGAGAGAGAAAGAGAGAGAGGAAACTAAAGCATGTGACAGCTGATTGGGCAAAAATTTCCAAATCTTAAATCGATGCTGAAGAAAGAAAAAAGTGAAAAGCAAAAATACAAACCCTAGAATTCAAGACTCTAACTACAAATACAAATAATGCAGTAAATATACACATGTTCAAACAAAAACAAATCCCCCATAGATAAATTTTCTTTTTTGGTTAAATAATTTTCAAGTACCTTTAATATAGCGGGACATAATTTCATATAAAAAATTAGTTCTCACGAGAGAAAAGAGTTTAGCTATAGAACTTCTGGAAAGTATTGATCAAATGTTGTTGCTAGTAAAAAATAGAGGAAAGATCGAAAACCTTTATGCAAGTAAAAGAGTAAGATTTAAATCAGAACCACCAAAAACAATTGAAAATGGTAAAATAAAACTAAGATGAACATTCCAAAAACCACCAAAAAAAAGAAAAAAACTAGTTAGTCAAATCAAATTTATACACAGAGCTAAGTTTAAGCACTCTTACTCAAATTAGATAGAATATGTAAACTCTCACTAGGGTGTAATATAAATTGTTTTAAGTTAACTCTTCATTTTTCACATTACTTTAACTTAAATAAAGCCCCCTTTCTTGATTTTGTGCGAAGATCAATAGTCTTATATAAAAACATATATTTTACTATTTCACTATGTTTCGAAAAGTTGTTTTCTAAAAGTGTAACATTTAGTTTCCTTCATTATCTTATTGACCTATCAACACATATCCTTTTAAGTGTTCATAATATCTAATAGAGATACTTTTCTTCCCTCTTAGGCCTAGTTTCTTATATTTATAAAAGAAATAATGAATATAGGAAACACACTTGTATGGTTTTAGGATTGTCATATCAAGTCTTGTACTTGGTTAGAACTCATATGATATATTTGTAACTGATTTTATGGGTACACAATTAAGTATATAAGTAGTTATGAGCAATTCATCGCCTTAATACCATGTAAGGCAATTTTGCTTATGCCATTATAGAAGTAATCATTTAAGAAATATTCTTTTTTTTTAATCTTTCCACAATGTCATTTTATTATAAGGTTCAAGGAATAGTTAGTTGTCTTAAACTTATTAGATAAATACTATTTAACTAGTTTTCACCAAATTCATGTATTTATAATACAATTTAATGTTTTTTATTATAAGAAATTAAATAGAAGTGACCATACCGAGTATAGTCATCTTTAAAAATGATAAAATAAATAGTCCTATGTATTACCCTCACTTTCGTTAAATCACATATGTTCTAAGGAATTAATTGTAATGGATAAAAAGCTCTTATTCATTTTCTAAATGACTTTATTATCATTTTACCAGCTAGATAATATTCACAAAATCTAACCTAAAATGTATCCTTTAACTAATCAATTTATTTGATTTTGACCAAATTTGTTAAATATTTAAAGTATATAACACTTTATATAAGGTTAAAGGTCAATCACCACATATGTCTAATTTACATGTATTAATCTCTTGTATAATAACTCTTGAGTTGTTGCTTACATAAATCGAATGTGTTCCATACAAGATTTTAGCAAATTTTAAAAGGCATTTCTATCTTTCACTATATGGTTTATTGCTCTTGCTCTTGAGTCTCTAATACAGAAAAGATTGGATATAATTAAATGAATAGAATAAAAGACATAAATAAAACAAAAATTCATACTAAAAAGGTTATACCATCTTAGGATCATTATAATCACAAGTGAAATAACCCTTATTACCGCTATTATAGAAATTCACTGATTTTATAATTTTCCTTTTGAAAGGAAAATTTCCTTTCTCAAGTTGAATCCATTTGGCCTTATTGGAGCCTTAAGCATTGTGGCTATTTTCTTATATTTTTTATCTGGGCACATTATGATACTTATACTTTCTGTTCATAGCTTCACATGAGTAAGAAACTACTGCATATATCTTAAAGGTCATCATGGATGCATCAAGATTTTCTTCTTATAATATAAGATGCTTCATAACATCATCCATCATCTTCCTGCTCTCATTATAAGTTAGGTGCATTTTTATATGCCCTTACTCTAAAGTTGAGAATGAATAAATACATATACCTTTTATTCATCAAATAACTATCTCTAGCATCTTTCACCGTTCTTGTTATGTTTGATATGTATCTTAAATGCTTTTATATTGTATGGCTAGGTCTCTTCTTAAACATGTCAAACTTAACTGTTAGTGACTTTAATTTGGTAACTAAGGTGTCTCCATATCGAGCAATGAAAACAGGCCACATGTCCCTAGTAATCTTATGCTTTCCAAACCCATGCATAATGATAATGTCCATATTATTGAACAACATAATGCAAGCTAATGAATTCTTCTTTTTCTATGCCTTATATGCATCATGACCTGTTTTATATTGGGTCTTATTGCCTTCTTGGGAAATGTTTATGCTATGTTTAATAGTTATAGAGCCTCAGCCTATTGCTTTTCAATGTATATTAGATTTCCATGCTCCAAGTTTAATAATTATTGTCGATCAATTTTTAACCTTTTATTAGCTCAAGAACAATATTCTTTTACATAATAGTCATATTTAATACATTAAGAAAAATAGTGTACATACATGTTAATGATGTATCGTGCAAACGTACATACTTTTTTAATAAAATGAAAAACTAGTTTTCAAGTGATCATGAAATAAAAAAAATTACAAAGTTCTCAATCGTCATTAATATAACAATTACTTATTGATTAAAAAACTTAAGTTTAATTTGTATACATAACATATGCAACACAAATAATAGGCTGAGAAAATGACTAGTTTATTTTTATATAATGAACAAAAAATAAATGAACAATTAGTTAACACACATTGTAATACAAAATATATAATATTATTTTAAATACAAGCATACTTAGCTAAAAAAATTACTGTATATATATATGATGTGCATTAGATAATTCTATCAATGTTAGGTTTATTAGATTCAGGTCATGCATTGTCTAGACTACGTAAACCCAACATTGACAGAATTATCCAATGCACAGGATAGAGCCTTTCAAAGTACAATAAGCAAATAACTCTAATTATCTCAATACGAAAGCATATAGAGTCTAATATAGTAATTAATTTCATTCTTATGTTTTCTAGTAGAAATGGCATCACTAACCAACCGTACAAATTTAGATTAAGTGAATCCCATTCCAAGCATGATTAATAGTTTATCTTTTGCATTCCTATAATGTGAGGATTTTGATAGCCTGGAATCCAGAAATTCTAGGGTGCTCAGTTCTCTGCCAATCGGACCAGTTTATTCATGTGCAACTCCATCCTAGGAATAGCTCTGATCCCTTCCCACTCTCTTATGTTTATGGAGCTAATAATCCAACCTCTAGGCAGCACCTTTGGTCTGATCTCTCAACTGTAGCTCAAGCGGCTGGTTCCCTTCCGTGGATGCTAGCAGGTGACTTCAATGCTATTCTTCATCCCCAGGAATCCTCTCCCCCTAGTCTGGCTAGTTTGAATGGTCAAATTGATTTTAGGCAGTTTGTTAGTTCAAATGGGTTTTTTGATATAAATACTAGTGGTTCCCGGTTTACTTGGTCCAACAAGCAGTTAGGAAACTCCTTCACTGCCCGGAAGCTCGACAGATCCCTCATTAATTTTGCTTGGAGCATTGAGTTCCCTTCTTCCCATTGTGTCATTCCTAACCCTCATATTTCTGATCACTCTCCTTTAGTGGTGAAGTCGATTGGCATTCAGCTCAAACATGCTTCCCCCTTTCGTTTCTTCAACTTCTTAGCTAATCAGCCTTCTTTCCTCCAGATTGTCGCAGAAGCTTGGGCCTCCCCTGTTAGTGGTACTCCTATGTTTCGGGTTGTTAGGAAGCTAAAAATAGTCAAACAAGCGCTTAAACTTCTGAATTCGAGTCAGATAGGGGACATCAACGCTAGAGTTGAAAATTGTCAAGCTAATTTGAATTCCATTCAGGACCTTCTGAGGGTTTCCCATAGTCCATCTCCTCTTCTTGCTAGGGAGTCCGAGGCCATTAGCGATCTCTATAGAGCTCTAGCAGATCAGGAATCTTTTTATCGACAATCCTCTAGAATTAAATGGCTCAGGGAAGGTGATCGAAATACCAAGTTCTTCCACAATTCTCTCCTTCCCCATAGGAACCGTAACTCTATTCATTCTCTTTAGGTGAGCCCTGGCAGACGGGTTGTAAGTCTTACTGAAATCAAATCCCATTTTTTTGATTATTTCAAATGCTCCCTAGGTTCTAAGAAAAATCTCCACTCCTCCAAGGAGTTTGTCCCTCCTCTCTTTCCTTCTCCCCTAGCGAAAGCTCCTGCCCAAGCTCTTATTGCCGATGTTACCCCTCTAGAGATTCGAGAGGCCTTCCATTCCCTTAATCCTAATAAGGCTTCGGGTCCTGATGGTTTCAATGGTCACTTCTATAGAAAAGCCTGGCCCCTAATCGGGGAAGAAGTTACTGATGCTATTCAAAAAATTTTCACTCATGGCAAGCTCCTAAAAGAGCTAAACTCTACTTTCATTACTCTAATTCCTAAAAATAATCATCCTTCTACTGTTCAGGAATTTAGACCAATTTCCTGTTGTAATCTGCTTTATAAGGTGATTGCTAAAATTTTGTCAAATAGGCTCAGTCACATCCTTCCTCTTATAATCAGCCCTAATCAGAGTGCTTTTATCAAGAATCGGCGTATAGGGGATAATATTCTTTTAGCTCAAGAAATCTTTAAGAACTATTACCTATCCAATTCTCACAAGCGTTGTTCGTTCAAAGTGGACCTTCAGAAGGCTTATGACTCTATTCATTGGGAGTTTCTGATTAATATCCTTGTAGCTGCAGGTTTTCCGAGGAGGTTCATTGGTTGGGTTAGTGAATGTATCACTACACCCTCCTATTCCATTTTGGTTAATGGTTCTCCTACTCAATTCTTCAAAGGTCAATCTGGATTACGTCAGGGTGATCCTCTTTCGCCTTTCCTATTCATTATCTGTATGGAAGTGTTTTCTAGGAATTTAAGAATGATTACGGACAATTCTCCTCAGTTCCAATATCATTGGCGGTGTCAGGACCTTAAGCTCAACCATCTTCTTTTCGCGGATGATCTGTTAATGTTCAGTCATGGGGATTTGCTATCAGCTCAAATTTTGCTTGATTCTTTACACTCCTCTATGTATTCTGGCATGGAAATGAACACTTCCAAAAGTCAGTTTTACTTATCCCCAGATATTAGTCATTTGAGCCGTAGGATGCACCTAGTGTCGGGTCTTCAGCAAGGTTCTCTCCCCTTTAGGTATCTTGGAGTTCCTCTCATTACTGGTCGTCTTTCACGGAGGGATTGTGCTTCTCTTCTTGATAGAATAGATAACAGGATCGATCATTGGACTCATAAGAGTCTTTCTTACGCGGGTCGACTTCAATTGGTTATCTCTGTTCTTTCGTCCTTCCATTTCTATTGGTCCTCTCATTTTATTCTTCCCTCTTCTATTCTTAAGGACATTGAGGCTAAGCTTAGGAATTTTTTGTGGGCAGGTAAGGTAGATTCTCATTCTCAGGCTAGGATGAAGTGGAGTGACATCTGTCGTCCTAAAAAGGAAGGAGGCTTAGGTGTAAAACACTTGACTACTTGGAATCAAGTATTGTTAGGCAAACGGATTTGGTTTCTGTTTGTAGATAAGGAAGCTCTTTAGGTTAAGTGGGTTCATACAATTATTTTGCGTAGGCATAACTTTTGGAGTGCTAAGCCTTCCTATAATAGTTCTTGGAGTTGGAGAAAGATTTTAACAGTCCGGGACAAGTTGGGTTCTCAATTTAGATTTAGGATTGGAGATGGTATGTCTACCCTTTTCTGACAGGATCCTTGGCACCCTAGTGGCATTTTGCAGTGCTTGTCCACTCCGAGGGAGATTAATGGATCGGAGCTCCCACTCACAGCACGTGTTTCCGCAGTAATCTGTATTGGTACCTGGAGCTGGAGTGCGATATCCCTGGACCTTCTTCGCCGTCTGGTTCCTCCATCTTATTACCCTAATAGTCCCTTATCGGATTGTCTGGAATGGTTAGCTAGCCCTTCCAAGTGTTATACCAATGTGTCAGCCTACCAATTCTTGCGTACTCCTTCACCGGTCGTTCCTTGGTACACATTGGTTTGGTCCAAATACAATCAACCTCGTTGTTCCTGTACCTTATGGCTTGCTTTCCTGCAGAAGCTCCCTACCTGGGATAGGCTTACCTTCCTCTACACTTCTAACCATTGCTCCTTGTGTTTTTCAGCCAATGAATCCCTTGATCACTTATTTTTTGCGTGCCCTTTTTCCAAAGCTGTCTGGGACCACTGCCTATTCCATTTTACCTTGCCCATCATCAATTCCCCTACCCTTTCAACTATTCTTTCCTGGTTCCTAACTGTTCCCACTTCCAGAGCTTCTGTCACCACTCTCTTCCCTCTCCTGCTCTCTACAACTGTCTACCACCTTTGGACTGAACGTAATGCCAGAACTTTCAAGAATGAGGCCTTGTCTGAGGAGCGTGTGCTCTCAGGGGTAATCTCCCACGTTAGGGAAATTCTCAGCCTATACACCGAGAGGAGGTAATTTTTCTGTTCTATTTATCTTTTTTCTGTTACAGGTCAATCGCTCACTGCTTTTGAGGGTTCTTCGGGTTGTTCTTGCTTGCTCTGCCTTACCTTGGGTGTGCAGCTCCTGTCATCCTTTGTGGCAGTATTACTCTTGGGCCAATTCGGAGCTATGTTTTTTCTGTTGCAGTTTCTTTATGTTAGTCTCTCCTAGGCATGCTTCCTACTGGTTGGTTTGTTTTGGCTAGGTTTTCTCATTGGACCTTATAACTAGGTCTTTCTTTGCCTATGTTTCTTGGATTTCTTGTAGTTGCTGTTGCTTGGGTTTCGGACTACTTTTCCTTTGATGCGGTGTCCCTTTATTTATTTTGGTCTGCCTTGAGGTTTTGCTGGTTAAGCCTTTTGAGGCTGAGTCTGTGAACTTTCTTGTATATATTTTGATTATTTATTTGATTCTTCTGAATTATCAAAAAAAAAAGTTTATCTTTTGGTTCCTGCATTGTAGAGAGTGAGACTATATACTTCAACATTTTTAATAGTCAAACAGCGCTCAAGATATATTTATTAAATTATATTATTTATCAAAATAACATAACAAGTTAGATTTTCCCCTAGGAACAATTATATTTAGAGTAACTGCCCTAACTAGAAGATGATATGTCTCGACTATGCAATAGTGCATGAAAGTCTGGGCATCTTTGTTATAAGGGCCATGTTTCTAAAAACAAAATTTCAAGAATGAAAGTTTTGTTAATAGCTCATAAAACCCATAAATCGTATATTAAATAAATAAATTGTTTCACTAACACTATAATGAACTCACGCTCGTAAATATTAATATGTTTAATTCTAGCCATTTACTTATTTATAGTAACTACATTATTAAACTTATCAATTTCTTTCTAATTTCAATTGGAAATAATCTTTAATTATTAATATTAAACTAATTATAAAATAATTAATACATTTTTTGAATTGGTTCTTTTTTAATTTAATATTTTTACATTTTAATTTGGTTATAATAATAATTAAAAACAATTTTAATTGTGGCATTATTTAAATTGATTTATTTCTAATCCAAGATATAAACAAACCGCAACTAGCTTTAGCCTCTTTTTGGTTGGGTTTATACCAGAAGAGCTTTTTTTTGTAGATTTTTTCTGAAAAAAACTTTTTTAAGAAATCAGTTGACAATTTGACTGTCATTTTAAAAATAGTTTTTAAAAAAAACTTCATACAGTAGAATGTTTGATAACATAAAAATAAAAAGTATTTTTAATTTTAACTATATTTTATTTTGTAATAAAAATTATTTATGCAAATCAATATTATTTAAAATATATTAAACAGTATGCAAAGCACAATATATTCGTTATTATATAATTTTAAACCATATCAAACATAAATGAAAATATATCTAACCAAATCTTTTATATGGATTATAACATAAGTAAAATTAATATCAAAAATAAATATTAAAACATATAAAAAGTTAAATAATATTATATAAATCTCAAAATAAATATTTGAGTTGAGTAAATAATTAAACACATAATAAATTATGCATTTTATTGTAATAAATGTGAAGATGAGTTTGTAGGTATTGTAAGAATTATGTGTAAAACATAAGAGCAAAAGGGACTAAAAAATAGAATCATTAATTGATCTAAAAAATCTACACAAAAAAGCCATTTGAGAGGATTTTTTAATAAGCTCCAAATTTGATCATATTAAAAAGTTATATTTTGACTGCCAAAACTGTCATATCTATTAAAGAAATGCTTTTTTATTTTAAAGTCAAACATCCATTTTCTTAAAAAAAGGCTTTTATAGTAGCGAAAAGTGCTTATTGACTTCCCAAAATCCCATCCAAACAGAGACTTAGAATACTTTAACAGAACAACTAAACAATTTTTATTCTAATATTAGAATAAGATAACTTCTAAACAAAACATCATTTATTTTAATTCCAATTTAATTTTAACTTAGTTGCTAGATATGACTTATTTTAGGATTAAATTAGGCTAATCATGTAGCTAAACAACATTTGTTTTAGACTTTTAGATTAATTTAATCTCATAACCAAATATTTATTCTACATTTAGTTTATTTAACTTGGTGACCAAATAAGAGTCTTCTTTAACCTTAGAAAATGATTTATGTTTTTAACACAAAAATTATTCGTCAGCCATCTCCTCTTTGACACCATGCCAATCAACGCCAACAATTGCAGTGACTACAAGAAGTAGCAATCAATCTTCTAGATAGAAAATTGTCATTGTCGCAATAACTAGTTCGTAGCTTGCCAGTCACCATTAAAAGCAACTCTCCAACAATTCTCACACATCAATATGAGATCTTATTAGGTCCATAGTTATGGTTCTCCATATTTTGTTCTTCAAAACAAAAACCCCATCTATGTGACATGAAATTTTGGTTGACTAAAACAAAGAAAAACACCTAGACAACATGCAATTTTGGTTATTCATTGATTCTCAACTATTTTTATGTGTGTAATGATTCTCTTTGCATATTTTTCTAAAGCACAAAATCCCATATGGATACATGTTCAAGCAGACATTGTTTTAATCAAGGATTTAAAAACTAGACAAAACTGATCGATTTAACCTAATAAAGTATACACCAACTAACTTTCCTTTTTAATTTATATTTAATAATCATTATAACTAAAAATTAATCGGTTTAGTAATTATCCAGTCAGTTGTTCCAGAATAATGAGTAGAAAAAGAATGTAACCCAATCTTATCTTTTTCACTCTTCTTCAATTTTTGATTTTTCAAATTCCATATCTGACTAAACTTTTATTTCTTATAAAATTTTAATCTATCTTAAAAGGATTTTCAATCTCCATCTCCAATCCAAACCAACCTCTTATATAACTCTTTAGTTTTGTAACTTCTATTCAATC
The DNA here is from genome assembly GCA_027568895.1 of Erythroxylum shatona. Taxonomy (NCBI): domain Eukaryota; kingdom Viridiplantae; phylum Streptophyta; class Magnoliopsida; order Malpighiales; family Erythroxylaceae; genus Erythroxylum; species Erythroxylum shatona. Next base: position 9,228,689 of record JAOSBK010000002.1, read on the forward strand.
TCTTCAATAACAAATAAAGAAGATACAATATTAGGGGTTTTTTGCTTTCACTTTTTAAACGGACATCGATGTAACAATTAGGGTATTATGTTTTCACCTTTCTTCTTTGAGTCTTTGTTTTTTTTTTACTAGGTTATGATTCATGATTTATGAATTTGTTTTAAAGACATTGATTTTGTTGGGTTCGGGTTGTGATTAAAATGGGTTTTCTATAGGAGAATTGGAATTGTGGGGTTGAGACATTGATTATCTTTGAATCTTTTCAGTCACATTGATTTTGTTAGGTCTAGGTTACAATTGAAACATGTTTGTTCGAGAAGAATTAGGGATTATAAGGTTGAGAAATTGATTATCTTTGATTCTTTTCAGCTTCAATCTATTGTCCTTATTCATCCTAAAAGAGTATTGGTTTGGGACGGACCTAACTCAAGGTGGGGTTGTGGGTGCGAGATCTTGTTCGACCTCGGCCGAGATCTTGTTCAACCGTTGCCCCCTCAATCAAGTATTGTGCCCTTTGGTCTGCCAGGGTGGAGTTGCGACTCGAACCCCTGACCAAAGGGTTTTGTTGGCCTCAAGGGCCACGCCTCTCACCACTGGGCTACGCCCTTTGGTCAGGGGTTCGAGTCGCAACTCCACCCTAGCAGACCAAAGGGCACAATACTTGATTGAGGGGGCAACGGTCGAACAAGATCTCAGCCGGGGTCGAACAAGATCTCGCACCCACAACCCTACTTTGAGTTGGATCCGTCCCAAACCAAGTTTCATAAAATTTTTATCAAAATAATATAAATTGTTTTGAAAAAAATTTTAACACCACAATCTTTTTTAAAATATAAAATTATGAAGATAATATTTAAAATAAGTGAAACTACATGAAATATTTTGTATATTTTTATTTAGATAAATTTACGCAAGGTAAAATCAGGTGGGAATATATAATTAGTAAGAAAAGTAATTTTGATCTGTTTTGTTTAATAAGTTAGAGACATGATGTTTTATTAACAAATTTAGAGGAAACAGTTAGTTCCTCATTTGTAGGAGCCGCCGGCCCATATTCAAACATACAACTTTGTCGTATTTATCGTTGACCCTACTAAATCAATGTAATTCTGCACCTCTAGCTGACATCACTTGTCATCAAGAACTTCAACACGCAAAAGATGCCCACGAATTAATTACCCATTCCTTCTGTTTTCGGTCTGAACCGAAAGAAATGTTAAGGATTGTACTAAATTCTCTGTAAAATTGGTTGATTACAATAACCTCACCAAATCAAGGCACAAGTTTCCTTTAAAAAGAAAGGAATTAATAAAAATTCAATTTTTTTTACAAATGGCAAACTATTAACCATTTGTCAATGAATTTCTTTTACGGTATACTGAAAAGTATAAAAAGTGTTGAAAATTTACAAGTGGAGTCATCCCTTATCGAAAAGGGATATAAGAATAAAATAAGTTATATATAAAGATAGGGTTCATAATCCAATACTTTAAAGTTTTAGGTTAAGATATGATATCGTAGTTATACATGGGCTCATTTGGATCTAGTTCAATATCTCCCTAGGTTCCTGAAAACCCTTCATTGATATCAAAGCTAGGTTGGCGAAGTCTAATGAATAGAGATTCATGGATTTGGATTAGAGTGACTCAAATGGTTTCGCATGAACTATGGATTGAGGGAGACTCAATCCGATATATATAGATCCATTTGTGAGGGGAGACGTTGGAAATTCACAAACAGAGTCATCTCTTATCGGAAAGAGACATAAGGATAAAATGAGTCATATACAAAGATATGTTAACAATTATGGTTGGTAGGCATCGAATTTGGTACCTACCATGCCTAGTAAGGGCAAAATAGCTGACTTTTTTGTCAGTCATTCACATAAGACCCTCCTGCCTATAAAAAGGTAGGAGTAACATAAACAAATTCATAACAAGCAGAAAAAGAAAAACGTGAGGTGTGAGAGAAAGAAAAAAGATAGACAAAAATATTCTTTATGTTTTTGTTGGTCTAGTTTTTTTCTTTTTGTAATTCTTTAGTTTTTTAATAGTAAAATTCTTCTGTCCTTACCCATAGCTTTTACCCTAATTTAGAGGTTTTTCACGTAAAATTTGTGAGTCTATTTTATCTTCAATATTTTCAATATCATTTTAGCTACGACTCAACTCTATCAAAGTTTCAATTTTTACAACAAGTAGTATCAAAGTCAGCTTTTAGGTGCATATATCTACTTATTGTATGCTCTGTGGTTGTCACTAAGAGTGGATTCTCCATATTAAAGTATAAGTCAGATTATTATTCACCCTTCTAAAGGCATTATTTTTAAAGTGTTCATGGTAGCAGTAATGGTGGCAAAGTATGAAATTGAAAAATGCAACAGGCGCAATTTCTCATTATGGAAGTTGAAGATAAAGGCAATATTAAGGAAAGATAATTGTCTGACGGCCATTAGTGAAAGACCAACTACGATCACATATTAAAATTGGAACAAGATGGATGGGAATGCTATTGCTAATCTTTACCTAGTATTAGTTGATGCAGTATTATCTAGCATAGAGGAGGAGGAGATGGCAAAGGAAATATGAGATCACCTCACAAAATTCTACGAGGCCAAATCACTCCACAACAAAATTTTTCTAAAGAGGAAACATTTTACGCATGGTGGAATCCACTTTGGTGACGGAGCACTTAAATACTTTAAATACTATATTTTTTCAACTCACATTATTGGGGCACACAATAGAGATAAGTGAACATGGGAAACTTCTACTTCAAAGTCTACCAGATTCGTATGATCAACTCTTTATTAATTTAACAAACAATACAAACAATCTAGTCTTAAGCAATATTGTAGTTGCTAGTTTGGAAGAAGAGAGTCGACACAAAGTAAGGAAGACAGGCTGGCAAATTCGCAACAAGTGGAGGCCTTAGCCGTGACGAGAGAAAGATCAGTGGAACGTGGCCCAAGTGGGAGTCATAGTCGTGGTAAATCGAAATCTAGGAGTAAGAAGAATTTCAAGTGCTACAATTGTGGCAAGAAAGGGCACCTGAAAAAGAATTGTTGGAATCTGAATAAAAAAGATTCTATTCCTCAAGGAAATGCAACAAATATTTCAGATGGAGGTGTAATGGTTTGTGAAGCGGCAATGACTATTAGAGGTAAGAGAAGATTTGTTGATGTATAGTTTCTTGATTCAGCAACTACTTTTCATATGACCTCTCGAAGAGAATGGTTCCATCAATATGAATCTGTCTTTGGGGGATTTGTGTACAGCTATACTGATTAAGCTCTGAAGATCGTTGGTATCAGCACCCTCAAGTTAAAGATGTGTGATGGGGCAACTCAGACTATTAAAAAAATAAGACAATGCAAGGTTTGAAGAAAAATTTGTTGTCTGTAGGGTAACTAGATGATCTCAATTTCATATTTAAGATTCAGAACAAAATCGTGAAGGTGATTAAAGGAGAATTTATATTTATGAAAGCAAAGAATATAGTTGCAAATTTTTACGTGTTGAAGGGAGAAACTTTGCAAGAAGGACAAGTATTAGTTGTAGTGATGAGTCCAAGTGAAAAATCTACAATAACATGGCATAAAAAGCTTAGACATATGTCTGAACAAGGAATGAAGATACTTGCAGAGAAGAATCTAATTCCAGGTCTTACAAAGATATCACTATCCTTCAATGAACATTGTATTGTGAGCAAGCAACATCGATTGAAATTCAACACATCATAATTCAGAAGCAAGGAAATTTTAAAATTGATTCATTCTGATGTATGACAAGCACTAGTGACATCCCTAAGAGGAGTAAATTTCTTTGAATCAATCATTGATGATTATTCAAGGAGATGTTGGGCGTTTCCTATCAACAGGAAGGCAGATATGTTTTCAAATTTCAAAATTTACAAAGCGCAGGTGAAAATCAAATTTGGTAACAAGATCAAGTGTTTATGCACAAATAATGAAAGCGAATATACTGGTAAAGAATTTGATGAATTCTTCAAATAAGAAGGCATCAAAAGGTAGTTCACAACAAGAAAAACTCTGTTAGAAAGAACAAGAGCGACGATGAGAACTGCGGGTTTAAACAAGAAATTATAGGTAGAGGCAGTCAATACTACTTGTTATGTGGTGAATCGAGCTCACCGATGGAGATGTAGACTAGTAAACTAGTGGATTATTCAAACCTCCATATATTTGGAAGTCCTACCTATATGATGTTCAATTCCTAAGAAACTATGAAGTTAGATCCAAAATCCAAAAGATCCACGAGCTTAGGAGTTATAGCGAGAACTTGCTTTCTCGATTCATGCGGTGTAACAATGTCATGTAGCTTAGTGTTTCTTTTAATTGGAATTTAGTGTATGAACCTAAATCAAAAAATTAAACACGTAGTAATTTGTATAGTTACAGAAAATTCACAATGATTTGAGGCATAATAAACCCCGTAAAATGGTAGTAAAAAATTCCACAAGCTTTGGAGTCACAGCAAGAACTTGCTTTCTTGATTCATATGGTGGAACAATGCCACATACCTGAGGTATTGATATAAGAGATTTGATTTATTCATCATGAGCCTTGGATATAGCAGACTAAGTGTAGACCCTTGTGCATATTTCAAGAGGTTTGATAAATATGATTTTATAGTTTTGCTATTATACGTGGATGACATATTGGTTGCAAGCTCCAACAATGATCGTATCAAAGAATTGAAGGGACAATTGGCTCGAAAATTTGAAATGAAGCACTTGGGATTAGCAAATAAGATTCTAGGAATGCAAATTCACCGAGACATAAATAATAGGAACATTTGACTTTCTCAAAAGAATTATTTAAAGAAGATCTTGCGACGTTTCAATATGCAAGATTGTAAGTCAATTTCTACCCCTCTTCCTGTTAATTTCAAGTTATCCTCAAGTATGAGTTCTAACAATGAAAAAGAGAGGATGGAAATGTCTCGAGTATCATATGCATCAACAGTGAGAAGCGTAATATTCGCTATAATTTGTACAAGACCAAACATTGCAGATGTATTAGGAATAGTTAGTCGATATATGTTGAATCTTGGTCGAGAGCATTGGAATACTGTGAAGAGGATTCTTAGATATATCAAGCGAACCTTGAATGTTGCGTTATGTTATAGAGGATTAGATTTTACCGTTAGAGGATATGTTGATGCTGATTATGCAGGTGATCTTGATAAAAATAAATCCACTATAGGATATGTGTTTACATTAGCTAGAGGAGCTGTGAGTTACATTTCAAAACTACAGTCAATTGTGGCTATGTCAACAACAGAAGTAGAATATGTAGTAGCTACACAAGCTAGTAAAGAAGTAGTGTGGTTGAAGTTGATGTTGGAAGAACTCGAATGCAAACAAGAGAACATTACTCTGTTTTGTGATAACCAAAGTGCTTGCATCTTGCAAGGAATCCAATATTTTACTTAAAGATAAACATATTCGGTTCAATACCATTTCGTTCGTGAGAAAGTGGAAGAAGGAACAGTGGATATTTAGAAATTTAATACCATGGACAGCCTAACATATTTTATGACAAAAACAATCGACGTTGAAAAATTTTTGTAGCGTCGATCCTCAGGTGGCCTAACAGAAACGTAAACAACATAAAGCGGCAAGGTAGGGAAGAATGGTGTGAAGATATAATTGATTATCAATTAAATCTTCAAGTAGGAGAATTGTCAACAATTGTGGCTGGTAGGCTACTGAATTAGGTGCCTACCATGCCACAATTGTTGACAATCCTACCATGCCTAGTAAAGGGAAAATGGCTGACCATTTTGTCAACCATTCACATAAGGCCCTCCTGCCTATAAAAAGGTATGAGTAGCATGAAGAAATTCACGACAAGCAGAAAAAGAGAGATGTGGGGTGATAGATAAAGAAAAAAAGAGAGAGAAAAAAATTTTATTTATTTTTGTGAGTCTAGTTTTTTCTTCTTGTAATTCTCCGGTTTTTTAATAGTAAAATTCTTCTATCCTTGCCCATGATTTTTACCCTAATTTAGGGTTTTTTAACGTAAAATTTGTGTGTCTATTTTATCTTCAATATTTTCAGTTTCATTTTAGCTGAGACCCAGCTCTATCTAAGTCCCAATTTTTTACAACAAGATATGGCTCATAATCCAATGTCTTAATGTTTTGAGTTGAGATTGCGAAATTTGTAATGGAACTACTGGCTCACACGAGAAGGAAAGTTAGACTACACATAAGCTTAAGTGAGATTTTACTCTAAAAACAATTGGCAATAGGTGTAGTAGTCCACTAAGCTTATATGTTAGTCTTCTTTCTTCTCTTTTTCCAATATGGGACACTCACATGTGGGTATTATTAACACTTCCCTTCAAGTGCAACTGGGACTGGATATCCAGTTGTCACTTGAAATAAACACAATGGTAACCAGACCGGGTTGCTGGGGCTGGACATCCAAACGGACAATCGAGAAATTAATAATCCGGACCAAACTTGCTCTGATACTATGTGAAATTTGCAATAGGCCTACGAGCCCACACGAGAAAGAAAGTTAGACCATACACAAGCTCATGTGAGGTTTCATTCTAAAAATAATTGGTAATAGTTGGAGTAACCCACTAAGCTTATATGTTAGTCTTCTTTCCCCCCTTTTTTCTAATATGGGACACCCACATGTTGATATTATCAACACTCCCCCTCAAGTGCAATTGGAACTGGACAGCTAGTTGTCACTTGAAATAAACACAATGGTAACCAGAATGAGTCGCTGGGACTGGATATCCAGATGGACAATTGGTAAATTATAATATGGAACAAACCTGCTCTGATACCATGTGAAATTTGTAATGAACCTACAGGTCCATGCGAGAAGAAAAATTAGACCACACACAAGTCTAAGTGAGGTTTCACTCTAAAAACAATTGGCCATAGGTAGAATAATCCGCTAAACTTATATGTTAGTCTTCTTTCTTCTCTTTTTCCAATATAGGTCACTCAATGGATATTATCAACAGAGATATGATATCCTAGTTATATATAGGCTCATTTTAATATGATCTAATTTCTCCACAATCTTCCTCAAAACTCTTGAAAAGGTTGCATCAAAATTTAAACTTTAAATGAAAGCTTAAATTTTAACACTTTTTTCTAAATTATTAAGATTAACAATGTGAAATTTATTATTTTACAATAATTTTGTCTTTTGTCGATACACTTGTACTTTAAATCATAATTTTGAAGGACAAAAAGCATCAAGCAATTTATCTTAATTAATTTATAGTCTGACCACGACCTCATTGTTTACTTGGTGTAATTTCAAAAGCAGGCTTCATGATTCTTGCATCCAACACTTGGATTTGTAGAGGTTGGATGGTCAGTTTTGATTAATCGCTAATGTTAAGACTTTCCATAGACAAGAAAGAGAATAAAAATGTATTGAATCCAGATTGAGTCGTGCGTTAGATAAGGCATCGCCTCACAAACCTACACAGCCAGAGCCTTACTTTCCAGGAAGCATACTTTTGTTGTGTCAAAACAATTGTTTAGTCAATAAAATATTG
>JAOSBK010000002.1:9253712-9268046 GCA_027568895.1 Erythroxylum shatona
AGAACTAATAACATAAACATGGAGGGTGAAATAGAAAATTAAAAAGGAAGAAAAAGGAACTCCAATTTTGTCTTGAAACTTGATCCCTCAATTTCCAAATTGTTCTTCGCTGATACTTGTTCCCTTCTTCTCCTCTCTATCTTCTTTTCTCCTCTGTCCCAAAAGCTACCGTGCCTCCCCCTCTCTCTTCAGTCTTCCCTCTTTTAAATCTCCGAAACTGTCAAAAGTAACCATTATAAATGGCCCGTGTGTTTTCACACGGTCTGGCCATGTAACTTTCGAGCTGTTGCGCGCATCTAGCTTCAAATCACACGGGTCGTGTGATTTTACACGGGTAGATTGTGTAAAATCACAAACACCTGCAAATTCAAAATAAACAAAGGAGCGGTACCAAATTCACAAAAAACTAAAAGAAATTCAACATCAATTAATGTAAAAACAATGACAAAATAGATCTAGAATAAAACAAAAACAATAACTTATCAGGACTCTTAATAGAACGAGTAGTTTTATAGATCCAATTTGTCTTAACCATATCGATCTTTTAATAGATTAAGTTTTCAAAGAATTGAGTTTGATAGATAAGAGTGACTTAAAAGATAATATTAAATGATAAAGTATTGAAATGTCATTCAGTGCAATGAATTTTAAAGATGGTAATAATAATACTCCTTTTAATGATGATGATTTTGTACCAAATAAGAATTAAGGACAATGTGATTTAAGTGGATATTCAATTGAAAGAAGTTCTAATTCATTTCTTCTCTTCTTTTAATTTCAACTATATTTATTTTTTATGTTAAATTCTATGTATGCAACATAAAATATAACTGTAAATGTTTTTGTTTTAAGTTTCAGTTATAGTTGGTTGTTTCCTTGGCACAAACTCTTGTTATAATATTTAAAGAGTCATGGATCTTTATTATTATTTGTATTTGATGTTTTGATATAATTATTATTTATTATATGGTAAAATTGTAACATTTTAAGTATTTTGTATTATCCTTAATTTTATATTTGTATCATGATTAAATGATATTTTTATATTAATTATGGTTATTATTTGTATGTGAAATATGTGAAAATAACATTAATAGAAATAAATAAAATTTTGTTATTTCAAATTTCTATTGATATAATTTTTAGAGACACGGATGATGCAAATTTATAAATTGTACATAATAATATATTGTTGGACTATTTTATAATTTAAAAATTATAAAATTCAAAAAATATTTTATAATTTTAAAATATTATCTAAAATGATACTCAATATTGACTAGTACTATACTAGTACAATACTGTATCAAAACCAAATTCGACCCTAATCCTAGTATGATATTTATAACAATGGTAAATTGATTCTTGTAGGTCAAACATTAAGTGAAAATTATTAAGTAGGGTATTTAATAAACTAAAAATTTATGACTGTGCAGTTGTTCTGGACAATAATAAACGATTGATTAATTGAAAATAACACAAAGGACCTTGTGTAAAGTTAACAAATTAAATTTAAATCGAATGAATTTCAAGTCGAATTTTTAAGGATCGACTTGGATAAAATCGAAATAATTTAAGTTATTGTCATCTTTACCATCAATTGATTTTTTCCCCGTAAATGGACGCAATTTATGTACATTAACGTAAATGAACCTTATGAATATAAAGTTCCACATCAGGAAAGCAGGACTTAACGAAATTAATCTCTAAGCTATATTTATATTAAATAAAAAGTTGTATACTTCTAAGTTCTACCTGAGTAAAATTAAATATAATTTAAATTTTAAAATATATTCTATCCTTACGAAAAGCTAGTAATAAATCTATACATTTTAGCCCATCAGATAAGTAGGCTCAAATACAACTCAATCTTATGTTATGGTCCATCCTAACGACTGAAATTACTGAAAGCCCCCCGAAGTTTCAACAAGTATTCTACAACTCTCGTAGCGAAAACCGGTACAGTTCCGCTCTATCCTTCAGGTCGGTGAATATCTTATTCTCAGGTACGCAATTACTTCATCTTCACATTGCCCTAATTCCCGATTAGTTCCTTTTGCTTATATATTCATTTTCTTCTGTTGGAAAATAGGTCTCCAGATTTTGTCGATTAATTGAAATTTGCCTCTTGGTTTCAATTGATGGATCAGAATAATTGTGTGATATTTTTCTTTTTTGGTTACCGGCTTTTTTTATTTGTCGTAAAATGGAGTGATAGATCAAATTCGTGAGATTAAGATAAATTAGACAAGCGAAGAACGCACATTGTGTGTTTATGCGAAAATCGTACGCCCGTGGTTTGGTTTGGTAATTGGTTACGTGACGATGATAGCAAGTTCTGTGCAGGGAAGCTACTTTTTGGCGCTGATTGGATTGATATCTTGTCCTTTATCCAATGTGAGTACTCTGTCTCGCTCATTTTTATCATACTAATCGCCTCTTTAGCTTCTGCTACTTGTTCTGTTTGCAATTTCTTTTCGTTGTTCAATTTAACCAGTTCCGTTCAGTCGTCTTTTTTTTAACATATATTTTTTGCATTATTTGGAGTTGAGATTTGCCTGTTTATGTGATGCTTGTCGTTATAGTTAATTAATAACAGAACATGTTTACATGGCAACTGTCTTTATGTGTATGAATCTTTTGCGTGAGGAACTAGATCTATTATGCAAATGACATGTATAATAACATGTGAAAGGTGTAATTCCATGAAAGGTAATTTTAATCTGAATATTATGAAACAAATATAAAATTGTTTTGGTCTGGAGAAGTATAACATCAGTTATTCTTGTTAACCAACAAGGCAACAAACCTGTGAAGCACAAACACCATCTACTGTTACTGTGTTTTTTCTTTCACGTCTTTACTTAAAACTCTCTGCAATTTCTAGCTTGGCTTATACTTTCACTGTTTCAGTCAACAAATTCCAGTGTTTTCTGTACGTTTCAATTAATCTATGATCCTCTTACCTTTTCGTGCACTTGGTATTTTTCAATTAAATTTTAGGGCGGACGAGGAACTTCTAGATCAAAAGAAAGTTCTTGAGGACTCCTGCAAGCCCAATTGTGTGAAGTCTTTAATTGAATATGAGGTAACATTGTTATGTAACTCCAGTGTTCATTAAATTGTGCTTGCCACAAAAGCATCTGCAGTTCAAGTGTGTTTCAGAATCTTGTTGACAAAGTTTGAAGATGTTCTATGATACATAGACACATGAAAAAAATTGAGTATTTGTTGCTTCACTGCCCTGTTTTATGTTTGAGATTGAATGAAATTACAAGGAAATGTAGCCTATCGGACTTGTTAACATGAAGGTTGCAAGCAGATCATAAATGTATATGCTACTGGAAGTTTATGCACAAAACAAGATGCATAATATTTCTAAAAATTAGTCGCAGCAGTAATCCGTGGCAGTAATACTAAATATGGGGAGAGAAAGCAAAATGCATAGGCATTGAGTACTCAGGCAATGAGTAGGAGTTGCTTAAGTTGCTCCTGGTCCATGCGCTGAAAAAACAGCTGTTGAACAAACAGCAAGTCTTCGTTTATAAAGAAGTTGCGTGGTGGCCGTAGAACTGGGAAACAAAGTTAGGCATGATCTTAAATGTTTTCTTCTGTTTGTTTCTATACAAAACAATGAAGTTTTATGAACATATTATATATTGAAATCTTAAGCGTGAAAATTGATGGTTTTAGTGCTGATTTATGTCATTTTTTACAGAAGGATAATTTTTTGTTATAGTTGATCATGAATAGAGGATATTTATACCGATAGGTACTTCAAAGAAGATTTAAAAAAAAATTTGTTTGAGGATTTGAAGTTTTAACTTGATGTGCTGCAGGCATGCGTTAAGAGGGTTGAAGGTGACCACAGTGGGAGCAAACACTGCACGGGGCAGTACTTTGATTACTTGGCTTGCGTCGACAAATGTGTAAGTTCTGTGCTTTGTTGTTAGATACATGATTTAAATCTGTTTGTGGAGTGTGTGCTAATATGAAACTTTAAAATGCAGGTTGCACCGAAGCTATTCTCAAAACTGAAGTAATTGGGAAGTCGCTAGCTTCTAATCTTCAACTGTTACCATTTTGAACAGTTGTTTAGTCGGTTCATATGCAGCCCGCCATTCCTTTTTGTTGCAAGAATAAGGAAGATGCATGAAAACTCCTGATAAGATATATGTAAATCACAACCCGATCGCACTAGGTTTGATGATTGGGGTTTTATAAATTCAATAAGCCCTTTCTTCTCTCTCTAAACTGGTCTAGATTTGATAATGAGACACCACTATCAATCCTTATATTTTGTCTCTTTTGGCATGTTCCATTTTTTTTGTTCAGCTGTCTTAAAGACATTTTTAAATCATCTATACTTAAATTAATCTCTGTTCAAATTTAATAGATTTGCAAGGGGGTTAGAATTATAAGAAGATATTTTTAAATCATCTATACCTAAATTAATCTCCGTTCGAGTTTAATAGATTTGCAAGATAAAACCATGTTATTTTAGTGTAAACGTAACATGCACGAGGGCGTTGTCCTCCTCCATTCTTAATATGACGCTCTCTAAAGCCTTAAAACAGTTGGTTGTCAAAAAAGTGTCTCACGAACGCAGGACTTTCGGAGTTGAGAAGGCAAATAACAAGGTACGGAGTCATTCAACACTATGACTGAGGTACACGATTAGTTATGGATCCCATTCGCACGATAGCTCAACGTTCGGTGATGTCTGATCGGAGTCCCGGGGTATAAACTGCACACCTCTAGGTATTCATGCGAAGCAGAGGATCACAGCCCGAATTCCCTGTCTTAAAGAAAAGTATCGTTCGCGCACTATGTTCATTCTTATTTACCAATTTGCTCTCACCCATTCTCAAAATTTACATCTCTATCCTTGAGGTCGGACTCGGGACTTCGCGTCAAATAATCGTTCTGTCACGCTTGTGACGACGCCTTATAGTGTCCAACAGTTGGACCATTTGTGCCGCTTTTAACTTTATGTGGAGAATTTAATTCCGACACTACCCTTCTCTAACTTCCTGGAGATCTCACTCACTCGTTTGTTTTATATGCACTTTGAGTCACCAACCAATTGAAAATTTGAAATTCTAAACCCTAATAAATTAGGGTTTCATTGCTATTAGGGTTTCATTGCTAAATAGCTAATCTAATTTCTTCTTACCAAAGTAAATTGGGATTGGTGGGATTAATTTCGATGTGTATGCATAGTTGAAACTAATTTTGATAGAAGTGCTTGAGCTTTGTTGATCGGGCGATTTGTTATTTCCTCTTGTTCATGGCGGATCAAGAAGAAGAGGATCTGAGAATGGCTCTGAGAATGAGTATGCAAAACTCGCCACCGGAACCCAAAAGGAGCAAGCCCAGGGACTCTGTCGGGGCGCCGGCGGGGTCGTCGTCGGAATCTAGGAGGCTACAGCGGGAACTCATGGCTGCCGCTGCCGAGAAACGGATGCTTGCTTCGTCGAAAATCGCATCCCCTTCAAAACCCGCCGATGTTTATAAAGGACCTGATAAAAGCTTGGATTGTGATAAAAAAGAGAAGGAATTGGAAGCAAAAGAGAGCAATTTGGCAGAGGAATTGTCAAGCGAGCAGGCAAATGAGCTGTTCTCGATAGTGTTCGGAAATGGGGTATCGAAGGGTATTCTTGCTCAGTGGAGCAATCAGGGCATAAGGTATTTTTAATTTGGTAAACTCGAATTCTCAGTTCTTTCCTGTGAATTGTGATTTATGATGTGGATTGCGCTGATCAAAGTTAAAAGTGGAGTATTTGAATCTTGTACCGTCTTTTGAGTGCTAGTCACTACCGTTTGAACTTTTCTTGATTTGTGTATTTTCATGATAATTTCTCGATTAGCTTGTTGGTAGCATCCTTTTGTTCCGATAATAGGTAAAATTTATTTAAAAAGGAAATGTACTTGAAAGGATGTTCCATATGGTTGATTCAACCTGTTTGACAGTTTGAGAGGAGAATGGGGATGTTAGGGTTTTGAAAATTTTTTGGGGTTGGGTGCTGCACTTCACTCTTACTCATGTTTACTTTTAAAACTCGTAAGTCTTTGTGATATGGTAATGAAAGACGTCATAGATTGATTTTTGAGGATTTGTATAGTTAGTCATATGCTACAGTAATTAAACTTGTTCTTTGTCTCTAATACTCAAGAGTTACCGGTTATTGGCTGCCAAAAAGTCTTTAGGAAATTATATAAATAAATAACTCAAGACAAACTTTGAGGTTAACTAAATTCACAGTCAGGATACGGAATGAAACTTTTAAGAGTAGGTAAACCGTCTCACAAAGAATATAACTGACAACCCAAAGTTTCAGATTATCCTTTTCCTGATGTAAATGGAACCATGCATTTCTTCAGGCTGAAAAAGTACTTGTTTGTTCATATATTCTGACAAATGGACCCTACTATTAGAATATTATGTTTGTGTGTGCTATATCATGTCCGAAGATTCATGTCTTCGAAATCTATCATAAATTTGTGATGGGTTCCATTCTCATCCATTTACTTGAGCTATTGAACACCTTATGGTGGCAAGTCTCACATGCCTATGATGGCTAATGTATGCTAAACATTCCTATAGGTTTAGCCGTGATCCAGAAACATCTATGGGCCTAGTGCAGCATGAAGGTGGGCCCTGTGGCGTCTTAGCAGCTATTCAAGTAATCCCTTGAATTCTAAATATATAATTTTCTGATCCTTGTCAGGTGTTGCATTAAATCTTGAATGAGTCTGGCATGTGACACATAATCTGTGCAGCTATAGTGCATATACTTTAAATTGTTTGTCTGTCTCTAGTATATTGCCTAATTACTTGTATCTGTGCTATTTGATGGAACTAATTGCTTCTTAAAGAAATTTTATTCCAGTGTTATAACCTCAAAAGAAGCCAAATATAGCTGCATGACTTTGCTAATACTGGTCATGATTTATCACAGAGGTTGGGAACTTAGATTAGTTGGACTGGAACTTGGTTTCTTTCTTTAGTAGTAACTTTTGAAAATTGATGTTTGGGATTTGTTATGTTACTGTTGTAAATGCACAATATGTCCTCTGATTTATCCTGCATTTTTTATGCTGGGTTTATAACATTATAAAGTATGAACTTATTCTTTTTGTAAATAATAACCGAAAATTGGATCAAATTAGAATGGGGATAGCAGAAATTTTAATTACTTCAGCATTTGTAGGAAGTTAAGACATGTGGCAATGATATTGTCACTCAAGGGGAATAGTGATGTATGGATTAGGTGCAGTGAAAGCATGGCACTGGTGTAGGCAATGGACTATAGATAATCACAGTAAGAGAAGGTTCTGATTGCATAATGAGTTAAAGATTGTAGATGGTGAGGTAAAAGTCATGATCTTGCATTGGAGGAAGTGCTCGAGTTTTCAAAATGTGGGATGATGTCGTAAGATTGTTCCATGTGTCCAGTATGTTCGGTTCACTAATTTAAAAAAAAAATATACATATATATATAGAGAGAGAGAGAGAGAAAGATTGGTTTCTGTGTGGATATCAGTCTAGACCCACTAAGCAATGATCTTAATCATTCTACCATTTGGGATTAGTCATTTGCAAGCCATCAGCTCAAGGAGTATGCAATGGAATTATTAGTTAAGATTTGACACTGGAGTTGGTTATTTTGGTTTCAGTCAAATAAAGAAAAGAAAGTAACAGATGTAAGGAGACTAGGAATTGGATTCTGCTGCATATAGATGGATCAGTGAACTTACTATTCTTCTCCTTGTCATGCAGGCATTTGTTCTCAAATACCTTCTTTTCTTTCCATATGACTCGAGCAGAGTTGAACTTAGCATGTTACAAAGTTCAGGTGCTGGGAGACTATCTAAAGGGCAATGTGTTGCACCAGATGATTTTATTTCTCTTACTGAAGATGAAAAAACTAGGTAATTTCTTTGAATCAAGGAAGTAATAGCTCACTGTTGAGAGGCCTTAGAAATTTTAGAGAGAAATTTTATTTCAGCACAATTTTCCAATTACATGTTGTAGTCATTAATTGATGATATTTGATAATTTCAGAGCCCTGGTCAGAAGTATGGGTGAGATATTGTTTATGTGTGGAAGTAAGAAAAGGGCTGTCATTGCCTTTCTGAACGTTAATGGCAAAGATGCTGGGACTCTTGTCAGGGATGAGGTAAATTGGTCTTACAGTGGTAGTTGCAAAATATTCTGTTAACAAATTTGTGAAATTGGAGTTCTTTAGCTTTTGCTATAATAGTAATCACAAACTTTCTTTCTTTAACTGCTTATAATTTTGTAGAAAATTGCAAAAACACTTGAGGACCTTTCATTTGAATCAGCCTCTGATTTGTGGAAGGTTCTAAGGATTGAGAGATATACATCTCAAACAAGAACGTTGATGAGGCTTGAAGAAATGATTCCTGTTTTCCAGTCACGCATGGGCGCATTACTATTCCTTATCTCTGCATTATTATCTCGAGGATTGGTATGCTTCAGTGCAATTCCTTATCTCTGTATTATTATCTTGAGGATTGGTATGCTTTAATTGGTGGATATATGTTTATCGTTTACAGTTTACCTAATATACATGAGCACTTAAGGCCTGAGATGAGAATATTGCAAGAGAATTAACTGAACATGGCTACGAATGATAATTTTGCAACCATAACCATAACCTAATATAAGCATAATGGTTTGATGTTCAATTATGAACATCAAGTACAGCATGACATTTGATTCTTCATTTCTGAGTTGTTTCTCTACTTATAAATTCTTGTTGTAGAATGGCATCTAATGATGCTTTATCTTCAAATGGCCTACTTTACTTCCAGAAGAAGTAAAAGCGTTAAAGTTGTTGCTAGAAAGTTTCTAAAAGGAATCTGAACGAGAGGTAGCTAGTGGGTTTTGTGTTGCCAACATTACTTACCTTAAAAAAACTATCGTATAGTACTTATTGTAATACCAATCTGGGTGAGAGATACATATCAAAGACAACATTGATGTTTAGATGCAAGATTAGAAAAGTCCATTGAGAAGCATATCTTTATACTTGTAAATGGTGATAGCTTTGACTTTTCTTTCCCATCTGTGATGCCTGAACTTTAAATCTTCCAAGTTCATCATTACATTCACCAGATTTTGATGGTAGGCTCAGAGTAAAATAGTTTTGTTTGTGAATGGTGTTGATATGATTTTCTTTTTGGGGGTAATTATTGACCATTCTTTCCATTCAAGGTGGAAAGCCTTTTGATTGTTATTTTTCCTGACAACGTTCTGAGATGAGAGAGTAAATAATCACAAAACTGTTAAATCATGCTCTTGGCCCACTTCATTTTCTTGTGTGTGATATTCATGCTTCCATCCAATTATGGACCTTTTTCAGGACTCTGTCCAATCTGATAGGGATGATCCCAGCCTTCCTCTTGTCACAGCGCCTTTTGGACATGCCTCTCAGGTATGCATTTACCTGTTAGTGAAGCATAAGATTTTTATTCTCCTTGTTCCTCCAGTATGCTGCTCAATTTTTACTTTTCTTTTCTTTTTTTCTTTTTGGTTTCTGTCATTCTGGATGCACCTAAAATCATTGATTTTTCTGAGAATGCACTATCTTTTGAATTATTAAAACAGGAAATTGTGAATCTTCTACTCTGTGGGCAAGCTGTTCCAAATGTGTTTGATGGTAGGATGGATTTAGGTGGTGGGATGTTTTTGAAAGGCGTGTCTACCAGTGTAGAAGTTGGATTTTTGACTCTGTTGGAATCACTCAATTTCTGCAAAGTTGGCCAATACTTGAAATGTCCTAGATGGCCAATATGGGTTGTTGGGAGTGAGTCCCATTATACAGTTCTGTTTGCTCTTGATACTGCTGTTCAAGATGAGAATGAACTAGAAGCAAGGGAGTCGCAGATTCGAAGAGCTTTTGACAAACAAGATCAGAGTGGCGGCGGCGGTTTTATTAGTGTGGAAGGCTTCCATCAAGTCCTTAGGGAAATGAATATCAAGATTCCACCCGAGAAACTTGGTCACCTTTGCAGCACAGGGTTTATCGTGTGGAGTGAGTTTTGGCAGGTTATTTTAGATTTGGAAAAGAGTTTGGGAGGCCTTAAGGATTCAAGTGGATTGATGGGCAAAAAGCTGTTTGATCTTTACCATTTTAATGGGATTGCAAAATCTGATTTAAATGGTAGCCACACAAGCTCTGTGGGTGAGACACCAGTGCAGAGACCCAGGCTCACAAAAATGAGGGTTTCAGTACCGCCAAGGTGGACTCCAGAGGAATTCATGGCAGATGTGGTGGTGTCCTCTGGTTCTGGTGGGAATGAATCAAGTGAGAGAGGTACTGAAGTTGCAAAACCCGAGCCTCCGCAACATGCCCCGTTGGTGGACTGCATAAGAACCCGCTGGTCCCGTGCTGTTTGCAATTGGGTGGGGGACCCTCCTAGTATAGTCTGAGTGCTTGTTCAGTAATCAACTAGACTGGTTTGCTGATGTTGCTAGAATCGCCAAGAACATGAGTCGAAAAGGAAATCTAAGAATGAGGGGGCAAAAATGCCCTTGTATCGAGCTGCTCGTCAAGTAACTTTGTTGATCTGTCAAGGCTCAAGTTACGAGCTACGCCAGTTATGTTGTGTATTGTTGTGGTCTCTTCAACGTTCTCTTTGGTTTTGAGATGTCTTAGTACTGAGGAGAAAGAAGACTGGAATATTTCTTCCTATCGAATGTGTAAAATTCATTCATCTCATCGTGGTGGTGATCGGGAAAGTTTTTGTGGGGGAGTGCTAATAAGTGACCTTTCTTAGTTCTAGCCTTCAGATGTACTATGCTGTAATGATGAATATTTTAAAACAATGCAAATTTAGAAAACCAAAATGTTTCCTCACTGGATTATTATACTTAGGATTGAAATACACATAGGTCTTGGTAGTTTCGGTAAGATTTTGGATGTAATAAGTTTTTTAGATTTTTGTGGCACACCGCACACTTGTTTGGAATTGTTCTTATACGGTGTTTGTATAAACACAATAGTGAGAGAGATAGCAATAAACGATCAGATTTTAGGAGGCAGAGTAGGGAAGTCGTAATGCCGAGGGAAAAGACAGGGCAAGCCGAGGAACAGAACTCCCCTGTTCTTTGTTCAGTTTGTTTTCTCCTTCTTATTAAGTATATAATACCAAGACGAATGGGATGAACGATTAAGAAATCATCTGTTACATCAAGGGCCTCTATTCTTTTGCAGCTGTATTTTTCTGTATGCCTGTTATGCCTATGATTCGTTCGTGTCCATCCCATTCGTCCATTTCATCAACAATGTCTATTCTTTCGTAGTTGTATTCTTCCGCATGCTTGTCACTCCTATGGTCACACCCGTGACTCGTACAACCATGTTTTAAAGATGGTTTCTCTTCTTACTATCCACTAAGCACGAGCTTCATATATGTTGACGGCAGTGACTATATATATGTATATAATATATTCATTATATATAGTCATATATTTATGTAACCATATATATATATATATATATATACACAAACACAGACACACACACATATATATTTTTAATATTTAGATCATAATTCCTTTCTTAATATACATTTGAAAATTTAAATACTGATAATTTGATCGCCTTTGAAAATTTAAATTATCATCGCAAATTTTAAAATTACACAATATTCATTTATACATTAAATAATATCAAATGGTAGGATTTTTATTATCTTAATTAATTGAAACGGTCGCGAGGTGAGAGTTATTATAATATTTGTACTTACCTACATTAAATATTTATAATTTTCTCAACATTTTAAATCAAGAAGTTGACTTTTTTTTACCCTAATTAACTATAATATTTAATTAATAACAAAATATTTTATATTTTTGAATTTTTCTAGTTAGATAAATAATTTTACTAATCCATTTATTTCATTCTAACTTATATATTCTTAAGTTTTGTATAGGGTGAATGATCATATTTCATCTCCAGATTTTTTTCATACAAATTTTTACTAACTAAATTTATCAATTCTTTTTTAATATTCAAATTTATATATTTTGAATAATTATATCATAATTCTTTTCTTATTATACATTTAATAATTTAAATATTAATAATCTTATCACAAAATTTTAAATTATACAGTATTTATTTATTTTAAACTTATTTTGTTTGAGTTTTTAATTTAATTTATATATTTTATACATTTATAACAAACTAATTACACTATACATTTCCTTAATTTTTAAATATTTTATTACAACTTTTTACTGATGAATTTTACTTATTCATTTATGATATTTTAACTTATATATTTTTAATATAACAAATTTAAACCTATTTAATAAAATATACATTACAAATTTTAAATATTTATTATTTAATTTCAAAATTTTAAATTACTTATATTTATTTATACATTAAAAATTACATAATAATATAACAAATTAAATTGTGGCAATATTTATCTGATATTTTTTGCTAAAGGGGCGAAGAACAAAAGAAAATGGATGTCATTTCAAATGAAGTTTTCATTAAGGCCTTAGTTAGTAGTGGTCGAACTGTAAGCCGTAGGATTATGTTAAAAGAGTTTACGTTGGTTGTTTTATGATGCCCCTTAAAAGGTTTGACGTTTTTTTTTCTTATAAAGGATAATAAAACAAACAAACCTCACACAACTCAAACTATAAACACCCTACTAGCACAGCATCTTGCGGTACAAGGCTCCTTGCTTATCTCAGTAGATGAGCTTCATAACGTCCGTCAAAGGCTTCTGAAATATCTGCAGGCCTGGGCTGGATAAAACTACTAGAGAAGTCAGGCTATCGGCACATTAGTTTCTTTTGCGGTATATATGTTGAAAATGCACCTCCCATGCTCAATGGATTAAACCACAGATATATGTCATCAAAAAATTATCCTCAAATAAAACTATATTTGAAGATGAAAGAATGTTAATCACTTCTAATGAATCCACTTCAACGACAACAAGTTGATATCCAAACGTCTATACCATTGTAAGGCCCGAGTGGACTCTCCAGAGTTCAGCAGTTAGTGACGAACCCCTTCCAATGTTCTGTAGAAATTTACCACTCCACTGTCTGTGGCAATCCCTAATTAATCCTCCAGCAGTAGCAATGTTAGACCTTTGTTTAGCCGCTTCAACTGTATTTAATTTGATCCAATCCTCTGTCGGTTTGGTCCAATCAACTAAATTACCCACAAGCAAATCCTGTGTCTTAAACACACAACTTTTCATAGTTCTTGCCTTGACTATCCAATCAATATAATCTATAACGGCTCTAGTACCCTGCCAAACAAATTTAGCCTAAAAAAGATTTTTGTTTCTCCATTGCCATAAAAACCAACAGGCTACTCCATATATTGTAACTCACTCTACCTGCTTCACTTGAGAGTGCTTCATAAGGTTGGATATTATCCACATCCCCTCATCTTGTTGAAAAAATTTCGTGTCAATCACCCGATGAGGGAATTTATACCAGAAGGCTTTCACTCTACAATCCTGTAAATCATGCAATGTTGACTCTTCTTGCCCACAGAATTGACAACTATTATCCGTTGTGTTATGCCAAGCTACTTGCTGTTGATTGGTCAGTAGTTTTCTCTTAGTCAGTAACCAAAGGAAGGCCCTAATCCGCAGGGACCCAGCCTATTTTCATATTAACTCCCATATTTTATTATTAACATTCTTGTTACTAATTTCGATTAAGTCATAAGCTGACGCCACCGTGAAACTTTCGTGATCAGTATATCCCCACATCAACTTATCTTCCTCTATGCCTTCTACATTAGGACGGATTGCCACAATATTCATACATACTTTGGAAGGAAGATATTGTGAGAACAAATTCCACTGTCAGGTGCTGACTTCATTCGTAAAATTTGCAATTGTAGCGGAAAGAATGCTATCAGGAATTGGAGAGGTTGCCACGAATATCAATGGTCCCCAACCATCTGCCCAATTTATCCAGCTAGATGAAAATATGTCTGCCATTACCTAGATTCTATTTTATACCTTGTCGTATAAACTGCCAAATTGCAGATATCCCCCTCCAAATGACCGAAGCCCCTTTCCTATCTAACGTGTTAGGGATATGATATGTATCTATTCAATATTTTGCCCTTACAGGCTGTTTGGAAACTTTCGAATTGAATTCATTAATGTAATTGAATTCAATTACATTAATGAGATTAAATTGAATTCAATTTACACTGTTTGGAACAAATCCAGAAATATTATAATTGAATTCAATTACACTGTTTGAAACAAATCCAATAAGATTAGAATTGAATTCAATTATTTCATATG
>JAOSBK010000002.1:9274256-9294749 GCA_027568895.1 Erythroxylum shatona
ATTGATTCATAAAGTATGTACACAACTTTGTACAAAACGCGCTAAAGGCGATTGCCTTTAGGGCACCACTCTAACACATAGTCATTGGTGTTCACACTCGTTTGCTTCCCATTTGCGGCACTTGACGTACTCCCCTTTCCTGTTGCTCCTTCGCCTTCACCGGAGATCAAGGTATGAGGTTCAGATTGAGTACGTTGCCGCTACAGACAAACGAAAGAGCCATGACCTACTATTTTGCAAGTATAACAGATTTGTGGCAGTCCTTCGTAGGCCACTAGTATTGTCTCCCCGTCAAGTTCCACGCTTGTTCGTAAAGGAGTACTCAAGTCAATATCAATGGCGACTCGTGCAAACTTCCTACGTTGGGCCTGCAGTGCTGCTTCACCTATCTTAACCGTATTCCCCACTAGGTTTCCCAGAGCTATTAGGATCATTGTGTGGTATCGCACGATGGATAATTCCGAGATCCAAAGCCAAACCACGGCTCTGCTAATTTGTCCTTCCGATGGTCGGAAGTTTGGCATCCATCGTTAAACAGAGAGTGCTTGCCTGAAAATAACCCACATACCATTAGTCAGAGCCTTAATGTAATCATCTTCCTCAATGAACTTTACGAGGAAATAGTCATTTTCCAGATTAACAATCTTTATAGGGCCTTACGGGTTCCACATTGTCTTCAACCGGGAACTTATAAGTCGATATCCAATACGTTGACCCAGTAGTTTTACAACGACTGCTTTTTTCCATTGTTTATCCAGTTTTGTCTTGAGGTTGTGAGATAATGTAATGCTCCTCCTTAACTCCCTGGGCAGGTGCATGATATCTCCTTCTTCTATTTTTATTGGTTCTTCGTCAGGCCATGCAATATCCTCAGGTGCTATAGTCTCCTTCTCTTTCCCTATCACTATAGCTCTATAGGACTATTTAGAAAGTAGTGGTAGTTCTTCCTCTCGTTTGTGGGTACACACTTTTTTAAAAAGGTGCCCCCTCTTGATCGAGGGACTCCATGACAATTTCATAATACAAAGATAACGAAACAACGTATAAATACAAACTGGAGTTGTTCTTCTTTTTCGAAGAAAAATTAGAGAGAAATTTTAAGTCAACGACCTCAAATTAACCACAATTAATACGATATCTGCAAGCATAAAAAATAGATCAAATCCAAAAACAACAAGAAACGAGAATCGATTGGGTAAAAATCAAGATAGATCCGAAAGCAAGAAAACAAGATCGAAATGGAAAGAAAAACGACTTCAAGTGCAAGCCCAAATCTGAATCGATGACAATCGGTTTGATTGTGTTTACTATAATGGAACAAAACTCTTCTATCTGGTGATTATTTAGCAACTTGAGTTTTGCATCAAAGTAAACAACAAAATAGTTCTCTATATGGCTTGAGCAGACCTAGGCGAGAAGAGATCCAAGCGACAGTGACGAGGAAGCATACTTATCTCATAAGAGGATGAAGAGGTGACATTTGTTGATTATGCTCATCTTGGAAATTATTGACCATTTACCCACTTGCTTTGTGATATTTCTACTTCGGCTCTTGGACCCTTTTAAATCAATCATCCAGTATGGACAGGTACTATGTTTTTGATCCTCTAGATGGACCTCCCTACATTGATTGTGGGGTGTCGTTGGAACGTTATGATTCAAGAATCACAATCTTGTTTCAGAACCGCATCAAATCCTCTATTTTAGTTAGAATGATTCAATTTTGTTAATCTAAATTTTCTCTATATATTTATGTGAGGTCTATATAAATGTGTTAATAAGATTTAATAAAATATTATAAGAATATCGTAAACGAAATAAGAGATGTAATCGAAATAAGAGATCCGATCTCTTTCAAAAACAACTTTATTTTTATTAAATCTGATGTCAATCAAGCAACACATCACAGATTTGGCACGCCCTTGATTTGGCTCCCAAGGAGGGCAAAGCTTGGCACTCAAAAGGTGAAATCGCTCATCTTAGGTGCTTCCACACTCCAGCCCAATAGAATAATCACGGTTTAATCTCCCTCGATCTCTCAAAAAAGCTGTCTAAAGCTTGGTGGGTACAAATAAGCATTACATTGGATGAAAGTCTTACACTGTCATTAATGAGACTCAAACCTGAGACTCTTAAAAGATACATGAACGCTCGAAATCAAAGCTCTCTGCGCCAATCAGGACCAAAATTAATCGTGTTTGGTTTTGTATTTTATTCAATAATATCATCATCCTACTGATGTTGTAATTCAATACGATTTCCAAATCGTGTCCATTTTTTCTGGTCAAAAACACTCCTACCAACTGACGCGCTCTCTCCTTGTTAATCTACGTGGCTTCTACAATCCCGCTCACACCAAACTAATATAACCGCCTACAATACACACAATCTGCTCCCCATTTCTCATTCAAAGAAAAAATATAATTCCAATTCATCGCTTAGATCTTGGTAGAGAAACAAGCCCCGGAGTTCCCACTTAATTACGAAAATGTCCAGCGGCAGCGAAGACGAAGATGAGCTCCTTCAGATGGCGCTGAAGGAGCAAGCTCAGCGTAATGTGAATTACCAGCGACCTCCGTCGTCCGGCACCGCCTCAGGTCGCCGGAAACCGGTTGAGAATTTCGTCCAGCCGCCAAAAGCCACGTCTCAGAAGTCGGCGGCTAATCAACAACAGCAACAGAAGAACAGGAGAGTGGTGGAGGACGATGACGACTCGGAGGTGGAAATGCTAAGCATATCAAGTGGAGACGAAGAGGTTAGCAAGGATCGAGAAATTGCGAGAGGCAGAGGCGGTCGAGGCGGCGGAGGAGACCGAGATGAAGCCGAAGACGATCGAGTTTGGGATGGAGAAGAACCTGCTTACTGGAAACACGTGAATGAGGCTGAGGTTTGTGAAACCGGACCAATTTCTTTTTTTTTGAATGTTTGTTTGTATGTTGAAAGATTTTATGATTTTGACTACTGTTCTTGCTTGTGTTTCTGACTGTGTTTGTGAATGAGTTTGACATAGTTACAGTAATTCAGGTTCCATCCATTGGAATGCTTTTCGTGTGGAAGTGTGCCAATTATGTTTGCTGCTTTTGTTTCTCCTCGATGAGATGTGGCTCATTTTGGAATCAAGATGGTGCTTGATCACACATGCTTTTGGAATTTCCTTATGTTTCCTGTGCCCCTTTTTAGAACTAAGATGATGTGCTTGATCATGCATGATTTTGGAATGTCCTTGTGTGTCACGTACCCCATTTCGGAATTAAGATGGTGTTTAATCATACTTTGAAATTTCCTTATGTTTCCAGTGCCCCCATTTTGGCATTAAGAGGGTGCTTGATCATAGGACCTTTTTTTACTTTCAAGGGATGAGTGTGTTAGGTTGTGTGTAGAAATATTGTGAGTGAATTCCTCGTGGCTGAAAGTGTTTTAACATTTTATAACTATCTTGAAAAGGCCTGTAAGACTTAACATAAGAAAATGTTTGTTAAAAACTTTTGGTTCAATGATTGTTAGGGGTTTACTTTCAAGAAGGACATGCATTATTATTTTGCATCATATTTCTTAATGTATGATATTTAATAAATAGATGGGTTAGGATAAGTTTATTTGTAGACTTAAGGCTTAGAAGATTCTATTGATTTTTATTTTTGCCACTAGGTGTTGAGGAAAAGGAAAGAAATAATAGCTTAGGCTATAATTTCTTCACTTCTTTACCCTGGTAGTTATTTTCTTTTAAAGGAGGATACTATGTCAGAATATACTAATGTATCAGGAGTTTGGAATTTGCATTCACCTAATTTGTGCCTTTGACAGCTTGCACGTAGGGTTCGTGAAATGCGAGAGACAAGAACAGCACCAGTGGCTCAAAAGTATGAGAGAAAACCATCAACAATGGGCCAAAGAGTTCTTAACAGTTTACAATCATTCCCTCGTGGAATGGAATGCATAGACCCATTGGGTTTAGGGTGAGTTTCTCTTTCAGAATTCTTGCATCGGATTGCAGACTTACAATATACTATCCCTTGTCAAAATAGCAGTTTGTAACTATACAGTTGCATGTTTTGATGCTACTAAGGTTTCTAGTGATTGCCCTGTTCACTACTTAATTTCTTTCGAAGGAAGGGTAACTTATAAGATAGTGGAACTTATTCTATAGGCCGTCAGCTTTTTTCTCTTCAGTAAGTATGTTAAATATTATTTATGGTTTAACTTGGTATACATTTTGATAACCCAAGGATTTACTCTATTGATAGGATTATAGACAACAGAACACTAAGATTGATCACTGATGCATCAGAAAGCTCACCAAGTATATCTGGCAGAGATCGTATTGACAGCAATCTTCGTGGTATCTCTCTCAATTTCGGTGTTTCCTACATGAATTCTGTTATATGGCAAGCTCTAGTTTGGAGATTACTGTAGTCAACAAAACTGCTTTAGAACATGGTTATAGATTTTGGGGAGTTATCTTATAATAACACTAATGATATACTGTGATACTGATAATAGTTTTTACGTTGTCAAATTTTGATTATAATAAGTTGGCTTACTTTCTTGACCTTAACATGCTTTCAAGACTTTCATCACAATTTATAATAGAGTTTGATTATAATCCGTTGGCTTACTTTCTTGCTTAATCTGAGGATTATTCTGTGATAACATTGTGACATATATGTAAGTGAAGTTTAACGCCCTTTTCATACTTAAGGCTTTCATAAAGTTCATCACTGATCAGCTAACATGTATTGTCAATCTCATTTTAGACATTTATGGTTTTGTAAGAGTGGTAGCTATTGGTGCTTTTTATACTGACTTTATTTTTGTGTTTGCAGAAAAGTTGCTATATTTCTCTGAAAAGTTTGACTCAAAGCTGTTTTTATCTCGAATACATCAAGACACAAGTTCAGCGGACTTGGAGGCTGGTGCTCTTGATTTGAAAACTGATCTTAAAGGACGTACTCAAGAGAGGAAACAACTAGTCAAAGAAAATTTTGACTGCTTTGTCTCCTGCAAAACCACGATTGATGGTATGTGGACGTCAGCTTTGCCATATTTTACATTTTTCTCGGTTCTGAATTGGAGGCTTCTTTACAGACATTGAATCAAAATTGAAGCGGATTGAAGAAGACCCTGAAGGTTCTGGGACTTCTCACCTATATAATTGTATGCTAGGAGTAACTTCACTGGCTAATCGTGCTCTTGAGCCTTTATTTGAGAGACAGGTTTGGGTTTAATATTTTGGATTTGCTTGGGAATTCATGCATTTTGATCCAACATGGAGGACTTAGCTTGTTTTTATTTTAAACTACAGGCTCAAGCTGAGAAGATACGGTCTGTTCAAGCGATGTTTCAAAGATTCCGAACATTGTTTAATTTGCCTAGTACAATTCGTGGGAGCATTGCCAAGGGTGAATATGACTTTGCTGTCAGAGAATACAAAAAGGCGAAGTCAATTTCTCTGCCTTATGTATGCACGGTTTAAACCTTACTTCACCGGCATGCCATGTGATTCAAGTTTCTTTGGGCCATTAAAATCTTCTGTCATCAACCAGTTTTAACTGTTCCAAGTTACTCCTGAACGTGAACATGAAAGGCTTGTTTTTCACTGATTACCATTGACTTTACAGTCTTAATGTGGCATATGTTTTATCTTCATGGTACATTAAATTTCACATTTGCATTTGTGATGCTTGATTATGGATGCATAGCTCCTCTCCTGATTCGTATATTTGCTACACTCCTTTCGAAATTGACAGGCACAACTTTCTCACAAAGTGCCTACTCATTGTATGTCACCTTATCTCCTTCCTCTCCAACTCTTTCGGTTCTCAAATTTGAAAAGATTGTTGCTAGTATTTTTTTTTCTTTAGCGAGTACTTGCATGTTGTTTGACAATTGATAGTCTAAGTGGTTCCTGTACATTGCATTTTTTTCGTTACTCTTATATCCATGCTAAAATTCAAAAATTGTGCGATGCTTCTATAGCAGTTTGTCCATACACATGGATGTTCGTGTCATAAGTTTCACAAGTTCAATCTTAGTTTATCAATCAGGCAGATTGATGTTGAAGTATTCTTTGTAATTATCATTAAGAGAGCTGTTTAGTACATGAATTGGTCCACAGGAAGAAACATGAATTATCTGAATTTGATCAGCTTATGTGAAAATGTATTGCCCATATTTAAATACAATTCTCTCTCCCCATAATTTTAGGATCTTAAGCACTGCTTATCCTTTCTACTCTATTCATTGAGCAACTCTTGATTTATCCTTTTATGCATTGCTGTTCTGTCGAACTTAACTTGCTTTGCTTTGTTGGATAGTCACTTTCGTAGTTCATTTCAGGTAAGTATACTAAAACGTGTTCTTGAAGAGGTTGACAAAGTGATGCATGAGTTCAAAGGCACACTCTATAAGTCAATGGAAGATCCACAAATAGATCTTACAAGTGTAAGTTTCTGAGTCCAATGTAAGGAGACCAGATGTTTATGTTTCTCTTTCATATTTGTAGCAGCGATATCGAATGCTGTCTTACTTAATATACCTTACAAAATCAAAATTTTAATACTTAGTCACATTTCTCCTACTTGTTCCCTTGGTCACTTTAACACCTTTCTTTAGAGAGAGAAATTCTTATGTTAAAAAACTTCATGTGAGAGATCAGGAATCACTTGATAAGTTATTCAGTATACTCTTGTTTGGATGATTGTGACTTTTTATCCAGCCCCAAGACAAATGTCTCTACAAGAGATCCATTTGAGGAAGAATGGGATTGACAGTTGTAAAAGTGATATTTGACTCTTTCTCTTTGTTGATTTCACAGATGAATAGCTTCTTTTTTTTTTTTTTTTTGAGAGCTCTTAACCCCTACTCCCATGTTTTTCATTTTTTGTGTGACATTATTCCCGTTGATGAAATGAATAAGCCTGAACTTTTAACTTTTAGACTAATGCGTGGCCTACATAATGCAAGATGAGATCATAATGGGGCTTTCTCCAATGATTTTCTTCAGCTTGATGTGCAACATTTGCAAGTCTTACACTCAAATTTAGCATTTGGGTTAGCTCATTTCTATATGATCTTCATTGCTTATTTAAGGATTCTTTAATAAGGTTTGATGAAGTATCTTAGGAGAAATGACTAGAAACATTTTGAATATCTGGATTAGCTTATATGTTCTCTTGTATAGAACCTTGGTATGAACTTAGCATCGAGTTTTTTATCTTGTGACTTCTAAAGAACTGGGGAAGATGAATGCCATTTGTAAAATCTAACTTCTGAAGTACAGAAATAAAGTGGTTTTATCATCAGTGCTAGACTCATCTTCAGAGGTTAGTGACAACTTTGGATCTTGAGATCATATCTTTTTGCACTTGATCATTGACCTATGGACTGTATTAGATGTTTATACAGCAGTCATTGGTGGAAGTCAAGGATTCCTATTATTATCCTGGTTTCCAGTAGTAGTTGGACTTTCTAAGTTGTGTTAATTTCTGTTGGTTTGGTTGGGTGATGCACTAGGAAGCAAAAGGGACCATATCTGTCAATAGTCCTTTTATCTACTTGATTGATTATCCTACTTATTTATGGTTTACTATCTTCCAATATTGTACCTTGTAATTGACCTTTCTATCATTCATTTAGCTTGAGAACACGGTGCGGCTGTTGTTGGAGCTGGAGCCTGAGTCTGACCCCGTGTGGCATTATTTAAATGTACAGGTAGTGAATCCTGAACCAGGCAATTTACTGCAGATTGTGTTATTAAATGGTATTAGGTTTGCTGGCTAATAATTGGGACCATGATTCGCAATTATGCTCACCTGGAGTTATCTAATTAGACACAGAGATCTTAGATTTGGTTTTTATTAAAGAGAGAAGAGAGGTACTTCTCGAACGTCACCATCCCACTTGCCATTACTTCAGTGTGATTGATTGTGGAAACTTTACATCATAAAGAAAAAGTTCATCCATGTATGGGTAAGAATTGCACAGAAAACAACTGGCTATTTAGCTAGAATTAACTACACGTTGACCTTAAAAGGTATAAACAAGAAGTGAACAGAAAAAGGATAGATAAAAAGGCATGCTTAAGACTCCAGAGAACAAGAACAAGGATAAAACAGAAATATTTCCTTTCTTCTCCGCCGCATCAAATGCATGAAAGCAATTTCATGAACAGGCTTCTCTGATGGAATCAAAAGACTGACTTTGCTTCTTAAAATTTGGTACGTGGGTTGAGGCCTAGGAGCATTGGAATATGGGTGGGGAAGAGAGACAAGTGCAGTTTTTACCTTTATAACAAACAAGGCTGATCTTTGTAGACTTTCTCTTGCCCCTTTTGGTTCTGAATTTATCATTATCTTAAATATTAGATTCTAGGTCTGCATAATTAATTTGTTAGCTTTCCCTCAGCTGCAGTTGTCCCTGAAAAATTTCATAGTCGCCAGTTGCTTCACTATATAAGGGATTCATCTTGAAATTTGATCATGATTCAGATATCAGATTACCCCCTATTCTTTCACTTTTCTTCAAATTGGTCCTTTATATTTAGAAGTAAGCAAATAAACCCTCATAGTTCTATTTTATGTAATCAAAGCTAATTAACCATACAATTTCTGACTATCATTGTTGAAGTCAGATAAAAAATGCCACTCGGCTCAAAATATGCGAACGTGGACAAGTGTTTAGTTTTACTATTTCTTGTACTATTTCAGTATATTTTAGGCTAAATTTGATTTCTTTTTTCCCTAATATCAAAGTGTCCACCTAATCAAATTTTTAGTTGATTGGAGTAAATTGCAGATTATGCAGACTGTTACGTGTTATTTGCTTTATGACATAGATCATTCCTTACATCAAGAGTTATCAACATGAGAAACCTAGTAGGATGATGATTGTATCAATAATAAAAGTATTAGGATAATAACTTGCCTAAACAAAGAAAGTGTCACAGTGAGTCAACTTGGTACTCAAAACTTTATATCTTTGGCAGAATCACAGAATTCGAGGTTTTCTTGAAAAATGCACGTCAGATCATGAAGCTAGAATGGAAACTTTGCATAGAGAAATGCGCGAAAAAGCACTTTCTGATGCAAGATGGAGGCAAATTCAACAAAGTCTAAATCAACCCGTAAGCACAAATTTTTAATTAATTGTTATTGTTTACAGATATATGCCTACCAATGGACTCGTACTGGATAATGATTTTACCTTTCTTTCACTGCTCAGTCAGATAATGGAGATCTTCGGCTTATAGAAAGCGATGCTCTTACACTAGATTCACAGTTAGTGGAGTTGACAGGTGAAGAAGTTGATGCCCTTCGAGGGAAGTACATCCGGAGATTAACTTCCGTACTTGTCCATCACATACCAGTCTTTTGGAAGGTGGCGCTTTCTGTTTTCAGTGGTAAATTTGCAAAGGTACTTTGTGCTGTGTTTATCTTAGTTATTGAACTTGCAAAAGGGAGACTTTATTCTGTTATCAGGTATCTTCAACGATTGGCATTTAAAGCATGTTTGGACAGACCACTTTAAGCTGTATAAACGTCTTTTCCATGATTGATTAGTCATATTTTTAACTTATTTGGTCAGTTAGTTCTAGCATGCATAATTACATTCCATGTTTTTCTAGATTTGTTGAACGGCTATGGTTTAACTGAAGTTCTTTACTTTGAAATGTTGGCAATTAAGAAATTTATTGCCTTGCACTTGTTTAACCTCTCAATAAGTACAATTGCCGCCCCTTCTCCAAGTTATGGACCTTCTTACCATCTTGTTTTTCGTTTCTCTTAATTAATCTCTGATCTATTGTTTTATGATGTAAATTGTTATAAAGTTTTCTGGATTATATGATTCCACAAGACCTAGTCTTGTTTTAGGAAGGGATTCTATGTAGGGATCTAAATTTGGACACTCATTTGAATTTGGATCTTGTGGTTTCAGTCTTCCCAAGTTTCTACTGAATACAACGTCAACAGTTTTGCAAGTAAGACTGAGGAAAAAGTTGGGGATGGGAGGTACTCAATGCATTCTGTCGATGAAGTAGCAGGGATGATCCGGAATACTATATCTGCATATGAAGTCAAGGTGAACTTGCATTCATTGTACATGTGCAGATATATTGCTTTCTCAAAATTTTGAAAACCCTACCAATGACACGTGTGCTATCACAGGTGCACAGTAATGCTACCTTGTTCAAATTTGTGGGGAAAAACATGAAAGGTTAATTGTGGGGGGGGTCAATCTGAATAGCAGTTTTTTTAAAATTCAATCTTATCTATTGCATGGTTAATTTCGAGTAACAATGTTGTGATTGGAATCAAAAGATTTTGTGTTCCACGTCCGACCGTAGAATATTGGTGGACGTTGCTCTTTTGGACAGCAAGCGTACTTTTTAACCATTGAGTTGGTAAATTGGGATTCTATTTGTTAAAATTTGAAACACCTACCATTTGTATCTGTAATATATTATTTGGATTTATATACATATATTTAAATCAGTGTGCATATAGGGTTGTATTGTATACTTCTCAACTATTTAGATACATTGCAAGGAGAATAAAGAATAAACTAAATCCACAGTACATAAGATGCCCATATGATCTCTCTGTGAGAGTTTAAATATACTCCAGATTTAAAATATGTATCAGCTAAAGAGGTTACACCTTTTTCCCTTGTTCCTGAATGTTGTGGGCAATATTTTACACTCTAACTACTTGCATGACAGAGCCGGTACTGTCATTGTCTTTTTGTCTTATTAAGATGTTCTTTATCTTATAATTTCCCTTTTCTGTGCTAGAAACTATATGCTACTTTGACACAATTTTTTTTTCTTGGTTTCATGTGATTTTTACAATTTTTCATGATTTTCTACCTTCTGTTTTCTTTATATTTTTCTTAAAGGTTTCCTTTAAGTTCCTCTAATCTTTATTATGAATGCTCACTAGACTAGAACAAAACAGTTTTATTGATTATTATGAGCACTTTGTAAAATAAGTAAAGAAAGAAAATTACTAATCAATAATTGATGTCAAAGAACTTAGAATTTATAAAAGAAATAAAAGAGGGCAAATTACTCAACCACAACCTTTAATTTGGTGGACTGAAGAGTGAGAGTTGAGGTGAAAGCAAGGGCAACACGGACTGAAATTTACTTTACGCTAGGTCTTCCTTATTAGGTGAGGAATAATATTTAGATATATTGTCCTAGTTTGTTTGAGACTTAGCTTCTTTAAAAAGAATAATTAGTAGGACTCAATTATGTCCTAGATATTTTACTTAGGAATCTCTTTACTGTTAGGATAAGAGTTCTAAGAACTTCTCTACATATGTGTGTATTCAATCCTTGAATAAAGCAAGCCTGAATTTTCTTTCAAATTTGAGTTTTCAAGTAGAAAATGTGATACTTTCTCCAAGAGTCATTTTTAGACTAGAAGTAATTCCTAGATCCCTATCCTCCATTGCTTGTTTTCTTACTAAAATTCCAGCACTTCTAGCCTAAATTATCAGCAACTAAAAACCTAAAATTTCAGCTGTAGCAAACTTAAAATATTATTCATAACAAACTTGAAATTCCAACAACCTAAATGGATATTCCAAGCCTGAAATTCCAACAGCCAAAATTTGATAAGTTTGTGACTTCTAGATACTAATTTGGTATCTCTTCTATTCGTCCTACATTATATAATTCTTCAAACATGCTATTTCCTCCAGGTCTCAAGTCAATATTGATTGCAATTTGAGGCAAAATATTGATAGTGTTGTACTTATGATGTATTCAAATCGTCATGCTCTGGTGTCATCATAATTATCTATTTCTTGGAAAACATTTCTCTGTCTGCCTTTAAAATATGTTATATTTGTTGTTTGTGATGCTGTAGTCTTTGTTGCTGGGGTCTTTTTGTTTTCAATTGTACAATCAGTTTGCTGATTCACACAGAGAACTTTACCACTGAAGCAGGTTCATAACACATTTCACGATCTTGAAGAATCGAATATCCTTGAATCTTATATGAGTGATGCTATTGATGATATATCCAAAGCCTACCAAGCTTTTGAAGCTAAAGAATCAGCTCCACCTAGTGCTGGTTTGTAACTCTTACTCAAGCTGCAGTTTTTTAGTTTTCAAATTTTTATTTTTCACAAATTTTTTTGTGACAGTAATGGCACTCAGAACACTTCATGCGGAGCTTTCAAAAACTTATATTGTTAGACTTTGCTCGTGGATGCGGGCTATGACTGAAATGATATCAAAAGTAGAAACATGGGTTCCAGTATCTTTCCTCGAAAGAAACAAATCTCCATATGCAATTTCTTTCTTGCCTTTAGCATTCCGCTCCTTAATAACCTTAGCAATGGACCAGATCAATCTGTAAGTTACAAGAGCTTAATGATCGTAAATATGATTTATTCAAGTGTTATGTTTCGTTCATATAAGTATATAACTGATGTGACAAGGTTGTACTTGGTGCAGTTACTAATGGCAGAATGAGTTACAACTCTGATTTCAGATTCCTAGTTAGTTTGTTTTGCTATGTCTTGAAAAAAGGAAACATAGAACTAGAGTTCTATTTCTCATCTAAAGTTGATTAACTCAGACTGCTGATCCTTTGATTCTCAAGATGCATTCATCACCATTTATAGGATGATTTTGCTTCAAACCTTTAAGTTTAATCATTAGTACTGTCAGCTAACTTTCAGTTCATATCACTTGACATCACAAAAGAGTTAGGATTCACCTGGACATTGTGGCATTTGGGTTGGTGGGAATTTAACGTATAGTTGAGAAACTAAATCATGGAACAAATATTTTGGGAAAAGAGAATTGAACAAAAAGTTGTGCAGCGTAACAGAATAGTAAATCTCCATGGGAGATGTTTGTTAATAACAATGTTGTAGTGAATTCACATTGGGAACTATTTTCTTTCTGCCCTACAGTTCTTGTACAGTTCAAATCTGTTCCACATCACCTCTCCATCTTGTATGTGATGATTTTAGCTTGTAATAATATATTTCATGAAGCAGATTTTGAGGTTTTAGCTGCTGCTTCTCATCTCCCTTCCCGTTACTGTCTACTTCTGCCCCACAGAATTTGAAAATAAATATTATGGAGTAGAACAGAACTCTAATTTTCACTAGTTACAAATAAGATTGAGAACTATTACTTTTGAAAAACAAGCTAACATATTTAACTGTCTATTCATATGTTCTTTGCAGGATGATTCAGTCATTAAGGAGTGAAGCTAGGAAGTCAGAAGATATGTTTCCGCAACTTCAAGAAATTCAAGAATCTATCAGACTTGCCTTTTTAAATTGTTTTCTAGATTTTGCCGGTATGGATATATCATTTCCAATTTGATATTGGTAAGCATCTTGAAATTCAATTTTTTGACCTGATGCTTCCTCCTTGTCCTCTCTAACCAGCTCATTTGGAGAATGTTGGCAGTGAGCTTGTCCATCAGAATTCAAGCTCAGATGGTCTACATTTGCAGAATGGATTTTCTCATGAATCCAATGAAAAACTGTCATCTAATATCTCAGAAAGTGTTGTTGATCCACATCAACGATTGCTAATGGTGTTAAGTAACATTGGGTACTGCAAAGATGAAGTTTCTCATGAGTTGTACAAGAAGTACAAAAGTATTTGGCTGCAGTCGAGGTATGCAATTAGCTTCTCTTCATGATTATCACCAGGCAATGACTTATCACTATTGCACGAATCATACATTAGAAATTGATGGTTTTGTTGTGATAACATAACTGGTCAAGCTACTGCACACCTACCCTTTTTCGGAATAACTGGTCAATAATACACATGTTTAAGGTTGGTTCTAGCTATACCACCTCTTGAATCTTATATATTATACTTTTGCCTCTGCTCAAGGAACCATGAAATGTCACCTTTCTGTTTCAATTTCAATTATATCTAAATTTGGTAATGGACTGGGAGTCCATCCTATAGTTTCTCAAATAGCTTGCTATTGTCCAGGCTAATCGTCTTCCTTTGCTATTTTTTTCTTTCAAACTTCCAAAAGTGGATTTATATTTGTTGCAGTTTCTGACTATTATTACAAATTGTTCTCATGCCTTATCTACTGCAGGGAGAAAGATGATGAAGATAGTGACGTACAAGATTTGGTGGCATCTTTCTCTGGCATTGAAGAGAAAGTCCTTGAACAATATACTTTTGCCAAGGTAAAAGCATATTACTTAACTTGTTCTTCAAAATCCTGGATCAATCGAACGTTCAATTCTATTTGATGTAAAAGTTGATGTGGATGTACATTTTCAGACAGAGTGCTATGTGTTTTTCATTATGCAATATGGTTTTTCCTATTAGTTCCCTTGTCCTTCAGTTTGAGTTCTTGTGGATTGGTAAATAAGGTTGTAACGTCTCCAGGAAACGTAAAGGAATAAGAGATGATGAAATTTTTGTATGAATTTCATTTTTGTTCATATGCCTACATTCCTAGGCTGATGATGCTATTAGTGAGAAGGCACTTGAGGCTATTCTTCACACTTAAGGAAGTTCCTACTGAAACTTGTTGCATATGAAGCAATTTATGATAAAACTGTTACTACTCTGCTACTAGTGCATCTTGTATTTACAAGTGAGCAATATTCTTCTCATCAGGCAAATGTTATAAGAACAGCAGCTGTGAACTATTTGCTCAACACTGGTATTCAATGGGGAGCGGCATCTGTTGTCAAAGTGAGGAATTGATGATTCTTAACTGGTTTTCCTTTTTTTAAAATTTCCCTTTCAGAGGAGTACCTCTGTGAACATAGTTTTGCAGTGGATAGACTTAATCCTTCTCTATTGCAGGGTGTGCGTGATGCAGCCGTGGAATTGTTGCATACTTTAGTAGCTGTACATTCCGAGGTACTTTATTTGTGCCTTTTTAGGCTGTATAACTATATTCTATTTGTTGAATTCGTAGTTCTCCACATGGCTCACCCATGTTTATTTTGTCCTTTAGGATCTTTACATCTACATTGTGTTGATCCTAACATCAATGTCACACTGTGGCAACTTGAGATTCCGTCATGATTACTTTCTGATTTAGACCTGTTCAGAATAACTTAATTTCCCTCTCACAGGTCTTTACTGGTGCTAAGCCCCTGTTAGAAAAGACACTTGGCATTCTTGTCGAAGGCCTACTTGATACTTTCCTGAGCCTTTTCCATGAAAACAAAAGCAAAGATCTCAAGTCACTTGATGCAAATGGTTTTTGTCAGCTTATGTTGGAGGTAGAGCATGATCTGTTCCCCTCATCATTGCTTATTCCTTTTGGTTTATCTGCTTCTTTCTTTTATCTTTTTTTTTTTTGACTGGTAGTTCTAGCTGCAATACAGCTTCCAAAGTACCCCTGGGTCTAGATAATTTATGCACCTAATTTCCTAGTTATGTAGACATCTCCATTAATTAGATTTCTCGGGATTATGCTGTTTGCTATTCACTTATCTGTTTCTGTTATAGTGTTTTTTCATCAAACAATTAAAACTCCGTAATTTTATGCATGTTGCAGCTTGAATATTTTGAGGCTGTATTGAGTCCCTACTTCACACTTGATGCAAGGGAATCTCTCAAATCGTTACAAGGAATACTGTTGGAGAAAGCAACTGAGAATGTGACTGAAGTTGTTGAAAATCCAGGGCATCAGCGCAGATCAACTCGTGGGAGTGAAGATGCGATTGCAGATGACAGGCAGCAAGGGTTGACTGTATCTCCAGATGACCTGATTGTAAGAATCACATTCCATATGATATGCTAGTATGTTTAGGGAATTTAGTTAATTGCTAATATCCAATATGATAGATCACTTGGTCATAAGCAGCATGTTGATTTGTAGCTCAGAGTGATGGAGCTAAAATGCACTCAAACAAATAGAAAATATGGGGCATCACTCACGATCATTTCGATGCATATGAACAAGTTAACTCCATTGAAGTAGTCATTCACAGTGATCATGGGGAACTAATAATTGAAGTAAATTTCTGTGGTATCTTAATCTTTTGCTAACGTGCTGTGAGTGTTTTTCAGGCTCTTGCTCAGCAATGTAGCAGTGAATTGCTCCAGAGTGAGCTTGACAGGACTCGGATAAATACAGCATGCTTTGCTGAATCAATGCCCCTGGACTTTGTGCCAGAACCAGCCAAAGCTGCTCATGCCATAAAAGTATCAATGGATTCTCCCAGCAGAAACTTCAAAGCCTCACAAATAGGGGGATCCTCAGGTTTGCCACGGCAAAGACGCCGATAAGAATATTTGTAAAAGTGACAGTTTGTGATTGCAGCTAGAAAAAATATTTGAATTCTATTTTGTAATATTAATTGATTCAATGAAATAATGTTTTTTTGGGATGACATTATTGTCCAGCCTTAGCTCGAGTTGATGGGACGTTGGATGGATTTGAAATTTTTTTTAGTCAGATTTGGGTTCAATTTGCTTGATTTAACTGACTTAAAGTTCAAATATAAACAATGTCGTTTTGAGTATCACTGCTCTGATCAATTCGTGAGTGAAATAATGATTCAAGCATTAATCATCACGCTCCTCCAAATATTTCAAGAATAATCCTACCATTTTTCACTTTGGACTTGAAACATAACAAAAGTTATCTGGTCCATTCATCAAAGGTAGAAATGCGCAACATAAGATGCTAGTGATCAACATATATAGACGAGTAATAATGAATATAAGATCAC
This sequence comes from Erythroxylum shatona, assembly GCA_027568895.1. Taxonomy (NCBI): domain Eukaryota; kingdom Viridiplantae; phylum Streptophyta; class Magnoliopsida; order Malpighiales; family Erythroxylaceae; genus Erythroxylum; species Erythroxylum shatona. Next base: position 9,290,955 of record JAOSBK010000002.1, read on the forward strand.
CATTCATTTGCACAAGTTACGAAGTCGAATGTTGCCATCCAATTATCGTAGCCATGTATTCTCAACAGCCAATAATGGCATCAAATCGGCTAATATCTTAGTCATAGAATCACATCCCTCAACTTCAATTAGCTTTGAATTGATGAAAACAATTCTCTTCACAACTAGTTTCATAGCCTCCAAGAATCCATAGCCTTATTTCTCGACACCTGAGAGGGAGCGATAAGAAGGTTAAAGAAACCGTCACATGTTTCTCCAACTTGCAAATGATAGCAGATGAAAGTGGTCTTTCTTTCAGCTATCAATTGGCAAAGAACAGTGCTCACTTGTCCAGCAATTGTACAATCCCATTGATTAAATTGATTGGTCATTATCTAAGCGAGAGCGTTTCCAGTAGTAACAATTTTCCAAATCTTCAATTTTCCTGAAGTAGTATTTAAATTTTTCATCAAACTAACAGAAGTAGCTTGAGCATATTACAAACACGTCCATAGTAGGACAGTGTCAAACACGAAAATAAGTAGCATCTTCCCGAATATTGCAACTTGAACATCTAAATCCAAACTAAGCTGTCCTGAGCGGAGGAGAAACTAATATTACACCGTCTCCCCTAACAAACAGGAATGGTACTGTGCGCCTTGTAGTCTGGATCAAGAGAAAACAAATTAATATCAAGTTGTGGACACCCACTAGCATCCTCTTTAAACTAAAATTTCATCAAGAGCACTAACAATCCCAAGTACAAGTTAAGGTCGTCATTCAACAAATACAGGAAAATCACCAACTTCCCAAATAATTTTTTCAATCCCATTAAAATAGGAAAGACCTTATTAAAAGATATAATTTATAAAAAACCAGCCATCAATCCCTCAATTAAATATAACCGACGAATTACCATTTTTAACACACGTGAAATTCTACTTATACAACCATGTGACAGAAAGGTGACTGAAAATTTATGTCTCATATTGATTTATTAATTTTACTAATTTATCCTTTTTATATATTATTACGTATAAATATAATAATATTTTATATGTAATGTTAGTTATTTTATTAAAAATTTATTATATTTATTAATTAGCTCAATATGATATTAAGTAAAGTAATTCATTTATTATTATATAAAAATAATTAATTTATTATTTTTATTTATCATTAATAACTAAATTGATAGATTTTTCATATTCATAAGCAAAATTGTAAAAATTCTTATTATTTATCATATTTACAACTGATTAAATGTAAAAAATGTATAAATAATTTTTTAATATGTAACGTTAATTTTATTAATAGTTAATAATACATTAATCAATTTAACACGATAATAAATTAAAATTTTATTTTAATACGTAATAATAAATAAGAAATATGATTATTTTTATTTATAATTTATTTTTAAATAAGTAATTAAGGTATAAAATTGATTAAAATATATTAATTATAATAAAATATAAGAAATTGATCATCTTACTTAACAGGATTGGTAGATAAAAGGGATAACAAATTAAAAGATGCTAAACCTTTTTAAAAAATTTCACTTAAAATGTCCAATTTTTAAAAGTTTTTAATTAATTGTCCAAACAATTGAAACGGTTGCTTGTTAACATTTTCCTGATATGAATGATGAAGCTTAAAGACTGATGCATCAACTACTCCAGTAAAATGTTAACAAAGTAATTTTTAATTTTTTAAAGTTTAAGCACTTAATTAAAAATTAAAAGATTGTACATTAAAATAATTTTTATAATTAAATAATTTGATTGATTTTTGTTTTTAATAAACAAATTGTAAAATTTATTATTATTTTAGTAATAATTAATAAATATTATTTGTCATATTTTATTTTTAGATAATAACATATTATTATTTTAGTAATAATTAATAAATATTATTTGCCATATTTTATTTTTAGATAATAACATATTTATTTGGTTCCGTATAACAATAAATAACATATTTCATCAGATATTCATCTATTATCCATAATTCCAAACCTATTACACAATAAAATAAAATATTTTAACTGATTAAATTATTATTAATTATAATAAAATATAATTAGTCATTAATTATTAGCTATTGATAAAAAGTAAATTAATATTATATATTAAACTTTTGAGTTGTTTGATATAAGTAATGAGATGTAAATATGATCAATCAATAAAATAATAAAAAGATGTACAATTTTATTTATTAATAGAAAATAATCAAATAAATTATTAACTAACTGTAAATTGTAAATTATAAATAAAGATAAGGAATTAATCATCTTATCTTTTAATACTATTGCATGATAAACAAAATATAGTGAAAGACTTAATTTATTATTATGTTAAACTAATATTATTAGCAATTAATAGATGTAATAAATTTTAATAAAGTCAAATAATATTACATATTAAATATTATTATATTTTAATATAAATAATGATATGCAAATATGAAAAATTAATAAATCAATATGTTTAACATATATCCAACATATGTTTTTGCTTTCTCAATCACCCTCTTTTAAGGTAGTTGTTGAGCAAGTATCCTAATACAATTACCATTTTATGCCAACTTGATTTCAGCTTATGCAAAAACTGGCCACTTAGTTGAGTTGATATCCATGAAAATGACAGAAGTTTGTTACCTAAAGCTAACTATAAGTTCAATCCTGAAGGACTATTGTTCAGGAAAGTATCCCAAAAAATGCAACAATTTCATAGAACAGATTCCAGCGATGACAATTAAGAAATTGAACAAATTCCCACTGAAACAAATAAGTTTATGTGTTAAAGTGACAAACAGAAAGTAATAACTGAATAACAATGTAAAACTATAACATACCCGAACAATCTCTTCATAAGTTTCGTCGTCAATTTCTACAGTAGTAACGGTTTCTTCTACATCACCAAGAATCATGTTTAGATGCTGATCATAAGCCTGAAAGCCCAAATGAGTGATGAAAATTAAGTATTAGAAACAAACAAAATTTTCCCATAGTAAGGATTAAGAAGAAACATTGCATTTGTCAGCCAGATCAGAGAATTCAAAAGCCAATAATCTATCTTCCCCTCTCCCTTTGGAATTATTTACTCCATACCTCTCCCTCCAACGACCAGCTCTACAAACAGACTTATCGCACAACAACGTTCCAGCAGCCGTTATAAAGGGGATCTTAATCTAAAACGATATCCACTGGAATACACCAAGTGATTTCAAAACCATTTTGTTACTGAAATATTAACTTAGTTACAGAGAAGTGATAACATGGGGAGAAAGTTGGAACATAACAATTAGAGATCTCAAAAAACGGAAAAAAAAAACTGAAATTGGGTAAATAAGTTTCTCAAAATACGAATGCCCAATTCCATCAAAACCCAAACCCATAAAACACAAACAAAAAGGAAAAGATTGAAAAGGGGGGTGGTGTTAGCTAGAAAAGAGCAAACTGACGTGGAGTTTGCCGCGAAGCTCACGTTCGGAGCGCAGCTTGACGTAAATGCGCTCGTCAAGGCTAAGTCTGATGAGATCTAATGGCTCCTTCACCGTACTCTCTTCTTCGGCTGCCATTATTATTTTTTAGTCTTCTTCTTTGCCACTATATTGGTTCTGGTGGTGTAAAGCGATACTACCGATCGTAAGGGTTTTAACTTTAAGCTTTCTCCCAAAGAAAAAATAATAATAATGTAATAAAAGATAGAAATAATATGGTGTGCCACTAATTGTTAATGCACCACTTAATTGTTAGTACATCAAATGCACCACTTAATAGTTAGTGTACCACTCCTATTATCATAATAGTAT
>JAOSBK010000002.1:9317912-9329343 GCA_027568895.1 Erythroxylum shatona
AATCATATTGATAATTCATTTATAAATTGAATGCATGGTTTTAAAATATTCAGTCTAAACTTTTTAGATTGTAAGAATATTTAATCATGCAACAATTGCAACTTAAATTCCAAAATTAATCAATAAGAATCAAACATATTTTAATAAAATCATAGAATTAAAGTTGACACTAATATCATTGTTAGAAAATTGGGTCAGGATCCAATCCTTTGTGCAGTAAAATAATTATGAAACTATTTTGTTTTATTTTTCGAAAGTCAAGATCACTAAAATTCTATAATATGATGAACACATAAATTATAATAAAGCACAAATTTCATTTGTACCTAATTATGAAGTTTAATATTTTTCTTGTTGTATCATTTGAACCATTTCTGAAAATTGATCCATCTTAATCACCAGTCTATAAATGTCTGATTTCTAACGGTATCTACGTAACAATTTGAGAGAACTTTACAACTATTGCAAAGAAGGTTAAGCAAGGAGTGCTAGCTCTATTAAAATTCAAGTTTATTTATAATAGGTTTTATATATTTTAGTGATTTAATTGAAATAAAATCCTAATTTTAATTAAACATTAAATACTGGTCATACCTAAATAAGATTCAATATCTCATATTGATCTTTATTTATTAAATATCTCTGATTTAATCATACGGTTTCTCAAACTTTTCAATCAAGTCCAGGTTGATTAAAATATATTTACTCTCTTCAACCCATTATTTATTGGATACCCATTAGATTCTCAAATATGTTAGCAATGGATGCAAATTACAACTCAAAATCATATTTAAAATTATATAAATTAAGATCTTTTAATTTATCTTTAATTCTCTAATTAAATAATTTATATTCATAGATCAAGATTAGAGTCTAACAACACATTATTATGACCACCCAAATATTTAGAAATGTCAAAGTGATTTTGACTAAATTTTTCGTATATGACTTTTTCTTATAATTCAATTCTTTCATTATACAGTATTCCGATTAGACAAAAAGTATGAAATTAGTATTTACTTTATTTTGAGTCCAATAATATTATTCTCCACCATTATCTATTGATTCAATTAACAACATTTGTAAACTATTTACAAAATTTTATTCCACCTTTGCAAAGGATTTTTTAAATCAATACTAATCAAGAACAATAAAATATTGTCCTTAATTACTTTAAGGTGATGAATCCTATCATGATCACTCAACTACCTCTATCCAATGACTACTAACTGAGTTATTTTTAAGTTGACCTGGTCATACATAGTATTAAAACATAACAATCCATATATAATATAACTTTGAAGATCTCATGTCAAATGATCAATTATACAATTATCACAATGAAAATTTTTATAGACTAATATTTCAAATGGATTTCTCGAGTGAGATCAGTTTAGTGAACTTATTCTCTAACAAGTACCCACATATTTATTTAAATATCTCTATACTTTAGTGTATGAGATATACTATTTCTTTTATAAGAAAAAATATAATATGTACTAGTCTTTTTACATATTGTTAATGTTCAGTCTTAATAAAACAATGACTAGGAACAATCTAGAGATAATTCATAAATGTAATATGAATCTCATAATTATAATCTCATCATAATTTCATTTGTAATGTATATTTATCTCATGAACTTTATTATATACATCTTGGTATTTATAAGATAAAGAATGTTTTTAAATTATTTTTTCACTGAACTACAACCAACTGATTGGTTGCAAGTTATAAATCAATAATTTGAATATTTTTATGGATATTTTAAATTGAATTGAAAGAGCAAAATAAAAGATTGACTTTAATTTATTACAATTCTAGATATTTTATAATACTCAAATTGAAAACTAAATTAACTATATAAACTTATTTCAAATTAAATTGAATTGAAAATTTGAATTTTGTGTGTTTTGATTTTATAATATAATTCATTGCACTATTATGTTAATTTAATTTAATTTAATATTAAGGGCATTACTTTAACTTTTTTATTGAATAATAATTTTTAATAAATTAGATTGTAGTTGAAATAATATATTCAAAATTGTCTATATCCCTCTTTAAACTATTTAAATCATAGTAAAAATTTTTAACTTTTAGATAATAATTTTATTAATTACATATATTACTTTGTTATTCTTTGTTTTAACATTATTGCAAGTATCATAAATAAGATTAGTTTTATTATCAATCTCCGCGAATTCTAGTTTCTTTGGAGTCCCTTGGTTCCACATATGCTTTTTGTTATGATTTTTAATTTTTTGTTTTTATTTTTTTGGTTGTTAATATATTTTTATTACTAATGATAATTACATATTTGATGAAAATTAAAGATAAATTATTTTAATTAAATTTATTTTAATATCTTACATAATATTCATTAGTAAATTAAAAATAAAGTTATAATTTATATATTATCAGATTAAATTAAATTTTGATTAATCGGTATCTCTTTAATTTATAATTTATAATATTTTAAATTAATTTATTTAAATTATTATTTAATAAGACAGTTGAGAGAAAACAAGATTTTTTAGTTATTACAATAAATGGCCCCACTTTATTGCTCAATTTGCAATAATAATAAAAGTAGTTAAAGCTCCTATCAATCTATTTCAATGTTCACTTGGCGTCATCCTGTACTGTACATGGCAATACTTTCTTTTTTATAATATTGATATATGTTTAAAAGATGCCCTCGGCTCAACATATAATTGATGGAATAAAACAAAAAATGCCAAGTTGAAGTTGGGGTTGGGGACCCACCCATACATTGAACCTACGTTTTCCTTGAGTAAAAAGAATTTTTTTAAAATCCCAAAAATAGAAAGCGTGCTTAAATTAAAGCCGATTCCCCGGGGAATAGGTAAAATGCATACTTAAAATTAGTTTCTCTCGGCGTCGGCTTGGACTTGGAGGCTGCCACTAGCCATATGTATGATTAGCTTTCTCAGAGATCTTGAACAGTCCTTGATTGCGGGAGGTTAGGTCTCCTTGGAGGCTACACGGGTCTTTAGCTGGGAGGGTCTTTTTTGGCGCAGATAAGTAGCTCTGTCTCTTTATTGACTGTCTTTGGTCTGTGTTTTCTGTTAGCTTTGGGATTCCATTCTTCGTTGACTGTTTGGTGAATTTTGGAGGTGTATAAACTTGGTGGGTAGATAGTTTTTATACGAAAGATTCGAGCTTTCATGTGGGTTCGTCTTTGTGATTGTGTTTGGCGTGTGGGTGTCGGACGTGTATGCTGGACGACTTGAGGATCTAGGTGGTGAGAGAGAGGAAACAGATTAATAGGTGAAAGTAAGATAAATTTTAGCTTACAGGAATCCCAAACAGTAATCAGTTGGCTTATAGGGAGCGAAAAATGGGACAGTTCATTCCAGTTTAGGTACACAGATTTTGGGTATGATATAAATTGTTGCTCCAAGAAGAATGGAAGGAAATTTATCACAGGGAGGTATGATCCCTGGTGGACCTTCTTTTGGAGGTCTTGAATTGCAAGGATCAATGAGAGTTCATCATCAAGCACAGCATCCACAGGTTATGCACCAGCAGCAACAGCACAATGTTCATCGCCAGGGGTCTGCCGTTCATCCATCTATTCATGAGGGTTTTCCCCTTACAATGGGGACTATGCATAACTCTGATCCTACCATTTCCGTAAATGATTACAATAAGGGAGAGAGGGGAAAGAATGCCATGAGTGATGATGATGAGCCAAGCTATACAGAAGATGGTGCTGACGGTTCAAATGATGCAAGTAAAGGAGCAAAGGGGTTGCCATGGCAGCGTGTGAAGTGGACGGATAAGATGGTAAGGCTATTGATAACTGCTGTTTCTTACATTGGTGAGGATGCTTCTTCAGATTTTGGTTCTGGAATGAGAAGAAAATTTGCAGTCTTACAGAAGAAGGGCAAGTGGAAATCAGTTTCAAAGGTCATGGCGGAAAGGAGGTACCATGTTTCACCACAGCAGTGTGAGGATAAATTTAATGACCTCAACAAAAGGTATAAAAGGCTGAATGATATGCTTGGAAGAGGTACCTCTTGCCAGGTTGTCGAGAAACCTGCCCTGTTGGATGTCATAGATTATCTTACTGAGAAAGAGAAAGATGATGTTAGGAAGATATTGAGCTCAAAGCATCTTTTCTATGAAGAGATGTGTTCGTATCATAATGGAAACAGATTACATCTACCTCATGACCCGGGGGTGCAGCGGTCTGTGCAGTTGGCTCTTAGAAATAGAGATGATCATGAAAGTGATGAGGTGAGGAGGCACCACAACGATGATCTTGATGAAGATGATCAAGAATTGGAGACTGATGAGCATGATGATTTTGAGGAAAATCAGGGTTTGCAGGGGCCTGGTAAGGGAGCGTGTGGGGTCTTTGGGGGTGCTGCAAAGAGGTTGAGACAAGGGCAGGGGCTTGGAGATGTATGTTTTGGGACTTCATCTCAGGATGGAAATAAAGGATCACATTTTCATGCGCAGCTGACTCAAGTTGACATAAATCATGTCTCTCCTGAAAACACAAAGGCAGCTTTGTTACAGAAGCAATTGATGGAATCTCGAAAACTTCAGTTAGAGGAACAAAAGCTCCAAATCCAATATGAGATGCTGGACTTGGAGAAACAGAGATTTAAGTGGCAAAGATTTAGCAGGAAAAGAGATCGAGAATTAGAAAAGATGAGAATGGAAAATGAAAGGATGAGGCTTGAGAATGAGCGTTTGCAATTGGAGTTGAGGCGCAAAGAAATTGGTGCTGATTTCAGTTGATTGTCAAATCTTTTCATCCCAACAGCTATGCTTCCATATGTGTAGTTTCCTATCTTTTGTAAACTGCTGTCGATTTTAACTAGAACATCATTTAGGAGGGGATTTGACTCTATGCATATATTTTGTAAATTTAGAGTGGTGGTAATACCATTTTCTGATTAAATTCTTCTGAATTTTGAGAACGTGGAATTGCCATGGTTGAAGACATTGTTGTGAGAATCTTCCCGTTTTTTCTTTTATTATGCATTGGTTTTATAGTGAAGTTTAACTAATGTTTATGATCCACCTATGCACGTTGTTGCGTTGAATGCTTGGAGCATTTCACTTTTAAGTGATGCTAAAGTTGCTGCATTCTATAGTTTAAACCAAAACGTTATACATGTATATAAGATAGCAATTCACATGGTATCTAAATTGGTAGCTCCAGTACACTTCCATACTGATAAAAAGCTGCGGATGATCAGTTTGTCAGCACAGTTTGTTAAGCACGCTTTTGTTTGGTTCAACTCATGATAGACAAGTTCTTAAACCTGTCGGCAACAGACAAGTTATTGGTCCCTCCAATGCTCTAGATAGTTGCATTCTTCTCTGCACGAGAATAAATCCTCTTTCCCCTAGCTTATGCCTACAAACTGTCCATTGTTTCAATTCTTCCAGTTGTTTGTTTAGCTAGAGTGCGTTACTTCGGTATCTCGCAACTAAATCCATTACTATTTCCTGCCAAGATGGCATTTAAACTAACATCTGATATCTGATAACTACGCAGCTTATGTGCTCATTCCTGCAGCTTTTTTGCTTGTCCCTCATCCATGGTATACTGTAAACTTATTTACGGAGATGCAATTTTTGCAGAAAATGCTTTTAAAGGAACTGATTAATTGTGTTGAGCAATATAAAGTTTAGTTTAATACAACTTAATGTGATTTTTTGGCGATACAAAAGTTGGTAATTTGGTTCTTGAAGGTTTGTTAATTATTACCTCGGCACCTGATCTTACGTACAAGCAGAGGCATGTTTAGATAATTCCTTAAGACCACACTTAGCCTATCCGGTCAAATTAAACAAACTTTGAGTATTGGGCTGGAGGTAGAAGTTAAGGTTATATAGGCTCGGCCCGTAGGAAGCTATGCTAGCAATTGGGCTGTGCATATAAAGAAACCAAGACATAGTTGAGATGTGTACGAGCTCTCATCATATGTGTTAGATCCCCAAAGTTCAGACTGTGGGATCGTGCGAGTGTTGGCGAGCCATAGTCAATGCTTAGTACGTAGGTCAGCACGAGAAAGACGTGTTAATGAGGGAACAAGGTGAAGTCTTGCAAGTTGGCGAACAAAACCTGAGGAACTTGTAAAGTAGGCGAGGGATGCATGAAGTATCGACAAAGATCTCGAGAGTAGGTGAGATTTGATACGTGTGGGCACGCGTAGACGCACTTTGGCAGAAATCTTTGATAAGACGTGAGATTCGGATGCGAGGCTGAGCAAAGTTGGTGAACTAAGTCATGCAAAACCCGAGGGTGCATGAAGGCATACGAGCGAGGAGAAGCACATAAGCACTTAACTTCGGCGAGACAGGTCGAAAGTATGTAAAATATGTGAGGTTTTATACTAACTTGGATTGTGACTTATATTTAGTCATGGAGCAATGAGACTGCATCATGAGTGAGCTTGACCATGGAAGATGAACTTGTCCATGAACGTGCATTGATGGACCTATGTGTGGATAGGCCTTGGTGACTTAGAAAACACATCAGTGGTAACGTAGAAACTGTGGGTGATGTGACACATGATGATGTGACGAGATCAAATTGAAGATCATATTAGAGATTCATCAAATCTAAGAGATAAAGATCATGTGGGAGAATCATCTGAAGATAGCGGAGATCTTCAAGGATATGGATGCAATTTTTCAAGTTGGCATGTAATCTTTAGTTGATTAGATTCTAATGTAATGTTGCCAATTAGAAGAGTCCTAAGGGAAAGCAGATGTCTTCCCATTGGTCAGTGTGATGCAGTGTAATCTTTAGTTGATAAGATCAACTAGGATTGTAGAGATCCTTAAAGATCTTGAACGTACTTTTCAAGTAAGGGGAGCCTATAAATAGCTCATTAGAGTTGAAAGCTAGAAATTCAATCATTGAGTCATTCACTCATTGAGAGAAATCACTCAAATAAGAGAGCTTTGAGAATTGAGAGCTTTTGGGGGGAGTTCTCATTGTAAGGGCTTTGAGTAGGGAGTTTCTTGTAAGTGCTTCAAGAAGGGGGTATTTGTATCTTTTGTTAACATTTTGTTGAGAGTTAATGAAAGATTAGCTTCGACTATATATATCTTTTGCTGCTTTCCTTACTATGTTATACACTTGCGCTATTTTGTGTGTGAGAGAAACACATTAAACACTTGCGTACGCGTGTTTGAGGGTTAACAAAATTGTTCGGTGACATTCATGTGAGAAGGCTAAATCTTACTTAAGCAGACCGAAGCAGGATTGTCGTGCGAAGGTGGGTGTGACTTGTGGTAAAAGTTTGAGTCTAAAGTAAACCTTTGTGATAGCTGCTATCCGAGCCAATCTAAAGCAATGGTTGGTAGAAGTAATTTGACAGAAAGGGTTACCATAATAGAGGCAATTCCTGAGTCTTTAGCTTTGAAGGATGAGGGAGTAGTTCCTTTGTTGGAATGTATTGCAACCTTAGAGAGGGAGCTTCAAGCAACTATGAGAACGCTCAAGGAATAGATAAAAGCTTGTGAGGAGATGAGCTATGATTTGTTAGTGCTCAATCATGCAATGGCTACGAGACAGGTGTCTGAGCGGAAAGCACTATAGTGAAGGTGTGAGAGCCACAAGTTTTCAATGGCAAGTGGAGTACCAAAGAGCTCAAAAATTTTCTATGGGATATGGAGTAGTACTTTTGTAACATCCTGTTATTGAATTAAGATTAAAATGATGTTTATTAGAGATTAATGGGAAATTAGGAAGCAGAATTCATACTCATGCATCATTGTATATTCACACATAAGTGAAATTTATTTTGATACATTAAAGAAAAATTGTACATGCATTCATTGACATTTTCCAGGTATAATTAATTCTAAAAAATGTAATTAAAAAATGAATTGTGAATTATTGGGGATAAAAATTTATTTGGAGAATAATCAGATTATTTCAAAATTTTGGTGAATTTATGGAAATTTCTGAAAATTTGGGGTATTTTGTTTTGGATTTAATAACAACAACAACAACAACAACAACAACAACAACAACAACAACAATAATAATAATAGACAAAAGGCATCACGACATGTGGCAGTCTTAGATGTGGACAAATACCCCACATGCATAGGTGACATGTGGAGAGGTATTATGCCTACATGTGGTTTTGTTTTTGATAAAAAGAAATTACTGTAGCTTTCATGTATGTTCTTCACTGTAAACACCAACATCACCGAGCTCTCTCTTTTTGTTCATCAAACACTGAAAACAGGTGATTGCTTATGTTTGTGCAGTTGGCTTTTGTTTCTTACACCTTGTAAAGGAGCACATCGGATGCCAGTCAGACATTGTCGGACCATCCAGGCAATAGCTTCTTGGAGCGCATTGTGAGTAAACCTAAATGATTTCCTATGATTGATTTGATTTGAAATTAATTTGATTTGTTAACCTTCCAATATTATTGAACTGTTTGTGAGTTGTTTCTGGATTCTAAACCTGAGGTCCAAGGAGTTTAATAGTTAGGCATGTATTGAGTGTGTTTTGATTTGATATAAATTCGACATTTAATTCTTAACAAAAGTTGAATGTCGGACTTAGGCCCGATGACTGTGAAATCTTGTCTAAGCATTTGTATAAGATTGTGATATATGAGATATTCATAATTTATTGCATTTCATAAAATGAATGCTCAGATAAAGGCGTTGTGTCTTGAGTTGCCAGTATGAAGCGTTTCCACGTAGAGCTTTGCTCCGTGATATATGTTTTGCACGTAAAGCTATGATCTGTGATTCTATTCTAACTGAGCCCTATAGACAAATATTTGTATAAGTATGTGATAGACACTCAGTCATAACAATAAGAACTAATGTGAGTCTTATGCATATAGCGTTCATATAAGATTGAAATTCATGAGTGATTTGCAAATCTATAATGAGTGACCATATGTTATGCCATGTTGTGTGAGTATGTGAAAGATAATTATATGTTCTGAATGAATAACTGTGATATATATGATGTGTATATGTAATCTGGTTAATTCATCAATGACGGTTCACTCATTGAGTTTGCAAAACTCATCAAAAATTACAATATGGCTTTTTAGATATGAGACAGGAGACCTAGTTCCTTAGTCAGGACTTAAGGAACCTTTTAGATAGAAAAATAACTAAGAGGTCTATCATCTGACACTAGAAATGCTGTAGCATTTATTTTGTAGTTTTGTTAGAACTTATAAGAGGTTTTGTACATATGTTTATGATAGAAACAGTGTAAGATTTGTGAATGAATGAAATCAATAGGTTTTAAAATTTAGTGACTTCCAATTATGTTAGATGATGCCATGTGTAAATTGGATTTGTTTTTGCTCTAGCATGCCATTACCATAGGATATGTACTTGAATATTCTTGAATGTTTGGGTATGTACCTTGTGGTAGTGGGATGTTGCACACACACATAGGCATAAATACATTACCCACCTAATTTTTCTTGAAAATCCAAGTTCAGTTGTGCCTTTCCTCTTGCTCTTGGATAGGGTTTTCTTGGTTTCCTAACACAAACCAATTTTCCATTCAACCCAAATTCAAATGAAAATTCATAAAACTTTAATAATAAAAAATGCTAAAATTAAACTTAACCCAAACCTACCCATAATACATCTAGGTTAGAAAAATCAAACCCTAATTCCAAAACCCATAAAAATCAAAATGGGTCTCATCTTCTTCACTTTATTTCCATTATAAACCCATTTCTCTACTTCTTTTCTACCTAAGCAAAAAAGGAAAGATGAACTTACTAAAAACAAGCTTGATTTCTCTTCTTTTTCTTTTTCTTTCTTCCTCTCCCACGATTTTCTCTTCTTCTTCTCTTCTCTGACTTTTTTCTTCCTCTCATCCTTTGGCTTCTTACGACTCTCACTCTTTTCTTCTTTATTCAAGACTAATTTTTGTCTTGGTTTTCCTATTTTTCCCCTCTTCTTGTTTGCCCTTCCAAAATTACCCTTTTGAAGAGGTTCGTCGCGGTGAACTTCTGGCTTCCCTGAAGCAAAACTTTCGAATCACAAAACACTAATTTGATGGCAAAACTTCCGAATCACAAAATATTAATTTGATTTTTTACAAGTTCGCTGGAGCAAACATCTGGCTTCGCTGCAGCGAAACCTCCGAATCACAACTCAACACTAATTTAATTCTACCTTTTCTATTCTAATTGCTAATTACTACTTATGCTCACTAAATTAATGGACCCAATTTTAAAAAATAAATAAACAATGTATAAATAATTAATAACATGAATAAATAATTGAAAAAAATTTGGCATCCAACAAGGCCAAAGAGCCAGATCCAATAGCAGGCCCAACAAATCTATCAACATTAAATGCTTCTACTATGGTGGAAAAGGCAATATGCAGAAGAATTGCGGGAAGATGAAAAGAGAAGGCAAGAGGAATTAGGAATCAAAGAAGAATTATGCCTATAGTCAAGATCAGAATACCGTCAACGACGATCTACTTATGATTTGTGATGAGGAGATTAGTATTATACGAGAAGAAAAGAGTTGGTTAATTGATAGTGGCACCTTAACTTATGTAACACCCCATGTTAGGGGTTAGAAAATTTAGGAATTTACAGTACATCATAAGATTTGCATAATTAAGTATTCGTTAATATATGCATATGAATTTTGACTTATACAAATAATTGTACATGCATTCATTGACATTTCCAGGTAAATTTGATTTATAAGTGGAAATTGTGGATTAAATTGGAGTGTATTAATTATGATTTGGAAATTTTCATATATTTTGGATATTTTGAAATTTTTGGTAAATTATTTTGAGCTGAAAATTTATTTGGAGAGTGTTATTATTATTTTGAAATTTTTGGTGAATTTTCGAAATTTTCAAAAATAGGTGACAAATGGACTAGTATTTAAGTGACAAATGGATCCATTCTTGTGTAACAAGTGGACCAATACTGAGGAGACATATGGACTGACTAATTGGTGACATATGGCAGCATCTAGAGTGGATTAGTGGCAGCATCTTGAGTTGACAAATGTAAGGCATGCCTTAGGACAAGTGTTGTGCTTCAATGGTGACACCTAACATATTGATGTGCTTGAATGGTGACACCTAGCATGTTGATGAAGCAAATTCCAGCAGCAACATTTTTGTTGTTTCTCTTATATATCTTCCACAAAATTGCTTCAAACCTTTCTCTATATTTTGGCCTTTGCCCTAGCTAAGTTCGTATATGAAATTCACCCCTTAATCTCTCACAAAACAGCCAATAAAACCAGCTGTAAGCTACCTTCATCTGGTTGTTCAAAACCAACTTGTTTTCAGTTGGTGATGAATTTTGCATGCATGGAGACTTGATTTAATCTGGAGTTTGAGCTGTATTGAAAGCCTAACAAGTAAGTGACAATCTGATCTTTATGATATGTTT
>JAOSBK010000002.1:9334577-9347779 GCA_027568895.1 Erythroxylum shatona
AATAATAATAATAATAATAATAATAATAATAATAATAATAATAATAATAATAAATAATAGCAATAATAATAATAATAATAATAATAATAATAATAATAATATTATTATTAATTAATTAATTAATAATAATAATAATAAATAATAGCAATAATAATAATAATAATAATAATAACAAAAATCAAATTAATAATAATTGATAAAAATAATAATAATAAGAATAATATTAAGTCCAAAAGTTATAATAATAATAATAATAATAGTAATAATAATAATAACAACAACAACAACAACAACAAAAAATAAGAAATTAATTTCGTATAATAATAATAATGATGATGATGATGATGATGATGATAATAATAACAATAATAATGATAATAATAATAATAAGTGGAAAATCTATAATAATAATAATAAATTTAATAATAATAATAATAACAACAACAATAATACCAATAAGAATATTTTGGACTTTTTGTTACTTATTCCTTTCTTATTTCAAGTTTATATTTTGAAACCAAACACTGGAATAGAAATTCTTTTTCTATTACATTCTTTAAATCAAACAAAGTAATACTGATTCTTTTTTATTCCTCATTTTTTTTATTCCTAGGAATAACTATTCTATTCCCTGTCTATTCTATTTCTTGAACCAAACAGGCTGTTAGTCTTATTGAAAAAAGATCGTGAATTACGGTTAAGAGTTACAAATCTAAGGATACTAATTAAATTAATGGATGACAACATTGAAGCACATGATGGAAGGGGTAATGTATGAAACAAATGAAAAGACGTAAGACCTTATGCCCACAAGAAATCAAGAGTTCTCTTGGAGGCCCATGACCTACCATCTTGTTTTGCCATTAGAAGCAACCACTATGGAGTCTCCATGCCTATCATAGCTTTTCCAAGAATGCCACACATGCCTTGTACCCTAACATTTTATGCATAATTCAGACAAAAAACTGTCCAAGCTTCGTCTGTTAGAATAATATTTCATGCACGAACATTAATATTATAAAACTATATATGAATATGATGGAAATATACTGTGTTATAGTATGTGTTCTTCTTCTACACTAACCATGCAATAAAAGTATAATTAAAATCAATTTCAAATCTTTCAGTATGTTCAAAATAACCAGTAGCATGATTTTTTTTCCTTCCATAGATACGATGTGATAAAAAATTATAATATCCATAAAAGAGTGACACATCTAATCACTATTACAGTTAAATCATGACACATCTAATCATGAGACTTTGTTGTACAAAACTAGTTAAACAACCTTCTTTAATAACTAATACAGAGTTTTGACAAATGAAAGAAGACGTAATCAGCATGATACAAACAAGTTTTGGAAAGTATTCAACGTTGAATTCTATTTTTTATTATAAAGTAAAAAGAACGGGATTTGTTTGCTTGTATAGGGCTATGGTTATTGGACACTGGAAAAATTGTTATTACAATTTGTCCCACCTCTAAAAAGTACACTATTCAGTAGGATTTGATGATGCATACGGGGTCATAATCAGAACACATAACTTTCAAGATTCAAGAGAAGATAATCAAATGATCTGTTTGGATCAGAGACGGAGCCAAAAATTTAAGATAGGAGAGCCTAAAAATTTATTTTTTTTAAATCTTAGGGGACTCAATATACCACAGGGCTTCAAATAACTTCATCTATAAAATATTTAATATTTTTTAAAATTTTAAGAAACTCAGTGCACCACTAAGCCTCATGTAACTTCGTCAGTAGTTTGGACCATCTTAATTGGATTTTTCTAAATAATGAATGCTCTTCAAGAATGTGTGACGTATGTGCACATTGATTTATTATCGTTGCTTGAGAAAATTAAACTCACCAAAAAAGAAATACGATTAGAAAGTGTTTTCATACAAAAAGATGGAAACAGAAACCAGTTTTGCAGGTTGCTTAGAAAGAGCCAGATAATCCCATGGGTTAAAACTTAAAACACATGGATGACATATGATGAGTGTTTCTTTTCACATGCCCTCCATGTTAAGCAACCGTGCTTTTGTCTGCCACCCTGACTTTCCTCTGAAATTTAATTATTGTTGAGATCTTCTTCTTTTTTTTCACTAGATAAGATGGCAACTCCTTATTGATGGTTATATAAGTTTATCTGTTTTTTTTTTCTGCCCTCTCGTGAAAATATATAAACGTATACAACCAGTTATGTCGATTTAATAGTAAAAACTTTGAACTAGTTAATTTTTCGGTTTGATTTAATTGATAATATTTGTTATTAAAAACTAATTAATTTATTAATTAATCAGTCAGTTTTCATAAACGAATCAATTTTTGTAATCTTAAATAAGCTGATAAATTTTATTTAACAATCATCTTTTTCAATTAAACATAATAGCTTAATCTTTAATCAATTTTAAAATTAAAGCTAATTTTATGACGGTCTCTAATTTTATTCAATCTTACCTCATGTATAGTGGAAGTATATCTTTGGTTCAACCATTGGGTTGATTAGAGTGAAGGAACCAAAGATTATAGCAAGTGAATTGTTACAAAAACAATCAGTGCCAATAAACCCCAGGAAAAGGGAGCGAAATTTTTCACGAGAAAGCAGTTTCCATTTTCATCTGTTCATAGCCTCAAAACACATTTCATATATATACAACTATTAAGCTTTGCAATATCTTTGAATATAGCAAGTGCGCAACCACTAACATTTAAATTCTTGCACTAAATATGCATTTGGAATGTTATGAAAGCATAAGCACGTAGTCCAGCTATGCAAAAGAAATATGTTATGTATGTGCCAGCCAAGCAGTACGACACAAGAGGGGCTGAGGGTCGACAAGAAGCAGACACACTGTTTTGTTTGCAAGACAAGTAAGCTCAAAAACATACACACATGTGCTTTCTTCTTCCCGATATCCATCATTGCCACAAACACCACACTTCGCATAAGTGCACATATACGCATTTCTATGTTTATCTACCTAATTGCTTTACATCCTCAACCTGCTCTTCCTCATATTTCCCTTTCTTTCTCTATAGGTACCACCTAATTTGTCATTCTCAACTTCCTAACTATTTTGGATTTTCTGCATAAAAAATGTGTATAAAATCCTTAGGTCCATGATGATCTAATGGGCTTAATCGAATTTAGACTTTAAAGTTTTCGGTACTGCTTATACTGTAATTAAATATTTATAGTTTGATTTTAGTAGCACTACATGTGTTAGTTTTTTGGTGGCATTTTTACTAAATATTATACATAGACTGATGAGGATATTATCTGGATTAATTTACTGTATGGAATGGAATTGAAAAATATATATAGTTACTAATTAAAAAATATTATCAAATTTATAAAAATTGATATCCTTAACTATTTATTTTGAATTTCTCTTCTTTTGAGTTTTAATTTTTTTATAATTTAAATTCAACTCAAAAGTAACTCGATCAGTTTCGTATCTTATTGTTGCGAAAATCTAATATGATAAACAGATAATGTCTCATATAATGTAAACTTAAAATCATCTATAGTGGCGAACACACCATGACAATCTAATCTGGATTCAAAACATTCTAATCTATAACTTAAAAAAATAATTTTGACAAGGCATTTATATGATGATTAATGGCGGTCCCACTTCTTCCATTATTAAGTGTTGCCAATTCGTTTTGTATCTTCACCCAATTATTGAATCATCGAGTTGATAGCTCCACCATCCAACCCTTCCTATGATTTTTAGCTAATACTTTATTTGTCTTCTTAATTAGTCTAAATGATTCGAACCCATTTCTTAATCACACACCACGCTCCTCGGAAGCTACCTCCCAACGGTCTTAATGAAAATAATAACTCAATCAAGAATTGCCGAGTGTCAACAATTTCAATTAGGTCGATTTATAAGTGATTGATTAATTAATTAACTACAAATTCAAGTCTTAAGAAGACAAAGTGCTTGATACTTACTTTCATGTTCAAATTTATTTTAACTTAATTTGAAATTAGAATAAATTAAACTTTACTTTTAAAATTCAACATTGACCGTCGCGCCGTTGTCTTCTACAATAGAAATGTTGATAGTCGGAATATACATTGCCAAATTACTAGTTGAGTGAAGATTGTTCATATTTGAGCTAATTGATATCAATCTCAAAAATTCATGATTAGATTCATCATAATTATAGTTGAGTAGCTTAATTAAAATTTAATATTACCAATGCAAGTTTCAATTACCAAAAATACCACACACCTCTTTGGAATCGAACCCCAAATGTAATGTTAAGCCTAACTCCTCTCAACCACCGCAGATGAATTGGAAACAAAGGACTCTTTGCCATTGGTCTTTAGTAACATCAAACCATGTGTACCAATCAAAGATCACATTCTTATAAATTAAAAGAATTTGGGTGCATAGCATACGACCTCGTACATGAATTATATGCCTACAACACCCGATCTTGACAGATAATTAAAATTAAGGTCGTCTAACAAGTAGCAACCCATAAGCTACCACACTTCACATCTGGTCCCCGACCCGAGCCACCGAATTCAAAGAACATAAATTCTGCACTCAAGAATGGGTAAGAATAGCAATGCCATCTTCACTATCAAAATTTCATTACTATTTATTACGGTAGGTCATGACCTAACTAAATTGCTTACTAGTAATGTTGAGTCAATAAATGGGTGCAATTTCGAACATTAAAACCACGCCACTTACCTAATTAGAAAGCAAAAGAAAAAGGGAGAGGCTAGGGTGGAAATTATTTTCTTATTAGATAAGTATCAATGCATTACTTGTCAAGAGATGTAGTGGTCGACATCAAAATATAAATTGCAACCAGTCTTGCCCGCGTGGCTCCACCAAATTAGGTTGTATTTCGAAGTACATACACATATTTACACACATAATGCAAAGCTTTGATTAGTCGCTGTATGATTCAATTGTTTTTCTCTCAATAATGTGGGGGCGTTTTGGTCAAAGACGTAGAGATCTTAATTACCAACGTTCAATAGCTACTAATATTAATCTAATCAGGCTCTTACTTAATAATTCTAAAATAATACATATAAATTTAAATTAAAGTAGGTATATATATATATATATATATATGATAACAGCAGCAAGGACTAATCTGAACCATTTTAGGGTAATACGGTGATTTTGAACATCTGCCGATGACCACTGAAATACAAAACCCAGCAAAAAGCAGAGCTGACCATACAAAGCAAATGGGCCCAACTACTCTTATCACCGTCGTCGGTATCCTTAATTAGTATTTATTTTAACCGTGTAATTATACAATCATCTTTCTTTGTGCCAGTTCTCTGGTTAATGACGTGTCACATGAAAGAGGACCAGTGAGTGTTGTTCAGCAAAAATACAAAAGATAACTGAAGATTCCTCTGGGTAATTACTTAATAAAAAGGAAAGGAAAAGAAATTGTGTCCATTGTCTTTGTTTTTCGTTTTAGTTCTTGTAGTTTTGCTTTTGACATTGACAGCCAGATCTCACCCAAATAAATTGAGCAAATTCACCACGCACTGACATACACAAACCATCATCATATAAACCTCTGGAGAATTCACCTTCCCAGCTTTTAGTTTCTGATTTTCATTTTTTTTTTTGGTGTAAGAGCCTAGCCTAGCTAGATAGCTATGTCGATGCTAGGCGATTCATCAACTATGCTTGCCACCTCGGGCGATGTCGCCGACCCTGTTGCGGTCAGAGTTCATGAAGGTGGTGGTGGTGGTGGTGTTGGTCCCGATTCAGGTGATGAAGACAGGAGTGTTAGGGTTGTTGACGAAGGTGATAGGTTGAATTATGGTGCAAACCGGTGGCCTAGACAAGAAACTTTGGCTTTGTTGAAGATAAGGTCTGATATGGATGCGGTGTTTCGAGACTCAAGTCACAAAGGTCCGTTATGGGAAGAGGTGTCCAGGTGATTCAATTCTCCATTTTTACTTTTGTGCTAGCTTTCTTTTCTTTTTTCTTGTAGAACCATATAAAGATTTTAGTATATGGAGAGTTCTTGCATGGAGATCTGCTTAATGACAATCCTGATAGAATCTTGATCTTCTTTATGGGATCTTTTATTTCTTGTGCACTGCTCTGGGACGATGGGCATTTACAGTTCTTTTTGGTCTATGAACTTCGAGAAAGAATGGCCTTTTCTACTTCCACTTTCAGTAATATAGCATCTGACAAGAGAGACACAGGGAGCAGTTCAATTGTTATAAAATTGCACGAACCCTTCTTTATTGTATTTTAGTTTTTTTCTCATGTTTTGAATAGTTGGTAAGTGAAGAAAGGTATAATCTCATTAATTTTTGGTACTTCCAATATAGTGAGGGTGAGAGCTTGTCAGGCAGTTGGTACTTCTTTAACATCTTTGGCTCGTCTGTAGCTTGTTCCTTCTTCTTTGTTTTCTTCTCTGGGTTTCATGTGATTACGTTTTTTTATTAAGATTATCTTTTTGGACATTTTCTTGGAGATTATTTCACGTGTCGATCATCTTAGATCTTGCTATTTATGATGGTTTTCAAATGGGATGAAATCAGAATTGGAGTTTGTGAACTTTTTAACTTCAGGAAATTAGCTGAGCTTGGTTACAGCCGAAGTGCCAAGAAATGCAAAGAGAAATTTGAGAACGTGTACAAGTACCACAAGCGAACCAAAGAAGGTCGAACAGGTAAATCTGAAGGCAAAACGTATCGGTTTTTCGATCAACTGCAAGCCCTTGAAAGCCATAATTCATCGCAACGAGCGCCGCCATCACATCCACCGCAATCTCAAACTTCAATGGCAGGAGCAGCCACATTACCATCGTGGCCCAATGCTCCTAACTTCTCCCATGTTACTGTTCCATCCACTGCGATCCCTGTCAACATCATTTCTCAAAACACCGTTACATCAACAACAAACCCTACAATGGCTCTACCATTATCTTCTTCACGACCCGTCAGTTATTCTCAAAACAGTCTACCATCTTCCTTTCAAAACCTATCTGCTCATCTTTTCTCGAGTTCTACTTCATCTTCCACTGCATCGGACGAGGACTTGGAAGGTAGTCGTAAAAGGAAAAGGAAAAGGAAATGGAAGGATTTCTTCCAGAGACTAACAAAGGATGTGCTGACAAAACAAGAAGAGTTGCAAAGGAGATTATTGGAAACAATTGATAAACGCGAACACGAGAGAATGGTAAGAGAAGAAGCTTGGAGAATGCAAGAAATGGCCAGGATTAATAGAGAGCACGATATTCTAATCCAAGAGAGGTCTGCTGCCGTGACCAAAGATGCGGCGGTCATTGCATTTTTGCAGAAGATCTCCGGGCAGCAAATACAAGAGAATCCTCAACCTTTGCCCCAGCCAGCACCACCGCCGTCGCAGCCGTGGCCTAGGCCTCCGCCTGCTGAATCTCCTTTGGTACCAATAACGAACTTGAATGCTCCAGAAGGGGACAATGGAGAAGATGTTCCTCTATCAAGCTCTTCTAGATGGCCTAAAGCTGAAGTTCAAGCTCTAATTAGGCTTAGAGTAAGTCTTGACACCAAGTATCAACAAAATGGACCAAAAGCACCACTTTGGGAGGAGATTTCGGCAGGAATGCAAAGGCTTGGATACAATAGGAGTGCAAAGAGATGCAAAGAGAAATGGGAGAACATAAACAAGTACTTCAAGAAAGTGAAGGAAAGCAGCAAGCATAGGCCTGAAGATTCAAAGACTTGCCCTTATTTTCACCAACTCGATGCTTTATACAAAGAGAAGAGCAAGATTGAGGGTTCAATTAATACTGGTGATGCCGTGACCGTGAAGCCCGTAAGCACAATGGAGCCATTGATGGTGCGACCAGAGAGACAGTGGCCTCTACAACAGGAAAGCCAAGTCGAAACGGCCCCAGAAGACAGGCAAAGAGAGAAAATTGAAGATGACATGGAAGAAGACGAAGAAGAAGAAGAAGACAGAGAGACTGAGGAAGAAAATGAGGCTGGTGGATTCGAGATGGTGGCAAACAAACCAGCGACGTTGGGTAATGGTGAGTGAGACCGACAAAAGAAAGGAGGCTTCTTGTTTAAGAAGATGGCCAATGTAAAATGTGTCTTCTAACGGCGAGAGAGGATGAAGTAAGAAAAGAGGGGTAGATGAAAAAATGAAGGCTAAAATGTCTTGGAATCATGAGAAGAGGGTATAGTAGTTAGCCTGCCACTGCCACCTGATGATCGATCTTTCAGAATCAGAAGGAGTACTTTGTATAATCATTTCCTGCAGGTTTCAAATGCCATGAATCAAGGTGGATGCGGTGGCGCCGCTTTAATTATTTATCCCCACGCACATGGTATCCAAACCCGATCTTTGGTGGGTTACCATTCTTTTTTCTTTTTGCTTCTGTAATTTTATATAATGGTTATGTATAGGAATATCAGCAGAAAGAGAGAATAAATGAAAAGGTGAGTTTTTTCGTTTTACATTTTCTCCAGAAGGAAATTGTTCCATAGATGACAAATCAAAATAAGCTTTCAAATGGGTTGTATCATTCTTTTCAATGGTTGTGAATTAATAGATAAGAAGCAGTGTAAGGTTCGCTCCTGGATGTCTTACACATTCCATACGGTAGTAAGTGAAATGATCGCTTAATATCAGGAGGACAACGAGGAAACACTTTACGAGAAGGGTAGGGACTAGGGACCTTGAGCACATGAAACTCCTTGGTTACATGGGTCCTACGCAAAACGAATATTCTAATCTTCAAATCGGTTAAATATCTGTACATATGTGTGTATGTGTGTCACATGTGTTTGACTTTCCAGTAACCCATCGCAGCATTCATTATTCCTCTGATCTACCCATCTCATCACTTGATCGGAAAGTTTGTGACAATCTGCATATAACCATTTATATTATACACGGACAGCCACAAGTCCCAACTTGTGGGTCTTGATAGGGTGAGGTGATATTACAGGCAAGTTCAGTGGTGATATGTTCGTGTGCAAGGCATTTAAGATATTCTGTTATACAGTTGCAGAAATTAAGATTCAGAAAGCTGCTGCCGATAACCCTTTAATATAATCATAATTAATGCAAGTTTAAAATTCAGCCCCAAAACACATGGTAGAAAGTAAACTCAAATGATTTTTTGTTATTCTTGTCAATATCAAATAATAATATTACGATAAGTCTCTATTTTTTATGTATATAAATTTTTGCAATTTTGCTTCATTTTATTTATTCATTTTTTTTAAAATAAGCATTTTCTTTTAGTATTACTCGTCATATTTAGTTTAGTATTGATACAGTTTGATATTGATACTTCACATAAATTTGAGAGTCATGATGTTATTAAGGAGTATTTTTACTTCTCACTATAAACAATTAGCAATAATTTTTAGAGTTTCGAAAATCTGCTTCATGTAATTTGGCAAGAAAAGTTTGAAGTAGAGGTAAAGGGATCCTCTATATGGGCAGCCTTGATACAACACAAGTCTATCTTTATCCACTCTGTAATGTCTTCACATAGCGACATGGATATCTACATGGGCAGCCTCGACACAACACAAGTCTATCTTTATCCACTCTTTAATGTCTTCATGTAGCGTCATGGATAAGGTTTAACAGAACCCACTTTACCTATATTTGTTTGCTATGCTACTTCAACAAACTATTTACAATCTCCACAATTATGTAATAAGTACGGTACCATATTAAATATTTGGCTCTGTTACAACTATTGTTGTATTGAGTTTGTTACGTCAATGGTATCTAGTATTTGCTGAAGGCTATGTTTGTTACCGTGTTAAAATATAATACTTTTTCATCGATTAAGAGATAGTTTATAATGGAATGAGGTAAAAGATGAGAGTTTCATATTACATATTATTCCATCCTAAACAGCAAAAATAAGAAACTTCTGATTTGGAAAGTTTAGGATGAAATATAAAATGATAAATAACTTTTTACTATATTACATTATAAATTCTTATTTCAAATAATATTTGACTATATTATATTATAAACTATTTCATCCCTCCAAACAACAATTTTCTAATATTGCATTCATTTATATTTCATTCCATCATAAGTCATTATATTCCGTTAAGAACCTTATGTCTAATTAAGCATAGCCTAAGCGGAAAATTAAATTTAGGTGCAGATGAAGAGGAGATATAATCATTTTAATTGTGATATTGAATTCTTTAAAATTTTTCTATCTTGCCCTTTTCGGATATTTGAAGAGTAGAAGCACTGAATTAATATATAGAACATGGTCGAGTAATGATTCATATTTATTATAGTTGCTTCTTCCAATTTTCTAAATAATGAATAGGATTATATGACAAAGCTGCAATCTAGATTGTTCAATCGAATTCGGCTAATTAATATAAAAAATGTAGCAGCTTAATCGTTAATGCGTGGAACATCTGCATAGTTGTTTACACATATCTCAGTAATTTGCCATTTATTTGAAATTCCCATATGCATTCTGTGCGAAATCATTTATTTTAAGGTCTAAAAATACGCAACCTTTGATAACAAAATATAAATATTATATTGAATGTTGTAGAGGTATTGATCAATAACAAATACGGTTATAAATAATTTTTAAAATTTATATAACTGAAATTTATATTTAAAACTATATATAATTCATCTTAAATTTTTTAAGAACCTTAACATTAACAATAACTTAAATAATTAAACTCTATTAGTTCTATTTTCTATTAGTAATTAATATTAAATAATCAAATCAATTAATTTGTTTTAATAAATAAAACTACATTTTAGAAACTAAAATAGCTTCATATATTATAAGAAAAACATTTCGCTTTAATAACTTTATTTATTAGAAATTATTATAAAATATTTTATTATATATATAATGAATATTTAATTTTTTTTTAAAATATTATATATTTTTTTATAAATTTAATTTGATATTTTCTATGATTTCAGTATACTAATTGATAAAAATATAATTATAACACAACGTAATTTTGCACCGTCTTCTGAGATGAAATTCATAACATTTTTTGATACGTTAAGACCTATTTGTTTCTACTATAATTTTTTGTTTTTGTTTTCAAATTTATTAATTTTATTGTTATTTTTATTTTTCATGTTTCCACAACTTATGAATATTATTTTAAAATTTATAAATTAAAATAATCATTATTGAAATATCTTTTAAATATCAACTGTTGATTTCTAAATAATGACACTAGTTTCAATAATTAAATTATATTAAGAATTTTTTACTTATTTATTTTAATAAAAGATAATTAAATACTTATAATATTTATTTATATAATTGTACAAGAGATTTTAAAAATATTTACTTAATTAATTCATAAATTTAATTTATATTTGTATTTTATTTAATATTTAATTATTATCAATAACAAAAGTGTAACTATATTAAATAAACTAAAACTAAATGCTCCTTTGAGTTAATATAATTAAATGGAAAGTGCTTTCTACTGTTTAAAATGTATGTTCTAATCACATTATAACACCAAATAATAAGAATATTTAGTTATTCGCCTATAGACCTGTTCAATGGTAATGAAAAACTAACTTCTAGCCATGGGTAAGTTTAACTTAATAGAAATCGTTGTCGAGCATACCCAAGTCATGTCGACCAAGCAAAATACACACTTACCTTATTGCTGATTTGAATGAATCTGTCATCTTGTATATGCTTCTTACTATAAACTAAAACAAACCGTAACTGCAGTAGCAGCACTCTGCAGTTTAAGAAATTACTTCAATCTTCATGCATTAAGACATAAAACTATATATATATATGTTCCTTAATTCCTATTTTTTACTTCGAAAGATATATAGAACAACCCCAATTACTCCAAAATGACAACTCCTCCCGGCCCTGAAGCACCCATTTGGGGATCCTCAAATGGTTGATTCGTACGTTCTTGCCCTAGAAAATCACGCAGGTTCTGGCTAGTGTCTGTTCTCAAAATGCCGGATGCTTAAGTCATTTTCAGGAGAATCGGGACAAATGACAAAATTGTTCATTAGAAAACCTCTAATTAGTCAATTAATATCAAATCTCTCAATTCTCATATACTTTGACGCACATCCGATCCATAAGCATGTCAAACAAGTCAACTTCTACGGTGTACACACTTGAGATATTCGCCTACGTGAAGCCTAACAGAATTTACTTTCTACCAGTTGGAGCTTTGTGTTCACGCCATATACTAGCTACTTCCAAAGCTATATACATAAATGGTTAAACTTATCCCTCGTAACGATACATATTATGTTACTAAAATATAAAGCCAACATTCTCAAAATCCTAAAATTTAACAGCCTAACATGGGAAATGTGTTTTTGTTTTTTTCCTTAATAGAGCGGACGGCTTCGTATGTGACAACAACTGGAGGATCGGGCACTAAAACCATATTTAGCCGGAAGACCTATACCCTATCGATCTTTGTCTATTATTCCCACAATATTATATGGATAAGATTTAGAAAACTATCTCGATGGGATCCTACTCTAATATTCGGCTCGAAAGCTATATATGTTAAAAAAAGAACAAAAAAAAGTTAGACGAAGATAAAGAAATGAGTTCCGTTGGCAACGTCTTTGTTGGATGTCCAACAGAAAATTTCAGGAAATAAAGGATATTTCAATGCATGTGTATGTCCTGGAAGAAGAGGACAAGATGAAGTTAGATAAATGCCCAAATGAGAGAATACTTTGCTTCGGCACTTAACCTCCCAAGCTAAATGATGTCTCCAAACATATTGTTTTGTTCAGCAATACTACAACATTACAACAAGGTGAATTTAGTAGACCCTTTAAATGCATATATAAAATAGAAAAATAATTAACTATTAAGATTTGAACTTTAGAATAAGGCCTAAGCGTGGACTCTACTTCTCCTTGAATCCTGGCTTGGCTTCCATATATTTCTGGAACTAACTAGGGAAAGCATATCAATTTAAGCTTATTGGTTATAGGAATTAATTATGGTCAAAACGGTCCTTCTCCGGTCACCTTATATATTACAAATTACACTCAATAGTGTTTTTTTTTTAACATTAAAAACCATCACGAAACAATAAGAAGCATATAAAAGAGGCAAAAACTAAACCCAAATTAATAGGCTTTACCCCATACACCCGGACCTAGACCTCCTCTAAATTCCTCCTAGACAAAGCAACATCAGAACCAATAA
>JAOSBK010000002.1:9347879-9366896 GCA_027568895.1 Erythroxylum shatona
GAATATGAGAGATAGCATGTCTAACATCTTGCTTCGTATTGGAGCTGAACATGATACCCGACTTCTGAAGGTTAATTACTTGACCCGACGCCTCTTCATAGGTAGATAAGATATTCTTGAGCTGACTACACTCACTGGTAGGACGTCCTTATCATTTAATAATACTACTGAAATAAATTCTTTTTAGATATTATTCGATAACTAAAATATTATTGTAATTATTTTACCAAACGGAATAATATATATAGAAGCATTTTGGATCACAGTTATATTCATAACTAATAGATATGTTTTACCAATTATCAAACCACTAAATTTCTTAAGTTAAAAGCTATCCTTTTAGTGATTTTCGAAGAAACAAGTCTTAGGTGTTTGTTAAATAATTGATAAGCTATTTTTTAACTTTTTGACTAAACGTTAATTGTTTGATCATTTTAAAAAATTGTTGATATGTTTGATAAATAACTTATTAGTTAGCTTATTTAACACCAATAAATTGATTTCTAAAAGTTCCACAAGAGGAGCTTTTTTGATGATCAACCAAAATTAATAGGTAAAAAGTCAATTATACCCTTCTTTCATAATTTTTGAATTATACTAATTATGCTATAGTGATATTATGGATAATTCAAATTAAAAATTATGCATAACTAAAAATCATGCATGTATTTTACAGCGATAAATTTTTTTATAATAAAGTAAGTTTTTTAGTTACAAAATTTGGGAATTTTTTACTAATGAAATAAATTTTTTGGTTACAAAATAAAAAATATTATAGTGACAAAATTTTTAAGAATGTTTTATGTTTTTTATTAGAGTTAAAAACTTAAATTTTTGTAAAATGAACTATCTAATCATAGCCTCACAATTTTTTTTTACTTCATGCCCTCACAAGTCATTTTGCACTTAAACAATTAATACTAAACAGTTAATTTTACCAAATATCTTTAATAAACAGTTAATGTTATCCGTTGGTCAAATCAACTAATATAATCAGGTGTTAGCTAACTGCTGATAAAATCAGCTAATAGTTAATACAATTCGTTGATTGTCAAATAGGGTCATCTAATTTACTTAATTGTATATCAAAGGGCTTAGTTAGGATATTCCCTCTTTCTACAAGGCATAGGATATTAAGTTGAAATAACAGAAAAATGAAACGTCCTCCAATCTTAAAGAAAACATGAATAGAACAACAAAAACCATGTTGAATGATATGAATTCTTCTTTCAGCAAAGGTTTGATTTTGAGCTAGCAAGTCTAGGAAAAAGCTACAAACAAGAGTTGCTCATTTGTACCATTCTTATTAACTTTGCTTCTCATTTGTGTTTTCCCACATCCGGATGTCGTGATGCCAGTGACCCAAATGGATGAAGAAGTCACATGGGACTGCCTGGCAATAAGAAAACAACAAGCTTCTTTTTTTTAAAAAAAAGAACGTAGCCAATTTGCTTCTTTCTCCATTTCTTTGTTCATGGGGCCTAGTAATATATGTGGCATGTTCCAAACTATGTTCTTATTACTTGTCAGTGCTATTAGATCAGATCCCGGCCGGTCTAAAGTATAGTTACTTTAGCTTTGAAAGATACCACCAAATCATTGGCATTTCCTTCTGTTATTTATATCTACATGATAAAGATGTAAAGATACGCTTATGCAGACACGCACATACAAGTGCTAGGGTGAAGTAAAACACTATGAATTGGGAAAAGAGGTGGCAAATACGTTAGAATTTCCAGTGTTCACACAAACAAGCCTTCACTTAGGAACGTCACAATAATCAAATACAAGGACGGAAAGCGTAAGTAATCAAACTGTAATGTCCCAAGCTTGTTGCTTAATATATCATATAACCAACAATAATTGTTCACATTATTGGAAATAGTGATCTGACTAACATTGATGTCAACTTCAGAATTCAGGATTCCTATCTCATACACCTTGCACAATCTCAATAACACTTGTACAAGAAAATTAAAACTAGCTATCACAGTCTGTGGCTGAAATTGTACCAATGGCGTTGGTATAAAGGATACGTAAGTGTCAATGTTTGTCCCATTCATGCTTTTGCTATTCAAGTAATATTTAACTTGTAGATTTGGAAAAGGGTAAGAAGTCATGAGACGTGACTCTGTCTCTCAGGGCATGTCTAAACGCATTTCTTTTTCTTTTCTTTTCTTTTTTTGTGTTGACATTAATATTTGTCTTTTAAAAGCAAAGTACTATAACTTGGGAAGGAGTTTGTGTCTGAAGCAGACTAACATCTGAAGTCAGCACAAAAAACATGTTGTTTAGGAAATTCAGTCTTGACAATCTCTTCCTCTTTTGTTACGTTCAACACCTTTGAAAAGTAAAGAAAAGAAGAAAAAGTGCACACCATCGTCATCAAGTAAAGAGTAGATACCTGCTGTACATAAAACAAAAGGCAAAAACAAAAGTATATTTGTTGCTAGTTATTGTACATGCAGTTTTAAGTGATTTGCAAAAAGGAAAGAAAAGAAGCAACAACGCAATGGAGATTCACGTCTTTTGCTGCTGCCAGAGCTAGCTAGCTTTACGAAAAAAAAAAAAAAAACTTCGGCAATGGCATAGAGATGGAACATTATAGTGGACGTCGGGTCAGGAGCCATTTCCATGCCGTTGCAATTTGACCTTATGATTTATTCGTTTCAGAATGGTCGTCAGACAGTAGACACTGCACATACATCTATGTTCGTCACGGTAATTAGGCTGTAGGACCCCTCGCCCAAGTGGGACGCAACGCAACTCCTTTTATTACCTCAAGCTGCTGGTCAAATGATTGTATTTGTATCAATGCTTGTTTACTAGGGTTATTATATAAGAAGTACAGTTACAATCGTAATCCAATGGAATTTAGATTTACATCATCATATCAAAGTTTATTTCTTAAACAATATGATCTTCATTAATAATCACATATTACGTTTTACATTAAATCCTTCGTACTCCATTATGAGCTTAACAAAAATCAGCCAACTCATTAATTAAGCGCTCATCCATGTGAATTTTTGAGGAAGCAGAATGTAAGGGCTAGGCAGCTAGTTGATACGCTGCATCCAATGCGAAAATATAATCATATGATCATCAACCATCATCTTATATCATCATCAATCATTTATATATAATATATATATATATTGTGTACAATGATGGGAACAGGAGCTTTTATTGTCTGGTACTATAACTGTGTAACAGAATAATATCTACTCCTATCCATAAATAAAAATGCAGAGACCAATCATCAATGGCTGTGGGGGCACGTTCTTTAATGGATGATGTTTACAGTAATTTTCATCAGAGATGGACAAAAAATTGTACTGCATGCCCTTTCACCAACTCTCAAACGCACCATTTTGTGCCAAAGAGTGGCATTTACATGATTTTTCAAGATACATATACATATATGGCTAAGGTCCCCCCATGATTTTGAGAATCCACATTATTGCTGCAGCATCCCACCTCACCATTCATAAATATCAATACAAAATTAATATATGCATTCAAGTAATTAAACGGGAAGAAGCATCATGTGCATGCGCATAACAAAAGCTTAATTATCACACATTCTCTAGCATTTGTTGTTCTTATAAGCATATATATATATACATGTTGAATTTAATTGTAAGTTGCAACAAACGCCAAGTTAAATAGAATTGTACTTAAAAGGAAGTACATTTTTCAACAGAAAAAGGCACATATTCTTTCTTCGAGATTCCAAATGCTCATTAATGCTTAATAAAACATCATTAGTATCTAATGACGACTTCAGTAAGTAGTAATTATTCTACGTGGAGTAATAATGAGAATTGATTTTCTTGGTACTCGCATACAAGAAATTGACGGCAAGCCAATAAGTTACCGTAAATCTAGGTTAGGCCCTCAGATTATTGAGTGCTGCGAAGATTCCTCCGAGTGGACCATGATAAAAGGTCCATGACTGCATGATGTTGGCATGTTGTGAGAAGGTCCCTGCTGGGAAGGGCAGGCTCTGAGCATGTGTATTCGAATTCTTATATATGAACTATGTACATCATATTTCAGTTCTGAGGCAAGGGAAGTGACTTTTCTTCTTTTTTCTGCAGCACTTATTCTTTTATTTAATCATTTCACTTTCACATGAGAAGAACAAAATTGTTGTTTTTACTAATTACTTTGCTGAGTACAACCTACGTACAGCAGTGAAAATGAAAACTACAAATATTTCTATTAAAATACTTCATAAATCCTAATTATATAATTATTACAATCAAAATTGCACTTAATTTTAAATCCAAATCTTATATAAGACTGTACAAGAAGAAATCCAAGCATGCATACAGATCAAAGAATCAGCAGATGAGAGTATGAAACCCTTTGTATATTAATTGAGCCAGGTATAAGGTACAAGACAAACACTTTAGGTAAACATTTGCTCACATTTACACTAAAATTGAACAGATAAATGAAAAATACAATATTTAGCTAGTCTGGTTTATTTATTCTGTGGAAGGACCTGAAAGAACCTCTCTTTCACTCTCCCTCTCCCTCTCCCCCTCCCCCCCCCCCCCCTTTCTCTCTCATTCATTATCTATCCTTATTTATTTAGCAAAAAATAAATAAATTATAGAAACAACAATAAAAACATATAATCCCACTGACTATATGCTACCCCACCCCACCATGTGTTCTTGCTTACAAGTTCAGATTCCTCCACCCCAACTCACGGCTGCCGGAATCTGACCCACTTGGCGCGCTGTTCAACAATTACTGGCCCTTCATGCAACTTTCTTTTTCATTTTGCCCTCAAAGTGCTGTGCTCATGGCCGTTGTTGCTGGTTTGTTGGCTACAATTTCATAGCCACCGGCTTCATCTTCCTCCTCATCATCATTGTCCTTGTCGTCGTCTTCATTATTATTTTGATTCTCATCACTTTCCAAATCTTCCATCACTGAATCAGTTCTATGCTCTTGTTGAGGAGGTGGCCATTGCTGCTCGGGCGTAACCATCAATGGCACTGAGTTCTCAGGCTTAAATTGAATTTGGGTTGGACCATCAGTCTTGTTCTTCTCCCTGTATAATGCATCCAATTGGTGAAAATACGGACATGTTTTCGAATCTTCGGGCCTTTTTTTGTTGCCTTCTTTCACTTTCTTGAAGTACTTGTTAATATTCTCCCATTTCTCTTTGCATCTTTTTGCACTACGATTGTAACCCAGCTTTCTCATGCCACCTGAGATTTCCTCCCATAGTGGCCCTTTTGGTCCACTTTCTTGGTACTTGGCGTCCAGATTAGTCCTTAGCCTAATCAAAGCTTGCACTTCTACTTTAGGCCATCTTGAAGAACTTGCTCCCATTAAATTCTGATCCCCATTATCTGATGATTTTAACGTTTCCACACTAGTTGCTGCCACCAATTGTAGCTGAGGTAGTGCTAATGCTGTCGGTGCTGTTGGCTGCAATGGACGGACTGCTGGCTGCAATGGGGGGGCTGCTGGCTGCTGCGGTGGCAGCACTGGTGGCTGAGAAGGGGGCGGAACCACAGGTTGTGCCGGAGGAGGCTGCGGCGGTGGTGGCAAATTATGTTGTACTTCCCCCAGATTTTGTTGTTCAGACAACTTCTGCAAACATGCCATTACGGCTGCATCTTTGGCAGCAGCTATCGATCTTTCTTGAGCCAAAATTTCCCGTTCTCGATTGATTCGTGCCATTTCTTGCATTCTCCATGAATCTTCTCTAACCATCCTTTCATGTTCACGCTTCTCAATTGCTTCAAGGAACTTCCTTTGCATCTCTTCTTGTTTCTGTACCACTTCTCTCATTAGCCTCTCGAAGAAATCCTTCCATTTCCTCTTCCTCTTATGCCGTCCTTGAATTTCCACGTCTGAGGACGTGGACGAGGAGGTGGAATTGGAAAGGAGATCCTGCGATAAGCTAGGAAAAGAAGAACGGTAAGTGGTAATAGGGTTCGTTGCTTGCGATGGAGGAAAGATTGTAGGGTTTGTGGTTGGAAAAGAGGGGATTGTGAGGTTTATTGACGGCGTGAGCATTGCTTGAGAAACATTTGAAGCTAGTGCTGCAGCTGTTTTCAATGTCGTTGATGGAACAGTAACATTAGAGGTGGCGACATTGAGAGGAGGA
Source organism: Erythroxylum shatona (assembly GCA_027568895.1). Classification (NCBI taxonomy): domain Eukaryota; kingdom Viridiplantae; phylum Streptophyta; class Magnoliopsida; order Malpighiales; family Erythroxylaceae; genus Erythroxylum; species Erythroxylum shatona. Next base: position 9,354,019 of record JAOSBK010000002.1, read on the forward strand.
TTGGCCACCGGCATTGCGGTGGTGGTGATCGCCGGAGCTTGTTGAGGCGGCTTCTGTGACAGCGGTGCGGGTGATAAGAGTACTGAAGCTTGATGCTCAAATGCTTCTAATTGATCAAAAAATCGATAAGTTTTGCCCTCTTGTTTTCCTGTTCGACCCTCTTTGGTCCTCTTATGGTACTTGTAGACATTTTCAAACTTCTCTCTACATTTCTTGGCGCTTCGATTATAACCAAGCTCCCCAAGCTTCCTGATGAGGATACAACAAAGAAACTCCATTTGTTTTCATCCCATCTTATTTTACTCATTAAACTAGTCTAGTATTGTTCACACATTAAATACACGATAATTCGGACAAGATACAACAAGGAAAATAGACAGAAAACGAAGGAATGAGTTAAAACAAGACAAACGCAAAGGGACATTACCAATTCATGAACTCTCAGTAATCTCCGGGGGAATATGCATCAGCATTTCTAAAGCCGACTGAAAAAATGTTCATCCTCTAATCGTGAAATCCCATTTTCAAAAACTAAAATTTGGTTCTTGATTACCTATAGTGGAGTGATACAAAGACCAATACATAAAAATAGCTAGCTTATCCTAGTACATACATGTCTTGTAATGTTAGTACTAATAAAAGCAAGAGCCGGAAATGAACAAACCCATTTGTAAATGTCCAAAATCTCAACTTTGTAAGGCTGAATTTTTGTTGACAGATGTCGAATCACCTAAGCCTAAGATGAACGACGAAATACAAAACTACTTTAAAGAACAACAGGATGAACAGGCTTAGGGGTCATAATCTTAAGAAGCATAAATAAACTGTGTTAGTACGAGAGCCTGAATTGTGATTTAAAGGCTAAAAGGAAATTAACTAAAAATGGAAAAGAAAGAAGAACCCATGAAAGAATACAGAAGTAGCAAGCAGATCTTTGACAATGGACCCAAAAGATGCAAATTTTTACCAGTGAAGTGTTAAAAAAAAAAAAAAGGAATGATGAAGAAGAAGAAGAAGGAGAAGAAGCAGAAGAAGAAGAAAATTGGTAGTCACCTGGCGACCTCTTCCCATAAAGGACCCTTAACACTGGCATCGCGAAACGCAACGTCCATATCGGCCCTTATTTTTAAGAGAGCCAAAGTCTCTTGTCTCGGCCACCGGTTACCTCCAAAACTCCGGTCACTTTCATCGGCTCTTCCTCTATCGTCTTCACCTGAATTTGATCCACCAACATGACCAGCTTCACGTCCAACTTCATGGGCAGCGCTTACTTGAGGAGCCTCACCGCCAGCTCCACCGCTTGCAGCTGATGTCGATGCTGTGGTTGCTAGCACACTACTTGACTCCCCTAGCATAGGACCTGCTCTCTCTCTCTCTTCCCACTTACAGCAAAAAATAGCTTAAAAAAAAAGAAAATTAATCATCAAAGCAAATGAGAAGGTGAATTGTCTCGAGGGTTTTATGAAGATGGTTTGTCTGGGTGAATTTATTAATTTATTTCTGTGGAGATCTGCTTGTCAATCTCAAGAAGCTGTTTCTCTCTTTTCTTAATAAAAAATTCAGTAATTTTTTATTTTCCTGCTTTTCTCTTTTTAGCTACATGGAATCTTTCTATTTATTTTAATTAAAAAATTACCAACAAAACAGGTGGCAACTGGTGTTTGTGTTAATTTTTAAAAGTTGGGCACAGAAAGATATATAAATACAAAGTGGAAGTTTTCTTTTTTACAGCCTAGATAACATTACATTCCATGTAAAATACAGTCTGCCCAGCTATATTTAGTTAAAAGCCGGCCCCTGTCGGTCAGCTTTACTTCCTTTTATTCTCGGAATCTCTTTTTCTTTTTAATTTACCTATTCAATAATTTATATGTATTTTATTTTTGGTTGTTATTTTAGATCAAGATAAATATCAAATTAAAGCTTTGCTTTTTACGGGAAGACGTTTTTGGATTTAGTGGCGGTTGGCTGCATTTGGTTGGTAAATTTACCGCACTAACCCTAACATGGATCCATTGACCTTAAATGATTGAATTAGGTCACCCCATGGGTTCCCTCTGTAATTCAGAATTTTCTATACTTGGTTACGCCTATTTCTTGTTATTCCAAAAAACGCCCTCGTCTTCTTGTATTAACCAGAAAAAACCGTAACTCTTAACACCAAACAACAATTGCGCAACCTCCATACCAAAAAGACGAAGAAGAAAGAGAGAAAAAAAGATAAAAATAAAAACATTGCACCACCCTTCTTTCTATGATGAAGAAAAGGAAATCTTATTCAACCGTGTTGGGTGTACACTAGCTGTGGATGTAAAGGGAGCGGGGTCCTACAGTGATTATGACAAATGTAGCCTCACAAGTCACAACCTTTTATTTGATAATTGTGCAACGATAAGATAATTGAAAAAAAATGCTATTCAATTTTTATTTTTTTGTATATGTTTGTGAAAGTGGGATCCACTGTTGAATTAAACTAGTTAGATGTAGGTCATGTTATTAGGCCAATTCATTTATGAATTGAAGTAACTGGTGTCCAATTCGGTTAGCTTGCAACCTACCCTAATAAATGGGATCAATATTTTCCCAATGGCCAGGATGACTTGATTCAGCAACAGTTTACCATGTAAATACGACTTAATTATAGCCATACAATCAACCCAATTCATTTTACAATTGAATGTGCCCTGGTAGCTAGCGTAGTAGGTCCATCATCTGTTTCCATTCAAATCATCCAACACAAACTTTATATATGTTAAGCCGTTTTCCTAAGTATCAATCACATCCAAAGTTAAATTTGCTACTGTGTATCTCCACATTTTTTTATTATTCATGATCTATTTTGGTTCCTCTTCAAATGGTACTTGCCTATACTTAATTTTATTGCTGCTCTCATTGTCATGTACCTTTTTGATCAATCAACTTTGTGAGAAAAAAAGAGGTTCCAAGTCAATGCCAAAAGACTTTTTGTGGCTTTTGTAGAGTTAAAATAGACAAGCAAATAGGAGATACAAGAAGGGGGGAAAAGAAAAAGGGAGAGAAGAGGAAAACAGAATAGAAAATTTTGTAAAGAAATTCGGTAACCCAATTATTGAATCTAAAACACAAAGTGGAATTTCCAACACAACACCAAGTCACGACTCATATAATGCAAGAAGTGGGACCCAATTAATCAACTGGTCATTAAATTCACAAATAATTATAATCAGGATTCAACTTTTACAAGCCAGAAGTGTGCCACATCATTGATCAATATATGTAGGCGCAGGGGCGTTTTGGTCAAAGTGTGTGATTGAAATATTAGTGACAGGGAAGGGGCTTGATAGTAAAATAGGAAGATGTTATAGGCAAACATTAAAAAAAAGAAAGAATGAAAGAAGAAACAAAAAATAATAATAAACAGGCACCGTTTATTTCTATTATAGTGGGATGTACAGCACGTAATTGATCATAAGAGCGGTCACATCTTTAAGAAAGCAACTCCATGTGAGTTGTGTTCTTACTTTTTTCACATCTGCCTTTCCGTCATCAAATTAATCTTTGTTCTTCCTATTTATTTTGCATTTCCCATTATGAAGAAAAATTGCTGACAGTGAAAGATGCTCAGCTTAATTAAATACGTACGTTCCCTTTACTTTGTACAAGTAAATGATTATTATACTATATAATAATGAGTTAAACGTGGTGGGGTTCTATACATGTAAAATTAGGTTTAAGTCCATGTAAACGGAAGTCAGAAATTGTGGCTCAGTATTACAAGGCTTAGTTGAAAACATGGAGTGACATACATATATATACATACGAACCGTATGAAATTAAGCACGCGTGGCTTTACTTCTTAGCTGGGCCTGGGGATGATATTATATATATAGTTGTATGGTAATTGAAATGCTTTTCTTACAAGACATGTATTGATATTTACTGGGAGGGTTTTGTTTTTAAGTAGACTGCATCGCTGGCAAGAACTTCTTTAGCTGGAAAAGGTGGGGTAGAGGGATAAGAGATTAGATGCCTTGTAGAACTTCTCTAGCTGGATAGATGCCTTCCACTATGTATGCCCACAATTATTTTACAGCCCAACACCACCAACCATAAATGTCTCTGTCTATGTGTATCCCATCTCTCTCTACATGCTCTTATATATATATATACACATACACACTGTGTGCCGTGGGGGTATAATTATTGCTATTATTATCGTTATTAATCTCATAAATCTGTCATTTGCTGCAGGCTAGCTCCTGTGTTTTGTAATTGTGAAAGTAGTTTTCCTCAGAAATCAGAAACTGTTATCGGTGTTGATCTTAGAAGGGTATATGTATTGTACGCATCCACATGTATACCACACAAGTTGACCATGTAAATGCGTGTATAATTTATATAATTACATCTAAAACTGATCTGGTTGTTGGAGATATTAGCATATACATATGTCAGTGTTGTTTGGAATTGGGATTCAAATATATATGCATCTGATCAGGAGTGTATGACATGCGTACCATTCTCTTGATGGGGAATAAATAATTTTAATACTTGATTTAGAGTTTTGGGAAATCAAATTAAGAGGCAAAGCAAATGCGTTGCATGTAATGTAAGGGTAACCAACCAACTTAATTTAAGTGAGAATAAAAAGAGAGCTGATTGTGTAAACAGGCAAATAGTTAAAAGAAACAGGCAATGCACATACATTTAATATTGATGGGAAATAGAAAAGTGAAAAAGGACACATATGTATGAGAATGGAGGTGGGTGATGCTATATATTAATTTTACTTGCGCATATCAAAAAAGGAAGAAATTACATGTAGACAAAAGGGTTTACTTCACATGGGTGGGCATGTGATGTGAATGTACACTTAACAATTCTCTGTCTACCATGTGGATTAACCTCTACATTCATCTGTCACCAGCTAAGCAACCTGCCAAGTGGATTTCTTTTCTCCTCTTTTCCCTTTTCTTTTAAAACATCAACAGTACTACTACTGTAAAGGCGATACCATTAGCATATACATACATCACAAATTATCAGGGGGACACAACAAGAAGAATTTAAGGCTAAAGGCAACACTTTTTCCCCCCACTTTTGCCTTCTCTACTATACATGTAATGTAATCCACTAGAATGAAAACAAAGTGTTTAATTTAATTGTTATAAAACTATATATATATGGTTCCTGAATACCTTCTTTTTATTCATCATTATTATTTAAAAAATGCTACCTTTTTTTTTTGGCTGCTGTCTGCGCCACTTTATATTAATCTGTACTTGAATAAATGTATATCAAAAGATGGGAAGCATTATTACCGATCGAAGGCATCACAATCATTGTATTGAATGGGTGATGGACATTAAATTCTCTAATATCATCAGATTCCCAGACCCTTTATCCGTAGTTGCACGTTATAGTCTCTTACTACAACTTTCGACCTTCTTTCTCTCTCTTGGAGATGTGTTAATCCTAGCTTAGAAGTAATTATAAACTAGGTGGGTTTTAGCAGGAGTAAATGTTCAACTATTAGAAAGTTATGATTGTAGGAGTGAATTGGAAGCAATGAAAAGCATGTGCATAACTAAAGATTACATTAGTTTAATAATCGATGATTGATGATCTGCTGCACTGCGTATGCCTTGCCAACAAGTCGTATCATTGGAACATGAGAGCATGTGCATATTCCTGTGGGTGATAAAAACCTAATAATCGATCCCGTGGCTTTTACATAATTATCTTATCACAGACATCATTAGGGCTGTGATTAACGAATTAATTGTATACATAGCTATCAAAATAGAGTAGTTACTTAATTTGCTATAAAACTAAAGAGAGTAACCCCGATGGCAATCCGATCCCTTCGGCTAAATCAGAGTTACGACGGATGGGACCCCGCAAGGGCCGAAAAGGAAGTACTGAGAAAAGCCCATATTCAGCAACTGCTACTTACAACGAACGGTTGAAGCTATTAATTATAAGTACACACACGAAAGAAAAAAAGCCGACTAAGTACTCACTAATCACACCACTTAACATACACAAAACAACAAAAAATGTAACGACTTCATTATTTTCTCTACTATTTTACTAATATATATATATATTTTTTTTCACTCACGTCACGTCCACTTCTCCTGACGTGAGATGAGACCCAAACTGGATAACAGGATAAGCCTCTTTATCTTTCTCTCTCGTGCTAAGAGACTTGTGTGTTTGGTAACACTCTGTAGGTTAACTTTCAAACGGCCCACGCCACGAACCCCCTTTAATAAATTGTTATTATTATTATTATTATTATTATTGATAGTATATCAAAGTTGTTATCCTACTCCTCCATCAAAAGTGAGCACTAAATGCCTTTAGTCATGACACTAGAAATGACCCATAAAACAAGTTGCACCACATGCGTTAAAATCAGTAACTAAAACCCCACTCCACTCTTGTCTCTACCCGATTTGTAACACTGGAAAAGAAATTCCAAATTCAAAATTATAGTAATAATGCCCATGAATGTCCTTTAGCGGTACGGTTATGTTTATCTCTACGCCGCTTTTCTCCATTTTGCTTTTTCTTGTACTAAGTTAACTAAACCTACCTATACCTACTATAGTCCAATCCAATTTTCCTTCTCAACCCCTTACTAGTTAGTACTTGTTTGGTAATTAATAATAAAGAGATTTTTATTCTCTAATTTTTGCATATTTGGTTATTAGCAATACATAAAACAAAGAATGACAAAATTTAAATGAATTATGAGTTTCTATTTGTTATTGTGATTCTTAATTTTTGTATTTTGTATTTTGTTTTCAGTTTTTAATTTTTTTAAAAAAAAAACAAAAATTGTTTGAATTTTATTATCAATATAGTTATATTTTTATTACTGATAATAATTACATATTAAAGAAAGGTTAAAGATGATTTATTTTTATTTTTAAATTGATATTTATTTTAAATATATTTTGTTACTAATTCAAATTGTATTTGAAATTTATATATTTTGAAAGTATTTTAAATTTAATTATATTTATTAATAATTATTAAATTTAATTACAAATTTAAATAAAATTATTTAGTAAAATTAAATTATTCATAATTCGTATTAATAATTATTTTACTTAATTAAATATATAATATTAAATTAAATTATTTATAGAAACAAGCATAACTTTTATTCCTAAGAGAAGTTTGTGTATAAACTGGAATCGAACAATAAGAGAGATAAGAGATATTATTATATTATTATCAAAATGTCATAAGATATTATCAAGATTTTTATTATAATTTTATCATCAAATATTATGACCTTTTATATTAATTTTTAATTTTTATAATTTTATTCTTATTATAAAAATTATTTGAAAATTTTTGATTAATTATTTATAAAAAATAAATATTTTAATTATTTAGTTATAAAACAAATCATATAATAAGTAAATATAATTAAAAATTCTCTCATTGTCATTCTCATATCAAATACTAGTCATTCTTATTTTTTATTCCTATTCTTTTATCACCGTTTCGACATCTTAAAGATTTCTCCTTTCATTCCCCCCTGTCGCTGCATCTGTTACGCTGAAACACGCACCATGGTTTTCTTAATGTCCAGAATTGGTAATACCTTTTAACTTCAGTTTTAGTAATTGCCACTGATGAAGAGAGAAAGTCTTGGCCTTTGATGCCAAGAAATGCACAACTCAACCTGAACACACTTAATTCTCCTAAGCTAGTTTGAGCCATTTAATGCAAATCCTTTTAGTTCATTCTGTCAGTAAAACTTTCCAGCTATTTGTTTGTTTTTATATCAATTTTATGAATGAAATACACAAAATTATTCTGGAACTTTTACCATTATTAAACTGAAAAAATGCACCTACTTATTGCGCTTGCTGAGGTAGGAGAATCTTTCCTTGTTAATGACAACTTTAGGTTAGCTCCCCATAACTATCAGGCGTTATGGTGACCATTCCGACTTAAATTTCATGGATTTAAACTTCAAGCATTTACTTTTGGACCACACAAGTTGCTCTAACTCGATTTGAAAATGACGAGAAATCTCACCTTGTGGTCTTTCCGGCACAAAGAAGTTCAACTTGGCCAACTGGTCACTGGTCCGCTGTACATCAGAATCGAATTCAGGTTACAAGTGAACAAGCCCAAAGGGGTCGACCAAAGTTTCGTCTTTCACTTTTTCGACTTAGACTACTCTATACATCAACGGAGGACTCATATTCACAAAAGCCCTTTTCTTTTTTTCTTTTTCTGGCCTGGGATGTAAAGCCTGTTAAAAATGGTAGATATCATTTTCGGTACCTACCAAAGTTGAAATAAATCTACAAAAATTAAGAATAACTGACCAAATGGCTAATCATCCTACACATGTCCGCCTGTTAGAGCAAATCATCCCAAAAATCTCTTTTCTTATTAAATCCCCACAAAAGTACTTAAAGAATGTTTTTCTATTTAATAAGAGAATTAGTGTTTCTCTTTGTAAAATAGAGAGGTTGTACTCTTAAATTTTATAGTGAAATTCTTCTATCATTGTCCATAGTTTTTTTGGGATCTTTTACGTAAAATCTATGTGCACATTACTATTCTTTTCAGTCCTATTTAGTTATGAACCTGTTCTAATCTGATCGACTTTTACAACAAATGGTATTAGAGCGAGATAAGAAAATTACGATAAATTTTTTGACGTAATCCGTTCGAAGTTCCGGTCAGCACAGTGAAAGCTGGTGAACAGTAACCACAAAGGTGACAACTGTTCATGCATTAATTCTTGCATTAAACTGTGTACTTACTGTAATTCAAGTAACAGTACTATTCACATGTACAGTATTATTCATACATACGCATGCAATACTATTCATGTGTACGATAATATTCATACGTATATATACGATACTATTAACATATACAGAACTATTTATACATACGGGTACCATTCATACATACAGGTACTATTCACGTAAAATAGTGGGAAACAAAATTCTGTTTGTGATAGAAGCAATGACAGTAAAATTTAAGATCGAAAGGTTAAATAAGAGTAATTTCTCATTGTAGAAGTTGAAGATGAAGGCTATCTTGAGAAAAGATAACTGTTTAACAGTCATCAGTGAAAGGCCAACAACATTAATGAGATGGACGGGAATGCTATTGCAAATCTTTATTTGGAACTAGTAGATGGGGTGTTGTCAAGCAGAGAGGAAAAGAATATGATAAAAGAAATTTGAGATCATCTTACAAAATTGTACGAGGCCAAATCACTCCACAACAAAATTTTTATGAAGAGAAAACTATACACTTTATGCATAGCGGAATCTACCTCGGTGACGGAGCACTTAAATACTTTAAATATTCTATTTTCTCAACTTACATTATTGAGGCACACAATAGAAATAAATGAACATGCAGAACTTCTACTTTAAAGTCTACCAGCTTCGTATGATAAACTTATCATCAATTTAACAAATAACACAGACACTGTAATTTTCGACAATATTGCAGCTGATATTCTAGAGGAAGAGAATCGATGCAAAACTCAAGAAGACAAGCGGACAAATTTGAAACAAGTGGTGGCCTTAGCAGCGATGAGAGGAAAATCAATGGAATGTGGCCTAAGTGGGAGTCATAGTCATGGTAGATCAAAATTTAAGAGCAAGAAGAATTTCAAGTGCTGCAATTGTCATAAGAAAGGGCACCTGAAGAAGGATTGTTGGAATATGAATAAGAAAAATTCTACTATTCTGTGAGCATTGCATTGTGAATAAGCAATATCGATTAAAGTTCAACACATCAAAGTTTAGAAGCAAAGAAATTCTAGAATTAATTCACTCTGATAGATGGCAAGCACCAGTTACGTCCCTAAGAGGAAAAAATTTCTTTGTATTATTCATTGATGATTATTCGAGTACATGTTGGGTGTTTCTTATCAAGAGGAAGGCAGATGTGCTTCTAACTTGAAATTTTACAAAACGCAGGTGGAACTTAAATCTAGTAAAAAGATCAAGTGTTTGCGCTTAGATAATGAAGTGAATATACTGGTAAAGAATTTGATAAATTCTGCAAGCAAGAAGGTATCAAAAGGCAATTCGCGACGGTATACACTCCTCAATAAAATGGAGTAGCAGAGCAGATGAATAGAATTCTGTTGGAAAGAAAAAGAGCGATGTTGAGAACTTCAAGCTTATATAAGAAATTCTGGGTAGAAGCAGTTAATACTACCTATTATGTGGTGAATCGAGCTCCATCAACTACAATTGAATTGAAGACACTGAGGGAGCTGTGGACTGTTAAACTAGTGGACTATTCCAACCTCCATATATTTGAAAATCCTACTTATGTGATGTCCAATACTCAAGAAACTACCAAATTAGATCCAAAAATCCAGAATACATATTTTCTTGGGATATATTGAAGGAGTAAAGGGGTATTGTTTGTGAGATTGCACTGCCTACAAGATTGTTATCAGCAGAGATGTTATTTTCTTGGAAGATAATGATCAAGAGTAAACAAAAGATGTTAACATTTCAAAAGAGAATTCAAAGACTCCAACAATACAGATGGAAAAGGAATTTGATCAAATTGATTCTTATAAAGTTGCACCAGAGCACGAGGAGCAAGAACCAACTGAATCTAATATTTTAGATACTCGGAGATCAACTCGCACAAGAAGAGAACCGACTTGACACTCATATTATATTATGGAGAGCAATATTGCATACAGTCTTTTAACCGAGGACGGAGAGCTATTAACTCTTGAAGAAACAATGAATAGTTCAGAGGTATCTCAATGAATGACAGCAATGCAGGAAGAAATTGAAGCTCTGCATAAGAATAAGACATGGAAGTTGATATCACTACCACAAGGAAAAAGCTTATTGGCAATAAATGGGTTTACAAAATCAAGCAGAGTGGTGACGAGTAATTATAGCGATATTGTGCTAGATTGGTAGTAAAAGGATATGTTCAGAAGGAATGAATTGACTTCAATGAAATATTTTCTCCTGTAGTTTGACTTACCACAGTTTGAGTAGTCCTGGCGATGTGTGCTACATTTGACTTGCATCTTGAGTAGTTAGATGTGAAAATTTTATTTCTTCATGGAGATCTTGAAGAAGAAATTTATATGCTCCAATTAGAAGGTTTTGAAGAAAAAGGGAAAGAGAACTTAGTTTGCCGAGGTGTTAGTATAAGAGATTTGATTCCTTTATCATGAGCCTTGTATACAACAGACTGAATGTAGACCCTTGTGCATATTTTAAGAGATTTAAGAAAGATTATTTCATAGGCTTGCTGTTGTATGTAGACGATATGTTGGTAGCAGGCCCCATAAATGATTTTATCAAAGAATTGAAGGCACAATTAGCTAGGGAATTTGAAATGAAGGACTTGGAACTAGCAAACAATATTATAGGAATGCAAATTCACCGAGATAGAAATACTAGGAAGATTTGGATTTCTCAGAAAAATTATTTGAAGAAGATCTTGTAGCAATTCAACATGTAAGATTGTAAGATTGTAAGTCAATTTATACCCCTCTTCTTATTAATAAGTTATCTTTAAGTATAAGTCCTAGTAATGAAGAAGAGAGGATGAAGATGTCTCAAATACCATATGCATCAGCAGTGGAAAGCTTAATGTTCACTGTGAATTATACAAGACCAGACATTGCACATACAGTGGGAGTAGTTAGTCAATACATGGCGAATCCTAGTAGAGAGCATGGAAATATTGTTAAGAGGATTCCCAGATATATCAAGGGAAGCTCAGATGATACTTTATGTTATGGAGGATTAGATTTTACTGTCAAATGATATGTTAATGCTGATTATGCAAGTGACCTTGATAAAAGTAAATAAACTATAGGATATGTGTTTAGATTAGCTAAAGGAGCTGTGAGCTGGGTTTCAAAACTACAGTCAATTGTGGTTATGTCAACAACATAAGCATAATATGTAGCAGCTACACAAGCTAATAAAGAAACAGTGTGGTTGAAGTTGATGTTGGAAGAACTCGAATGCAAATAAGAGAACATTATTTTGTTTTGTGATAACTAAAATGCTGTACATCTTGCAAGGAATCCAACATTTCATTTAAAGACAAAACACATTCGAGTTTAATATCACTTTGTTAATGAGAAAGTGGAAGAAGGAACGATGATCATACAGAAAATTTATACAATGGATAACCTGACATATTTTATGACAAAAACAATCAATAGTGACAAGTTTATATGGTGTCGATTTTCGTATGGCCTGACAGAGATATAAGCAACATGAAGCGGCAAGGTAGAAAGAATAGTGTAAAGATCTGATTGACTCTCAATCAAATCTTCAAGTAGGAGAATTATTAAAATGGTAAGCACCATTTTCGGTACCTACCAAAGTTAAAATAAATCCACAAAAGTCAAGGATAGCTGGCCAAATGGCCAGCCATCCCACACATCTCTTGCCTATAAATAGGCTAGAAGAGAGCAAATCATCCCAAAAATCTCTTCCCCTATTGAATCCCCACAAAAGTTTAGATAGTGTTTTTCCTATTTAGTGAGAGAGTTAGTGTTTCTCTTTGTAAAATAGAGAGGTTGTATTCCTAAATTTTATTGCGCATAGTTTTTACCTTAATTTGGGAGTTTTTCACGTAAAACTTGTACATTCATTACTATTCTTTCAGTCCTATTTAGCTGCGAAACAATTTTAATCCTGTCGATTTTTATAACAAAGCCATTGTCAGAATATAGAATCTCATGTTTTTACTACTACTAATTGTACTAGTACAAATACTGTTAGACCCCGATCCCTTTTTCCCTATTAAATAGGTTTGCAATTTAAATTGTCTTTTGATTAGTATGAAATTAGGGTTTTATTAGTTTTCCTAGTGGTTAGAATAATTTGGGT
>JAOSBK010000002.1:9389426-9415402 GCA_027568895.1 Erythroxylum shatona
AATTATGAAGAATGAGAATTAGTTGTAAGTAATGAATTAAATGAAAAGAGCCTAGAGAGTTTGATGAGATAATATTGATAATGGAATGGTTATGAAATGATGTGTGTTAAAGGAAGTGAATTTGGGACAACTTATATTGAAATTAAGGTTAGGAAAGATGGAAGGAAATTCAGTGTGGTAAACTGAGCATCTTTGCCGCGGCGAAGTCAAGAATTCGCCGCGGCGAACTTTTCCCGAAGGATTAGGGAAATCACTTCAACATGTTCGCCGCGGTGAACTTTCCCCATAAGGTTTACGCAGAAGTGCTCGTTCGTTCGTCGCGGCAAAACATGAAGTTTGCCACGACGAACTTCTGGACCCAGGATCCAATATTCATGGTTTCATAACTTAAAAGTTAAACTCCAGAAACAAGGCCCACAAGTTATGGTATCGAAGCTTGAAGATGAATCGATAATAGTTCTGGTGTTTTTAATTGGAAGCTTAAGTCTTATGATTTTCTGCAAGAGTTGAACTTCGGAAACGAGGTTCAACAGATAATAAATTCCTTAACTAATTATGAAAGGAATTATAGGAAAAAGTAAATAACTAAACTGTTATTTTCAACTACTTAACATCCTCAAATGGATGGTTGAATTGAAGTAGTAAATAGGACTTTAACTACTTTATTGCCTGTTATAAAAGAAAAGAATTTAAAGTTAGGAAGATTATTTGTATTCATTGAATTTACATATAATAGACTTGTTGATATCACCTAAGTTAGAGATTATTTATTGAAATCAATTATTTTACCTATGCATGAGTGGAGTATCTTAGATGGTAAAAAGAAAGTTGAAATAGTGAAGCAATTACGTGAATATTTTCAGTAACATATTGAAAGAAAAAATGAAAAATATCCAGCCAAAACTAACAAAGAAAGAAAGAAAACTACATTTGGATCAGGTATGGGTGCATATGAGAAAGTTGAGATTTCTAGATCAAAAGCAGATCTAAATTACAACTATGAGGAGATAATCTAGTTTAAAGTGTTGAACGAATCAATGATATTGTTTATAAATTAAATCTTTTAGGAGAATACAATATGATTGCTACTTTTGATGTTTATGGGTTAACTCCTTTTGATATAGGTGATAACTTGAGGATGAATCTTTGAAAAGGAGGGAATTATAGGAATCAAGTTGTTTTTAATCCTTTAAGTTTACTAAATGAACCAATTACATGAACAAGAAAAGTCTTCAAGTAGTTTTTAATAGTGTTATAAGAGAAGTAGCTACACGTGTGGAATCAAACCAAACTAAATGATAAGCATTGACTATCTTAATTTAAGCTAAGATTTGAGATTTACATTTGAACATGTCCTTTAATATAGTTGCATACTAACTCGTGTAATTTTATGAAAAGCTCAATTGTGAGACACAACTTAGGTATGGATATGTTATAAATTGTGTCCCATTTCACGAAGTTATAAAAGGACCAATGGTCTTAGGCACAAATGTGTCTCAAATTATGCCTAACTTTACAAAGTTATAAGAAGATCTATAGTCTCAGCAACATGCATATCTTAGAACTTGTCTAACTAGTATTAAAAGGTTTGTTACAAATATAACCCAATCCATAATCATGTCATAAGCCATGTTTAACTGAAATCCTAGGTTTATTTATTTGTACTTAAGGCATATTTCTTTATAGATGGAGACAATTTTTAGATATTTGTTTATTGATAATTCCTAGAGCCTATTTTCTTTATTATTCATTAAACTCCAAACTCTTTAAAGAGTTCTTTTTTTGTGCCATTCAAAGACTTAATGAATTTAGTTATTGATTCACTATAATCAATGTGTAAATTCTGTTACTACATCCATTTTAGCTTTTTTAGGTTTGATTCAAAATAGTTCATATATTCTTTTGAATCTCTTCCAAGGTGGGTTTGCATCAAGTTATGAACACGAGAAGGAACAAATTATCTTCTAAGCATAAAGCTGACTCTAAAACTCTTATATGCATGTATGATTGAAAATCAGAAATTCAAATGTTATATGCAAAATATTGAAGATATTAAGATTTTAAGAGTTTAGTTATTACCAATGACAACGAGCACATACTGTTATATGAAAATAGAGCATTTAAGAAAGAGACCAATGACTTTAAACTCTTATTTAGAATCATTATAGGTAGTGAAAAATTGAATAGTATGTTTGGAGTACAGTAGAGCTCTAATAATAGAAATATAATTAGTTTCACTTATAAAAGGGCACTATTTAATGTCAAGACAATTTTTATGAGAGGCAACCATTTATATGATGAGCCCATACCTAATTCATCATATGAGCATGTTGTATATTCTAAATATGTTTTAAAAAATGCTTATATATCATCATCTATGTCTTGAGACAAAAACAAATTTCGCGCATTTATATATGGTTTACAATAGAGACTTAAAAGACATGGTTCACATGGCAAAAGTAAGCATAATTTTCATGCGATGTGAAACTAAAAGAGCATACATTATTCTTCTTATTCATATATTCCTTTTATCATTAAAATAACATGAAACAAGTCAATTATTATCCCAGGAAAGCATGATATTGGCTCAAGATCACCATAAGCCGTATTTTTAGAAAAGGAGCATGTCATATGCTAAAATGTTTACCATGCCTCACGATCATCCAAGGAGAGGTTTTAATTTATAGTACCCCATATATCCAAAAGAGAGAGCATTGCATCACCCAAACTTTCGAAATTTTTAAAATAATTTTAGATCAAATGTTTATCAAAACAAGGTGTTTTAATACTTTTGAAAGATTTAAATTTTAAAGTGTCATTTTTTTAAAGTTAATTTTTGTAAAAGTTCAACTAGTCTAAGGGTTTACTTGGACTAGCTTAACTGAAAAACAAAGTGTTACATAATGATTGCAATTTGTTCTATTAGGAAATAGACTAGTTGATCAAGCATAAGCTAACTATAGATATGTGATCAACTAATCAAATGTGTCTAGAAAATAATTTTTTAATAACTAGTTTATGTATGTAATATTTATTTGAATTAGTTTTAGGTATAAATAAACCGTAATTAAGTTATCGGAAGAAATTTTGACACTAAGGGAAGACTTTTATGTGTGTATATGTGTGTGAATGTGATAGTAGACCTTAGTGCGCATTATGTAGTCAAGATGAAGTAGTTAAAACGTATGATGCATTGATTTCATGCATCTTTTGTGATGCGATGAGTTCAAGTTTATACGAATTTCTATGCTAATAAAGTTGGTAAGCAATGACGTAGCTGCATGTCAGACACTTAAAACACAAACTATAAGTCGAGAAATCAAAATATATCATTTGTCCTTGTTCCTTAGAATCAAAGGCCAAAGATATCAAACTAATGATCACTTTTTTAAAAAAATATATATTACAAAGATCTCGTCATCTATGATTGTCCAGCCTTTATTCTAGGACACGCTTTTCGGATTGAACTAGTATAATATTAGATGTAGAAAACCTGTTAATGGCAAATAGTTTTGAAACTTGCCTTATTTTACATAATAAATGGATGCATAGAGCAACCTAATAGTCAAATCTGAAATGACGACTATCAAAGAGACTAGTAACATAAACATGTTCTGAATAGCCAGGACAAAGGCAGTGAAGAAAAACGCATAGCTAAACTTTCAGGGAAGAGTATGAGTCCACATGTTACCCAATGGGAATAATTGAGTGGATATAAGACTTTGATTTCGATCACTTGGAATCATAACTCGTAAGACATATTTAATCTTCTAGCAGGATGAGATAATATGTCATTGGCTTTCAAAAACCAATGATGATTGCTTTATGATATACGTAATATTTTGCTCTTCTTCTATAATCGCGGTCATTTTTGTTTGGCAAGTGATTAAAATCCAGTTGGACCACAACCTTATTTCATATAAGGTGATTCTGGTTTAACTTTGAATTCCAAGACCAACTTTTAACTGGTTGAGATTTGGAAGAAATTATTGGCAGCACAATAAAAAAAATAGGGGCTAATAATTAAAAAAATTCAAACTTTATATAATTTTGTAATTATAATCTAAAATTTAAAAAATAACAATAAAATACTTAAACTTTGATATTTTCATAAAAATAGTGTGACAATATACTCTCAACGTCACAAGAGTTGTTCGGTGTAATTAAAATTTTGTGTCCGAGTATAATTAAATTAAAATAAGTTTTAAAGAAAACTTATCCTAACCTTTTTCATCTTCCTCATTTTTTTAATACATCTTTTGTGAAACTAAAAGTTATTATTATTTTGTTTTGTACATTTAAAGACAAAATTAGCGATAAAAACAAAACAAAACACAGCCTGTTGAAACTTTGAAAACTAAAGGAAAGGGATAAGAATCACACCTTGAACCACTTTGTTGTGGCTCCCCTCACATTATGTATACTAGAGTGACAATTTTATTTTTTAATGTCCAAACAAAATAAAGTCCAGAAGCACAAGCCCAGTAGTGCAGAAACTCCGTTGAAAATTTAAGGAAAATCCTATTCTTCAGGGTACAAGGTAAAGAAACCCCAAATATAAGGAACTGGAAACAAATTACACCTAGATCTAGGTTTGTTTTGATTTAATCTTTATGAATGTTATACTAGGCAGCATATACTACTACCCATCTCTAGGTAGGACCACACAAATCGTGCACCAATCTAACTAAGTCCCATGGATCTCAGATGTTAAGCTGAATGCAGTGGTCAAGATTAAATTTTGGAATACCTGAAAGTCCAACACAAATCAGATCATCTCAGATTGTTAGAGAAAAAAGATAAAAAAACTACAACTCTGCTTTAATAATTGTAAAATAGTGTATAACAGAGGTTTTAGAACGCAACTGGGGAATTGTATTTAACTGAATTGTTGAACGTGATACACTTTTCAAGCAACCTGATACAGCTATATATATAGAAGAAAACAACAACTAACTACCGAAAATAAAGGTGCATTATGCAAACAACTAATTCCACAAAATCTACTTCCACTAACAGTAACTTTATGACCACGTTTGTACGAGATTAACTCCAACACAGATTAGGTTCTGTCTCCTTGCCATACTTCTGTAGATTGAGTCTTTAATGCCTATGGCTTCTAAATATTCCTTTATCCACGTGGACATGGTTCTCGTGAGAACTAGGGAATCCTTCTACTTGTTATTGAAAAATCTTCTATTCCTGTCTTTTTAAATATAATAAATCACTAAATTGAGAGCAATTTTGAATGTGGTTGAGTCTCTTGTGCAGGAAGTTGAACTCTGGTTGCCCATTCGATTATTTGCTGCAAGTCACTCATCTGGCAATGAATTCCATATAGCTCCAGAAGATGTCTCTAAAGTTGAGCTGTGAATTTGCATTAACAGAATAGATGATTAATGATTATGTTATTTGATTGCAAAGAGCACATGAAGAGCTCCAAACCATATCAAAGTAGAGTCTTATCTTTGACGTTTAATGTGTCCTTTATTGTCAACCGTAATATGAAAGTGGTCTCGAGGTTATTTTTGGGGAGCCAAACCAATTTTGCAAATGACACGTTTATCCTGCTTTCCTGAAAAAGTACTTGAACAAAAATTGTTGGTGAAGGAGCTTGATTTATGCCTCTCCCATATAGTTTTATCTTGCTTTTTGGGATTGGAGAAATAACTAGTAGGTTTCTGATAATGCTTGAGTAGCCTCCGGTGTAGTTGATAGGCCACGACCGCCTGCAATCCTGAATGATAAGTTGAGCTTTGGACTTACCTAGGATGTTTACCACCAATCTTCTGGCATTGAAGAGTTTGTAGGGAGCAGTTAAGGAGTGTCAATTGTCAAACTAGAGTTGAAGTGCGCTTTTTCACTCCCCCCACTATACATGAAAGCTAATGCACTTCCTTAGCTTAACCGTTTGTATTAGGGTTCAAATAGGGTTGATTCTTGCCTTCATCTCCCAGAAACAATTGCCTTTTAGGTATTGGATATGTATCCATTTTATTCAAAGTGATTGGTGACGTGTTTTTTTGGCAACAACACCTTGTTCATGGTTTTAACTATTTTAGTTCTCAAGCCTCTGTTACATTGGGGTGAGCACACTTCAATTCATTTTGCTTTAGCGTCAGTGCTTACATCACGTTTGTCTGTTTATAGAAAATTGTTTAGGATGCCTTTCAACGGCCTTCGTAAGGGATATGGGTTCTTTTTGTCCTGGACGACTTACACCTTTAAAAATTGGAGTAGATTTTATATTGACCAGAACTCTAAATGAAGAATTAGTAATGCATTGCTCTATCTATTTAATGAATAATTCTGGAAACTTAAAAGTTGTTAACGTATCAATCATAAAATCCCACTCCAGTGAATTAAAAGATTTATAAAATTTCACTTTGAAATGATATCTCCCACTAAACTCTCATGATTTTTTATTTTACAAAACATGCATTAAAACCATTTGACCAACGAACTTTACTAGTATTCTTACTAAAAAAGGATGCCTCAATGTCCGTTCTCGTGAATAGTTTAGTGAATAGCTTAGCTTGTTCATTGGAAATGGAATGAGAAACAAATGATCTGGGGACTCTGGTGTTTGAGGTCGTGGTTTTTGGAGGTTCCTAGTGTATCTTGGAAATAATTGAAAGCTAAGGCCTTTAGATTCTCCGGGTCTTCAATGACATTTCCCAGGTTTTCCGAGAGGAAGCTGATAGATTATTGATATTCCTCCTGTTGAGAATTCACCAAAAGAAGAAATTAGTATTTCTGTCACCCTCTGCCATCTCTGCCTAAGAAAGTTGTGATTGTTAAGAGTGTTAATATAACCAGTAAGAGCCATTCTTTCTGGTTGCCATAAGTCCAGATCACCTGGAGCTCTATTGGTCTTGGATTGAATTTTCTGATATCTTCTCTCACGAGACTCTCTTCTTACTCCCTTTCTCGCAAACCTAACCTTATCTCTAAGGAATCTATTTTAAAAACAGTGATGGAGCGACTTTGAATCCAAAGGACATCGCAGTTCATTGGTACTGAACATTGGGAATGAGATCAGTGAAGTTGAAGGATGGTTATTATTATTAGCTTCCATACTTAACAATTTGGGTTCATCATTACTTAATCTTCACTCTCCTTAAATAAACAAAGGACTTGAACACACTTTATTAGTTATGTCTTTAGTGACTGCTAAATGGTAACCATATTATTGAATGTTAAAAAAATTTATTTCAACATATCTCATGCACAAAGTTCTTCGTTTTAGGGGGGTCATTAGTGTAGGCAGAAAAGGCTGTTTTCCTAATTTGAACTTAAAATTGTGTAATTACAAAAGAGAACTTTTACTAGTTACTTTAAAGATACGTAAATGACTTTTAAAATAGCTAAAATGATCTACTTATCAAAACTCTGACCAACTTCTTCTTCAGGTATAAATCTCCTTTTCATTTATTGTTTTAAGTAAATTGGGCTTACTTGGTAGAAATAAAATTAACTATAACGATACTAAATAGGGGAGTTGCTTAGATTTACAATAGGGATATTAATTACTAACTTTGGAGGTGCCAATTAACTCAATTGGCCTGATTGCTTTTACTTTTCGTGCTGCACATGAAATAAAATTTATAATCTTACTTCAAGATAGAACACACGGTTGAAGCTACTAACGGTGATTTATTCTCCATAACTAATGCTTAATTGTAATTTTATAATATAATTATCTAAAGATATTTTGTCTTATACATATTTATTTATGTAAGTAACATATAAGATAAATTTTATGAGATAAATAGACATTACAAATAAAATTATTCATATTACATTTGTGAATTATCTCTAAATTATTTTTAGCAATTATTATGTTAAAATTGGATATTAATATAGTATAAAAATTAGTACATATTATATTTATTAGAGAAAAAGTTCATTGAATTGACCTAAAATTAAAAATTTTATTTGAAACAATACTTGTATGTCAAAAGAAATTCTTATTGTGATAATTATATAAGTGATAATTTGACTTAAAATTTTCAAAATATCGATATAGAGATTGTTGTATTTTGATAATATTTATAACACATCCTACTTATTACTAGGATAATTAATATGCATTGGATATAACATGAATTATATGAAGATAGTTCTAAATTAATTAGGGAGAATATTTTATTATTTTCGATTAATATTAATCCAAAAAATCCTTAATCAAAGTGGAATGATACTTTGAAAATAATTTTCAAATATTATCGATAAAATAAATTACAAATGACAGATAACTAATATAATTTGACTAAAAAGTGTTGATATTAATTTTATAATTTATGTTTAATTGAAACATTATGTGATGAAAAGATTACATTATATAGAAAATTATCCACGAAAAGTAAGCGAAAATTATTTTGATATTTTTAATATTTGAGTAGTCATGAAGTGTTGTCAGATATCAATCGCAATTTATAAATATAAATTATTTAATTAGAAAATTAACAATAAATTAAAGGAATTTAATTTTATCTAATTCTAATTATAATTGGAATTATGCTTTTTATATTTATTGTTAACATATCTAAGCACCAAATGGGTATACATATAGAACAGTTGAACAAAAAAAATAATTTAATCAAATTAGACTTGATTATTAAGTTTGAAAAAATTTATGATCAAATATAAAGTTTAATTAAATTGAGGATTATATTTCAATTAAATTATGAAAAGTTTGAAACTCAATTATAAATAGGTGTAGGCTTTACAAGAGTTGGCACTTCTAACTTATCACTCTCTACACCACTTATGTAGTTCTATCCACTGTTTATATGGGTAGAAGCTAAACATTTGCGTAAATATGGTAGTTGTAATTAATCAATTTAAGGGGAGATACAAGAAAAGATCAAACTTGATAATAAGGTATGACTTACGTTTATGCTTATTTATACATTAATCTTGTTATAGAATTTAAAGTGATATTATAATAAATCAAATGAAAAGGTTTTTTTTTCCTTTGTTCCATACATAATCAGATCCTACCCTAATTTCTCAATAGTAATATCAAAGTCAACTTTAATTTTATAACTTGATTATTATTGACATTAAATTTTGGAATTAATTTTACAATTGTTGTAAACCTTAATTACAATATAACCTCACTTTAGAATTTAAATTAGTTTTAAATTCCAAAATCAATTTTAAAAATTAAATCAATTATTTTTCTTAAATTTATTGATATTAATAATTAGATTAAATCCTAATTGATATTTCAAAAAATTGTCTTCTAACATTATAATTAATTTTATTTTAATTAGAATACAATTGAACAATTAGGCTCTTTTATAAATAATAAATTGCTTTCTTAGTTTAATTAAGAAAGATATTTCTTAATTGAAGTTGTTTATTTAAATTTGATAGAGATAAATTAAATTTATTATTTTACTTATCTAGGGAGTAATTATTTAATTTATTTATAAATTATTTCTTTATTATTTTGATGAATATGTTTCTTGATTGAATAAAAAATAGTTATGTTAATTAAATTTAGAAAATAATTTCATTTATTGATTAAGAAAAATAAGCTTTCTTTAATATTTTAAGAAATACTTTTATAATCTATTAAGGAATATTATTCTTATTAATTAAAACTAATCTCATAATTTAAAGGACTTTCTTGATTAAATTGAAAATATTTTATTTAATTTTAAAAGTGATTTCTTTAATCTATTTTTCTAATTGAAAAATTGTTTCTAATTAGAATAGAATGTCTTATCTATTAAATTTTAGAAAAAAAAGTTTTCTAAATTATAATAAGTAAGAAGAGTAATTTTTAAAATTATTTTCAATTAAAATTTATTAATAGATTCAAGATAATTAGATATGGTTTTTCAATTTGAATTTGAAAAAAGTTTTCCAATCAAACTAAATTTCTATTTGGAATAGAAATTTAATTTGCTTATAAATCAATGAGTTGATCTAATTTAGGTTCCAGATAGTTGAAATGTTATTTTAGGCTATTAAGATCGATAACTAAAATCAAACAAATATTGATATTTTTATACATATAATTTGAATGTATTTGTACGATAAATCACACACTTTTTTAATATATTTAATATATTCCGAATGCATATTGAATTGTGTGTTTAAATTTATAATATTTTAATATAATGTGTGTTTGATGAGACTATTCAAAATTAAATCTCTCATAAGATATTAAATACATATTGAGAAGACGATTATTACTTTCCATTATCTAAGTATGAAACTAGGGTTACGTTTATTATAAGAATTGTAGAGTAATTCAAAGCTCCTTTAAGCTAAATATATTCTATCTTAAATTAATAGATCTTATTATTAAAATCGTAACATTTATATGGGTAATTCATGAAAGTATGAATTTAGACACGAGTTAAAAATAACAAATAAGATATATATATTGACAAGAGTTATTATCTAACGGATTTAAGAATCACATAAGATGTGATTAGTTAAGATGTCATCTACCTAATTTAAGTTTGGTTAGTTTATTGAGTAACTCAAAATCAATTAAATTTAAAAGGATTCTAACTTATAAGAGAGAATAAAGTAATATTTTTGAAATGCTAATGAGGGTTATTATTTCAAATAAAATAGTAGAAGTAGTCAAATGTATGATTAAAGTCCTCATCTTATTTGATTGTTATTGCATATGACGTATTACTTGCTTTCTTTACATTTACTTTTGTTTTGAGTAAAAGTTATCTTTGTTCAGTGTAATTGATACTAAGTGCTAATGAACTCAATTAATTGGATATAAGTTAAGTTTGATAATAGTTTTCAAAGTTAGAAAGAAAAGTTATAAGTCCATTATTTTTTAATCATGTTGAGGATTTTGATGAAAAAAAATTTAGAGATATGTCAACATCACATAAATGACAAAAATGTAATAGCATTTTGAGTTAACTAAAGTCTCATAAATTTTAATGGCATTACATAAAATCAGCGTTAACATCGAAATAACATGAAGTAAAGTCGAAGTTACACTATAATACCTTCATAGAATTATTTCACTCAATTTAACTTACTAAAAGCATAAATAAAAACTATAATTGAAGGAATTTGCTAATAGTTGTCATTACAAAAAAATAGATGCATGATTTTTCTTACCAATACAAAATATGATAGAGATTAAATTATATTTCTATTTCACACTTTTGAGTATTTGATTTTAAATTTGGATTAAATATTACTATAATATTAAAAGGCATGACAAAAAAAAGTTTGTTGAGTAAAAGTAGTTTATCTAAGTTTATACAAATAATTTGTATATGTTGGATTCAATGAGACTTATGCTTAACATAAGTGGTAAGAATACAAAGTTTGATCATTGAGACTATTTTTTAATGTCATATTGATTAAACTAACATAATGAGATTCATAAAGTTATGTATGAAGATATATTTCCTCTTATTATGAATCGTATGAAACTTGTTAGGTTTAGCAAAAGGATGATTATGGTATTAAATTATTAAATTATACATATAATAAATTTAATTTATAAAAGGGTACTTGTATTTAATTGTATTTACTAATGACTTTAAATGATATAGTCATACTTATTAAATGAAATATTGATTTTAAAATTATAAAATTTTAAACTATTTAAATTTAAGTCAAAGTTAAGCATCATGAGTGTCAAAGCGCTTCGATGAGATCCAGATGGTTAGTTTGAAATTTTCTTAGTTATTTATAAGGAATTAGATTCTTTAGTGAATACTTCTACAATTAAATTCTATAATAATATGAATTTGTATGAGAAGTAATGTACAATATAAGATATTATGTGGTGCAATATTTATTTCTTCTATAGTTATAAATAATACAAAAACTTTCCTTCAATGGTTCTAATTAAACCAATTAGCAAGATTCCATATTGGGTATGGAATGGTATGACTTTAAAAGAGACAGTGGTTTTGGGATGAGAGATGCTTAGTTAAAGCACATATTATCTAATAAATTTAAAATTAATTTAGATAGTAAAAAATTATGAGACATTTAAAAGGTTTGGATATAATCTCATAAACCCCTCTAAATAAAATATTTATTTTAATACTAATAGGAAAATGTTTCTTAAGATAAATAGTGAGAGTAAGGTAGTTTGAAATAGTTCAGATATCATAACAATACATCTAAATGGAATTAGTGCCTTTGTCGATACATTTGATATATAGTTAGGCTTACAAGATATTTAAAGATTTACTTTTATGATGAATTCGAAGGCTTTTTACATGATTGTAGATTTATCATGTTTATAAGAAGGCTTGTGAGAGTATAATGTACTCGTCAGTGAGAATATATAGAGATATAATGCTTATAGAGAATAATAATTCACATTTTCAATTACTGAAGATATGATAATCCAAAAGCAATACTTAATGGATATGAAAAGATAACAACTTAATTATTAAAGTTAGTTTTATAGAGATAATATAAAAAACTTATTTACCTATTATAGTCTAAGTATATAGATAATATACTAAAGCTGATTAGTGTTCTATACATCTAATACTTGTTACATTTGAGCTTTAAATTATATGGATATTAATTTAATATTTGACAAAAGTAAGTCATATTTAAGATATATTGCACTTAGAACAATATTATTTGAACTAAATAAGTCATAATACTTTTTTTATTTAGTGGAAATGATTATTTGAATCAAGAAATTCTTTAATAAACTTGGTATAGTTCTTTACATTGTTGAAATATTAATATACTATAGAACATTAAAACTATTAGGTGTGTGAAAGAAGGTAAGGTCTCATCAAAGATCTATGTATGTATTTAAGCAATTTCTCTCATTATGATGATAATTGAGATGAAAGTTATAAGATTTAAACAAGTGCTCACTATAGAGAATCTTAAAAAATTCTCTCACTAAACCATTGCCCACTAGTAACATGATTGTCATACAGTATAAGATACTTTTGATTAACATAATGCAAGTAGAAGATTATTGGTTTATAACTTACAATTAGTTGATTGGTTATAGTTTTCATGACATAATTATTTAAGTGCATTATTTATCTTATGCATAGTTAAATTATTTGATGTATAAAATAAATTTCATAGGATAAGCCTACATTGCAAATGAGATTATGATTAGATCTTAATTATGAAATTTATATTACATTTATGTATTTTCCCTAAATTATTCATTGTCCTTGCCTTATTAAGACTAAACCTTAGTAAACCAAAAAGATTATCACCTATTGTATTTCTTTCTTTTAAAGAAAGTAGTCAATTCTCATATAAGTATAAAGATACTTAAACAAACATGTAAGAACTTGTTGAAAAATAAGTTTATTAAACTGACCCAATTTAAGAATTTAATTTAGAACATTACTTGTATATCTTCGGTAGTTCCTATTGTGATGGTTGTATAAGTTATTATTTGAGATCTCCAAAGTATCTCATATAAAGATTGCTATACTTTAATACTACTTATGAAATATCATAGTCAGTGATAGTTCAATTAATTGCCATTTGATATAGTATAAATTATATGGAAGTAGTTGATTGATTAATATAAGATTTATAAAGTGGTAAAAGAGAATGTTCTGTTATTTATGATTAGTGTTGAAATAGGAAATTTTTGCCCAAAGTAGAATGTCACTTTGAAATTTTTTAAATGTTATTAATAGAACTAATTACTAAGGTCAGAGAAATAATATAATTGGAGTCTAATAAAGTTGATATTAATTCTAAGCTCTATGTTTATTCGAAGCATTATGTGATGAAATGGTAGAATTATATGAAAAAATACCCAAAAGGTTAGTTAAAACTATTTTGATGTTTTTAATATTTAGGTAATCATACTATATTGTTAGACATCAATCTAAGTCTACAAATATAAATTGTTTAGTTAAAAATTAAAAATAAATTAAAGAAGTTTGGCTTATCTAATTTTAAAAATAACTTAGGACTATAATTAATACATGTTGTTAATATATCTAAGAATTTAATGGATCATACATATAAAATAGTTAAAGAGAGAAAAGAATAGTTTAATAAAATTAATATAAATTTAGATATTTAATAAATAAGGATTGATATTGGATGTTGGATCTTATTTGGGCCTAATTAGTATTTAATTGTAATTTTAATCATTTTTAAAAAAATCGAACCAAAAATTAAAATAATAAGATAAGAGATTTAGGGTTTAAAAGGTTAACCAATATTAGACTGTAATAAAACTAATATATAGTAAAGATTAAATAAAATTAAAGAATTTGAAATAAAATTGAAGAAGAAGAATATTGTTTTCCATCGAAGAAATTGAAGTTTAATTAAAGAAAATTATTATTAAATAAAAACCAATTGGTTCATTTTGATTTATAAAAAAACAGTTAGTTGATAAAAATCTAATGATTAATTAATAAACTGACTATTTTTTAATAATAAGAGTTATTAAGATAAACTAAACTAGAAGTTGTTAGCTAAAATAGTAGAAAATTGAAATTGGAACGACCTATCTAAAAATGCAAGGCGTCGTGAAAAATCACTACTCTAAGTCAAAAATTCTCCCTTTATGATGCAGCAGGACAATGGGATTCAACCTCAGGGTTAAAACCTCCTCCACTAGTTTCGGTGTACTTTAAAGGGCGAACTAGGAACTGTTTCCGGGAAGTAATAACAACAAAAGAACAAAGAAGGTATGAGATAGAAAATTGAAATTAGACCGACTTATCTAAAAATGCAAGGCGTCGTGAAAAATCACTACTCTAAGTCAGAAATTCTCCCTATACGATGCAGCAGGACAATGAGATTCAACCCCAGGGTTAAAACCTCCTCCACTAGTTTCGGTGTACTCTAAAGAGCGAACTAGGAACTATTTCCTGGAAGTAATAACAACAAAAGAACAAAGAAGGTATGAGATAGGAAGAAGATGTGTGTGTATTATTGTTGTGAAAGGAGATATGCGTGTATTGTTAAGTGTCTATAGAAAAAAAAATTCACTTGACCCATTGATCTAGGTTTCCCAAGATGGGTGTCCATCTTGAGGTTATTACACAATTGTGTTCAACCACTTCCCTTTAGCATGCTCTGAAAGATATGTCTACTTTTTCCATTATATGCTTTATTATTGGCAACATAAATGACAGTTTCGAATCACAATGAAGGAATATAGAAGGAATTGTTTTTTTCTAAAGTAGGATATCTACTAAGACGTTCCTTAGCCACTCATCTTCCCATCCTGATAGTTCCAAAGCCATAAACTCAGCCTCTATTGTTAATCTCACAATATAGCTTGCTTGGAAGATTTCCAAGACATAATAGCTCCTGCTAAGATAAAAATATAACCACTGATAGTGTGTATATCATCACTCTCCGTAACCTAGTTAGCATCAAAATACCCTTCCAATACAGGAGGATTACCACTAAAAGATAATCCATAATGCATATTACCTTCTAAATATCTCAACAAATGAATCAATGCATTCCAATGCTCTTGACTAAGATTATGAGTACACCTACTAGGTATACTCGCACAGTATGCAATATCAAGACGAGAATAGTTCATCAAGTACTTCACGTTACCAAGAATTTTAACATACTCAACTTAGTTTACACTATCACCAAATTTTTTCTTTAAAGCAACACTAACATTATAAGGAGTCTTGACTGAATCAATATCATAATAACCAAATTTTTTCAAAATTTTCTCAACATTGTAAGTTTGATTCAACCTAAAACTAGAGTCAACTCTATCAAATTTAACTCCCAAAATAAAGTCCATAGGTCCAAGATCTTTCATATCAAGGGAGACTTTATCAAACTCTTGGTAATATCAATAACAGATAACTTAGTACCAAAAATAACTATATAATCTACATAAAGAGGTATGATCACATAACCATTGGCATCAGATTTCATATAAATGCAAGAATCAACATCACAAAAGGTAAAACCATGTTTGAAAATCTCACTTTCAAATTTCTCATGCCACTATTTGGGAGCTTGTTTAAGTCCATACAAAGACTTAACCAACTTACACACCTTTTGTTCTTGACTAGGCACTTTAAATCCCTCTGGCTAAACCATATAAATTTCTTCATCTAGATCACCATTCAAAAGAGCTGTCTTAACATCCATCTGGTGCACATGAAGCTTAAATACCAAGGCAATAGCAAACAATATCCTTATATATACAATTTTAGTAACAAGAGAGTAAGTATCAAAAAAGTCTAATCCTTCCTTTTGTTTAAATCTTTTAATCACAAGTCTTGAATTGAACCTCTCAATGGTTCCTTTAGGTCTCAATTTCTTTTTTAAAATCCACTTACACTCTAAAACCTTACACCCTCGAGGTTGATCAACTAAAACCCGAGTTTTATTAGACATGATTGACTTTAACTCACTATCTATGGCTTCCTTCCAAAAGGTAGCATCCACAGATCTCATTGCTTCCTTAAAAGTTTTGAGATCTTTCTCAATAATATAAGTCATCACAAAATTGTCATCTATTTTCTCAGGTTTTTTCACCATAAAAGAAGTAATAAAGTCAGAACCAAAACTAGTAGATACTTTATCTTTTTTGCTTCTCCTTAGTTCAATATTTCCTCTTTCTCGATGTCATCATTAGTAGAAGAACTAGGGATAGACTCTCTAGGAACTTGCACAATCACTTTCATAGAAAATATATCCTCAAAGAACACCACATCTCTTAACTCCATAATTGGTCCATAAGTGTTCGATCTCTCTTCCTATACCATAAATCTATAGGTAGCACTATTAAAGGCATATCCTACAAAAATTGAGTCAATGCTCTTAAGCCTAATTTGCTTCCTCTTATGTTCAAGTAAAGCAATCTTCGTAAGAAACTCCCACACTTTCAAAATATGCAAGTTAGGTAGATAAACTTCGCAAATTTCATAAGGAGTTTGTTCTAGTTTCTTATAAGGGGCTCTATTTAGAACATAACAAGCTGAAAGAATAGCTTCTCCCCATATAAAATTTGGTAATCCTGAGGAAATCAACATTTCATTCATCATATCCTTGAGTGTTTAATTTTTACTCTCGGCCATTTCATTTTGTTCAGGTATATAAGGGGTTGAAAGCTCATGAATAATCCCAACATTTCCACAATAATCAGCAAAGAAATCAATATTATACTTACTACCTCGATTAGACCTTAATCTCTTAATTTTCCTTTCTAATTAGTTCTCAACCTCAACTTTAAATTTTATAAACACTTCCTCTACATCACTTTTATTTTTCAATACGTAAACCTTATTAAATCTAGAACAATCATTTATAAAAGTAATATAATATCTCATGCCTCCTTTAATGACATTATTATTAAAATCACCCAAATTTGTGTGCACTAAATTCAACAATTGACTCTCTCTCCCTCGCTGACTTAAAAGGTTTCTTAAAGTGTTTAACCTCAACACAAATTTGAAAATTTTTCATTTCATTAGCGATCTAGTTGGGCAATAAGTTTAAGCTTTGCATCCTCTTAATTGACCTCACATTCACATGCCCAAGTCTAGAGTGTCATAATCTAGAGAGTCAATAATATAAGCAGAAAAAGTAGATGCATTCATTTCAATGTCAAGTATAAATAAACCCCCATTACAAAATCCTTTACCAAGAAAGTTCACATTCTTAGTAAAAACTAGGTTATAAATGTCAAAAGTAAGTTTGACACCATCTTTATTAAGTAATGCTCCAGAAATCAAGTTTCTAAGAACATCAAGAACAAATAAAACATTTTCTAATACCAACACTTTTCTAAAAGTGAGTTTGCTCCTTGGAGTTGCTCATGTATACGAATTCACCATCAATAGCATCATTTAACTCCTTGAACAGGTCCTTGTTAGTGTAGATGTGGCGTGTGACTTCTGTGTCAATGATCCACTCAACCAAATTTCTAGCAAGGTTGACTTCAGACACCACAATAGTATTGATCTCCTTGTCATCACCAACTTCAGCCATATTAGCTTGAGACTTACCAAAGCTCTTCTGGTTACATTGTTGGTACCTCTTTTGTTTTCCTTTCCCGAGCTGTCATAGTTTCTGTCCTTAGTCTTTCTTCTCATGGTTGATTCTAACTTGGCAAAAAGCAATAGGATGCCCTGGCTTGTGGCACCACCAACAGTTACCATCAATCTTTTTGCGCTTAAAGACCGTGCTTGTTGTTGTTGAAAGACTTGTTTTGTTCACCATTCTTCTTGAAGTTATTTGCATTTCTATATTCTATTACATTAGCCTTAATAGTAGGGACAAGGGTGAATGATTTAGTCTTATCTTGTGTACGTTTAGCATCTTCAATCTTTACGTTCTCTATTAACTCCTGAAGCTTCATGTCTTTCTAATACTTATTCCATAAGGCAGGCAGTTTCTCAATAAAGATATTAGCTTGAAATAACTCACACATGTTCATACCCTCAGTAAGGATTTCAACAACTAGGTTTTCATACTCATATAATTGATCCATAATGGACTTATCATCAACAACAATAAATTTTAACCACTTAACAACTGCATATTTCTTAGTACCGCATCATTTGTCCCATATTTCACTTTTAAAGCATCCCAAATTTCCTTAGCAGTTTTGTAGTTGCATTAAATATTAAACAATGGGTTTATCATATGGTTAAGCAAAACTCTCCTAACGGTACGATTATCCTTAGTTGTCTTATGGTCCGTATTGTCACTAGGAATTTCTTGAAGCAGTACATAATTGATTTTGTATTATTGAAAGAAAAATAGAATTTTCTCAGATCATCGTTTAAAATTTCTCCCATCTAAAGGCCCTAATCTAATTAGTTCTGGTATAATCCTCTAGGTTATGATGATAGGGGCAGAACCTATGTGGAAAACAGCAAGTAAGAACCCACATTGGTCTTCTTCATAGACGACATGTTGAATCCGATAATAGAGATGTCTCACACAAAACACTCAATCAGTAGTAAGAACATAGCAATATTTCAAAATAAACATACAGCAGCACAGTTGAAAGAATTGCTGACAAATA
This sequence comes from Erythroxylum shatona, assembly GCA_027568895.1. Taxonomy (NCBI): domain Eukaryota; kingdom Viridiplantae; phylum Streptophyta; class Magnoliopsida; order Malpighiales; family Erythroxylaceae; genus Erythroxylum; species Erythroxylum shatona. The sequence continues at coordinate 9,408,418 of JAOSBK010000002.1, forward strand.
GTATAAAAAGCACAACAAATTCCAACAATCAATAGTAGTTCTGACAAAGAGTAGGCAAAACGTAATAAATATTTGACAAAGAGTAGGCAAAACAACACAATTTTTCAACTTAGATTGTTAGTGAAAATAACATAAAATTAAAATTGGAATGACTTATCTAAAAATACAAGGCATTATGAAAAATCACTACCCTAAGTCAGAAATTCCCCCTTTACAGTGCAGCAGGACAATAGGATTAGACCTTAGGGTTAACGCCTCCTCTACCAATTTCAGTGCGCTCCAAAAGGCGGACTGGAAACTGTCTCCGGGAAGTAATAACAACAAAAGAACAAAGAAGATATGAGATAGGAAGAAGATGTGTGTGTATTATTGCTCTGGAAGGAGCTATGTATCTATTGTTAAGTGTAATTAGAAAAACTTTGTGTGTTGTATGGAGTAATGAAAAGCACGACAACCAAAGAAGTGGGGGATAATTAGATGCATGGGTCGTGTGTGTGTGATTGTGTGTGTGTGTGTGTGTATAGAGAGAGAGAGAGAGCTTTATACATTAACCATGCCGTAAATAAATATTAAAGTATATTAAAGTTATGAATGTTGCATGATAATGGCAATAATAACGTTATGATAACTGGCAATTATTAGAACACATTAAATAGGTTTTGGAACAATGACTCCAACAAAAGTATTTTTACAGTTAAACTGACAAAATCGGTTTGTATTTTAATCATTAATTTTAATCAAAGATTAATTCAATTAAAATTTTATTTCAATTAAATTACTAAAATGTTTAAATTTTTATCGTAAATAGACATAGGCTCCATAGAAGATAACACTTCTGTCTAACTCCTCTTTTCACCACTTATAGAGTTCTCTCAATATATTCATATAGATATTGTTATAGAACAAACATTTATACAGTTAAGGTGATTCCAATTAATCAATTTTAAAAATCGGTCTAAGAGAAGTGACAAGAAAAAAAATCAAGTTTTATAATAAGTACAGTTTATATTTATATTTGTTTATACATTAATCATGTTAAAAAATTTTAAACGATTTTGACTTTTAAAAAAATCAAATGTTTATTTTTCTTTAATAGTGCATAATCATATCTCACCTCCATTTCTCAACAAGCTAGCCCAAGCATCATTTGGATGAAGATTTAGAAATGAGTATGAATAGACACGCTCACCATCAAGATTTAGAGATACAGTGTATGGTAGGGAAAACACTTGTGTCTGCATTTTCCTTAAGTGGCTGTGGATAACAAGGTCTGATTTCTACACGTGCTTATTTCATATGAAAGGGTAGTTTCAGAGTAATTATCATTTCTCGTAGTTCAGTCTCCATGATCTAGACAACACCAGACAATTGGACTGATAGTTAAGTTAATGATCTGTGATAAACATATGCGATCTACTCGATCATTTTGTGGACAAAAGCTTTATTTCACACACACAACACAAATATGCGCCCATGTGTAGCTGGATACAGCGATATAAGCATGAAATTATTCCTTTATATCAAGATAAGCTTTGAAGCATGTTAAGGTAGTACATCACCAAGTTCCTCTCCTCTTCTTTCTTTCAAGTTCACCATTTTTTTTTTTTTTTGAAAAATCTCTTTCAAGTTCACTTAACGGTTTCTCCCTAATCTGGGGTCCAAGCATTTGTAATTGTATTGACTATCAAAGATATAAAATCTTCGGTATGTTTCCTTCCAAATAAGTCACCATTCTAGCATGTCCATATCATTTCACAGTAGTAATGGAACTTCATTTGCTGCATAAACTATAAACTAGCATAAGATAGTGACGATAGAAAGTGGATTGGCTTCTTAGTGGGAAGAAGTAAAGAAAAGCTTTTGAAAGTAATAATGTAGTGGTCGAACACATGGAGAAAGTATGGGTCATCCCTGCTGTTTTAGGGTTCATAGGACCTTGAAAAGTAAATTAAAGAAGTATGTCCACACCCAGAATAGGAAAGTGTGTTTGTGACTCCTTGCAACTTCACACGTCATTCCATATGCAGACATGCTTTCTTTTCCTTTCGCCCCTTTTTCTTTAGGCCCATCACGGGACACAGTAAAAGCTATCTAAAATTAGTAAAGCAAAACAACAAAAATGATAAATATGTATGCACCAACCAGTTTTCCAGACTACAGTTATGATTTTTAGCCTCTGAAGTACGATCTGATATTCTTATCAAGATAGCTGAATAATATCTATCACATACATTTACTTAGGTCAACTGAATTAGTATGGGAGAGACCCGAATAGGTTGGTGTATTTAAGTGGCAAGAAACAGTGGAAGTACATGATATGTACCCAAATTTTGAGGCAGAGTGGCATAATTACCACGTCGCTTCTAATAGCCGGATACCATAAGTCTTGGTGAAGAGACTTCTTGTAGGGGCACATGTTAATTTTCCAGGAAAACGACATGGAATCAGCTGCTAATGGTAGGACTTGATACTGATCTGAAACAGTCTTTTTGTGCAACCTACTGTTGCATTAGGAACGCGTGCTCAATTTCTAGGAAATGAGATTAAGAGTAGACATCACATTTCTCTACATGATTTTCTCGTAGACTTAGAACCGTATGGCTTAAATCGTTACAAGTATCAACATCTGACAAAGGTGCTGGTAAATACTCGCAATACTTTATCACCTTACCTTGTTACAAAGGGAAAAAAATTCGAGGGTTAGTCAATTGCTAAATCTCACTTCGTTATTGTTTAAATTTCCAAAGGAATTGGGCATTTGAATCTCATATTTTCCCAAGTCTGCTTGGCTCCATCCTTAGTCCCCAGTGCTCTTGAGTCGTCGACCATTATCAAGGAGAATAGGTAACATTAGTCAGCAGTATAATTTGTAAAAGACGCCTCCTACGTAGCTCAAAAGATCAACAACACTGCTCTAGATATACACATGCACCAGCCACCAGCTACTTCAGATTGGCTGCTAATAATAAGATGCATTAAAAACTCTATATTTTATATGGAACGTTTTAAGTCATAACTGTATTATGAAACATGTTTTTTAGTAGCGTGTAGCATTTAATTTGATAGTTAGGTCTTTAACCTGATTTTTATATCTCTTAATTTTGAGTTTATTATAATTTTGAGATAATAAAAAATTTATTATCTTTTAGATTTTTTATTATTACTTAAATTTTTATGATAAAATTAATATTTAAAAATTGTATCACAATTTTAATTTACTGTGATTTTTTGTTAATAATTTATGTTAACATAAATAATTGATTATTAACTTTTTCAAATATATCGGGCTTGCATAAATTAATTTGAGTATGATCTACGAATTATGTGCAAAAGCCAACAAAATAAAGCAATAAGCAATCAAACCCCCCGTCCCCAACCATCCAAACTCAATAGAAATTGTTATTGGAAGCACTCTCAATACATAGCTTTCATATGTGAACGTCAACTCGGTGCTCTTTCACATCAAAATTTCTGGTTCGTGTAACCTCTTATGAAACTCAAGTTGAGGTCCTGCAATTATTAAAGTGCATTTCCACTAAATACGCTAAGTGGTTCCCCGAGCACCCAAATGTTGGAATTATGAATCGATTTCTTTCAGTCTTGTTGTAGGGGGCCCTAATAGGCAAAGATCTTAATCGAGTAGAAGTTTCCTCAAACAACGGACGAAGCAGTAAAACATTACGCTGATTTCTACTTTTCTGACAAGACGCAGGAAACATGTTGCTCGTGGAATCAAGATAGTGAAGGAAGTTTGGTACAATCCGAGAGGAATTTTCTCCGAGGGAAGGGACAAGAAGTTGTTTGTGTTGGTTTATGCTCTCAAGTTAATCGATTTAGTTGTAGTTTAGTGACAAATTATTTAAAGGCATTCTTTATCTTATACATGTTTAAATGTATATGATAAAGTTTATGGGATAATTATACATTATAAATGAAATTATAATGAGATTATAATTATGAGATTTATATTGTATTTATGTATTATTCCTAATCATTATTCTATTAAGATTGGACATTAATAAAATAGAAAAAGACTAGCACATATTTTGTTTTTCCTTATGAAGGAAGTAGTCGATCTCATAGGTTAAAGTATAGAGATACTTAAACAAACTTGTGGATGCTTGCTAGAGAACAAGTTCACTTAACAAATCCGATATGAGAAATCTATTTAGAACATTACTTGTATATCTATGGAATTCTCACTGTGATGATTGCATAAGTGATCCTTTGACTTGAGGTCATCAAAGTTATCTTGTATAGGGATTGCTATGTTTTGATACTACTCATGATTTATTTTATCAAAGGTCGTTTAAATGATAGTCATTGGATGTAGCATAAACTTTATGGAGATAGCTGAATGATCAAGATATGATTCATCACCCTAAAGTAATTAGGGAGAATGTTTCATTGTTCTCGATTAATATTGATTTAGAAAATTCTTGGCCAAGATGGAATGATATTTTGAAAACAGTTTACAAATATCATTAATTGAATCAATAGCTAATGGCGAAGAACTAATATAATTGGACTCAAAATAGAGTGGACATTAATTTCATGCTCTATGTCTAATTGAAACATTGGTTGATGAAAAGATTGAATTATACGAAAAAATCATGAACGGAAAGGTTAGTCAAAGCCACTTTGATATTCCTAAATATTTAAGTGGTCAAGATGCGTTGCTAGATGTCAACCTTAATCTATGATTATAAATTATTTAATTAGAAAATTAAAGAGAAATTAAAAGGAGTTTTAATTTATCTAATTCTAATTATGAATTAGAAGTAGAACTTATAATCATTGCCAATATATTTGGAAACCTAATGGATCTTATGTATAGAATGAGTTGGAGAGAGCAAAGTTAATTTAATCAAATTGGATTTGATAATGAAGTTTGAGAAACTTTATGATTAGTAGTGGGAGTAAGAAGGAATTTAAAAGGTTTGAATCTCATGACTATACATCTAATTGGAACTAATGCCTTTAATGATACATTTGATGTATAATTGAAAGGCTATAAGATATTGAAAGATTCACTTTCATGATGAATTCAAAGAGTTTGTTTTGAAGATGATTGTAAATTTATCATATCTGCAAGAAGGTTAGTGGGAGTATAGTTATTCTCTTCAATTGGAGTATGTGGAGACATACTGCTCATAGAGAAAAATAATTCTAATTTTTAATTGTTAAAAACATAATTTTCAAAAACAACTCTTGTTTGATATGAAAAGATAATAGCTTAATTATGAGAATTAGATCTATAGAGATAGATTGGACGTTGTTAACTTATTCTAAGTCCAAGTGCATAGATAATGTACTAAAGATTTTTAGTATTTAAGAAATCAGATACTTGTGAAGTATCAAAGATATTCATTACTCTATGTATGAGTTGATATTTGAGTTCAAGATGATAAGCATATAACTTTAGAAGTAAATCCTAATTAAGGTTTATTTACTTAGAGCAATATCGTTTAGGATTGGAAAGGTTCCAATGTTGTAATGGTTGTTAACTGAGCCATAATACATTTTTCATTTAGTGGAAATGATTAATTGGATCAACAAATTCTTTAGTGAACTTAATAAAGTTTCTTTGCATGTTCAAGACAGTAATGCACTGCAGAACATTAAAGCCATTGGGCATGCATAAGGAGCTAATGTCTCATCAAAGATCTAAGAATGTGTTTAGGAAATGTTCTTAATTATGATGATAATTAAGATGGGAGTTGTGAGACCTAAACAAGTGCTCACTATAGAGAATCATGAGAATTCTCTCATTAAGCCAGTAGTAGAACAATCGTCATATGTTGATATGGTATAAGATACTTAAACAATTGGCTTAGTACAAGTGGGAGATTGTTGGTTTATGCTCTACAACCAATCGATTTGGTTGTAGTTTAGTGACAAATTATTTAAAGGCATTCTTTATCTTGTACATGCTTAGATGAATATGATAAAGTCTATGGAATGATTATACATTGTAAATGAAATTATAATGAGATTATAATTATGAGATTCATATTGCATGTATGTATCATTCCTAAAAGTTTCTAGTCATCGTTCTATTAAGATTGGACATTAATAGAACGAAAAAAGACTAGCACACATTTTGTTTTTCCTTATAAAGAAAGTAGTCGATCTCATAGGATAAAGTATGGAAATACTTAAACAAACGTTTGGGTGCTTGCTAGAGAACAAGTTCACTGAACAGACCCGATATAAGAAATCTATTTGGAACATTACTTGTATGTCAATGGAATTTTCATTGTCGTGATTATATAAGTGATCCTTTGACTTGAGGTCATCAAGGTTATCTTATATAGGGATTGCTATGTTTCGATACTACCCGTGATTTATTTTACCAAAGGTCATTTAAACGGTAGTCATTAGATGTAGCATGAACTTTATGGAGATAGTTGAATAATCAAGATAGGATTCATCACCCTAAAGTAATTAGGGAGCACGTTTTGCTGTTCTCGATTAATATTGATTCAGGAAATCCTTGGCCAAGGTGGAATGATATTTTATAAACAGTTTACAAATATAATTGATTGAATCAATAGCTAATGGTGAAAAACTAATATAATTTGACTCAAAATAGAGTAGACATTAATTTCATGCTCTATGTCTAATTAGAACATTGGTTGATGAAATGATTGAATTATATAGAAAAATCATGCACGGAAGGGTTAGTTAAAACCACTTTGACATTCCTAAATATTTGGCTGGTCGTGATGCGTTGCTAGACGTCAATTTTGATATATGATTATAAATTATTTAATTGGAGAATTAAAGATAAATTAATAGAAGCTTTAATTTATCTAATTCTACTTATGGATTAGAATTAGAATTTATAATCATTTTCAATATATTTGGGAACCTAATGGATCTCACATATAGAATGGGTTGGAGAAAGCAAAGTTAATTTAATCAAGTTGGACTTGATTATGAAGTTTGAGAAACTTTATGATTAAATATGAGATATTTAATA
>JAOSBK010000002.1:9424340-9438226 GCA_027568895.1 Erythroxylum shatona
AATTTTGCACATGTAATGATTGTACATGCATTCATGGCATTTCCCGGTATATGTGTCTCTAATGTGCTTATTGTGAAAAATGTGATTTTTGTGCTTGAAAATTTAATTGGAGTGGGTCTTTGTGAGTTTTAAATTTTTAGAGAGTTTTAGAAATTTTTCTGAAATTTTCGGGGTACTTTTTTCGGACTAGGAAAAATGTCAAGTGGCAGACTGACTGGTTACCGGTAGTAAAAAGTACTGTCCAATGGCACTGAAAATTTAGATACATGACTTTAGGATTTCTTTAAGTGAGCCATTGACAATTGGGTGATGATTTATGTAGAAATTGGACTTAGTTTTTAATAATTAGGCATGTGGAGCCAAACATAGCCTTAGTCCACTAACCTATTTAATTCACAAACTTTCCCCTTTTGATTCCTTCATTCACGATAATGTACCGGAATGACCTGCGGGCGTCCCGGTGTGTACCCTGCGGTAAAGGGACGCTACAGTTACTCATGGCATATGGAAAGATTTGCTTACTAACCTTCATCAAGAATAATGTAATTATAGTCAATAACACTCATGGTTCAATACCATCCGAGCAAACCTTGTCAAAAGGCACACAGGGATAACAAAAATCCAAGGTATATGGCATTGTTAGACCATATGAATCGAGAAAGGCTCTTCTCGCTATAACTCCTAGACTTGTGAAATATTTCACTAATAAGTCTCAAGAGAACAGCATCATGGGTTTCCAACCTATATACCAGTCAAGTTGTTTATAGAACAGATTTTCATAAGAGGGTGACAATAGCAAATAGGAATATATTATAAAATAGAAAGACATATTTTGGAAGGGTTGGTGTTAGGAGTACATGATGACTATTGAATATAACTCTCTAGCTTATCTCAGAGTTAAGTTGTTCAATTGCAAACTAATTAAGGTGAAGAATGGTGCAGAAATTTGTCCATAGTAAAGGAGAAGATTTTGCACAGAGCATGTGTTGTTGTTTTTATCGTGTACTAGTTACTACTAGATAAAGAGATTGAATTATCATGAGTACTTAACTTTTCCTCTATTTATCTGTAAAAGAAATAAAGACATATGATAAAATTAAATTAATAAATGCATATCAAAAATAAAAAATTTTGTATACAACTTCATTACTTATCTATAAAATTTAAATAGTCAATTTTAAACATATCCAATTATATTCTTTATTAAAGTAGAATATAAAATTCAGATTTGAATATATTAAAAAGTTAAATGGATATTGTATATATAGGTACATTAAAAACATGCATATTTCATATCTTACATCTTTCTTTTGTAAATACACATTGCAAAATTGATTTTATTATCTAAAGCTTCTCTTTCTAGTTTTCATAGACTATTTTCTACTTTGTATTTAATTGCTTATGAGATAGTACAATGATACCTATAAAAGAGATACCAACTGGTCAATATTTGTTAGCTTATTCTAACACTAGTCAACTATTCGATGATGTCTTAAAGCATGACTACACATTCACTAAGTGAATTATGTTATTACTTTTTTAAAAGGAGTTAGAGGTTTGAAGTGTGTTGTATATCGTTCATCACACATGAATGTGCATTTGTAAATTTGCTATCCTATTGAAAATGTTCCTTTCCAAAATTCAATTTTGTGTATGTGTAATGTAATTTCTAATGACAACATAACAATGCAAATATTTTTTTAACTTAATTGCATATTATCCACTTCACTATAAAAAGTTAGTTTCCAAATATCAGACTTAAAATAAAAAAGGGACTCAAACGTATTGTTATAGAAAAACGAAATCATATGTTTAAATGATTTAATCATATATTAAATAAATTATTTTTATATAAACAATAATTTATGAATTATATGTTTTACAATTCAAAGAAGTAAATTTTGACCTCATTTTTATGATTTAGAATAATAGGCAAAATAAGTAATGTGAATTATGTATATACACGTTGCAATAACCTCAAAAAGTGATGTTTGACTATGTTCTTCGAGATTTTACAAATAAATGAGACTTCGAGATGCCATTCACAAAAATCCATGTCACACACAAAAACAAAATTCCATAGCATTATTGAAGAAGACAAAGATTCCAAATATCGAAGCACAAGTTGACAATAATCCAAATTAAATGCTCAAAAATTAGCTTAATTTTTCCTCACAAACAACACAAAACTACTTCATAGTTTATAATTTCAACTGTCAACACAAAGTAACAGCAAAATCACTAAATCAGCCGAGAATAGGAGAAGATGATGGAGGAGCAACGTGCGACAAAAGAGTAGACAAAGCAGCCTACAGAGTGCGACAATGTATAGCAACTGAATGGAGTCAATAAATCAAACCAATTAGTATGCAAGAGAAGCAGGTAGGTCATAGTAGCATGCGATAGAGGAGTAAAGGTAGCAAGGATTTCAATGTTCCTTGAAAGCAACATTGCCAATATCATACTAGATATGGTACTTAATTGGATTTTGGTGTAGTATTATATTGATACTGGTCAATATCGGATACCATTTTTGGGAAATTTTTTAAATTTATAAAATAATCCCTAAATTTTTTTAAAAATTGTAAAATAATTCATTATCATATTGTACTGTTGTACTGTATACTTTATAAGTTTACATCAACCATGTTTTCAAAATTCATAATAATAAGTAATAACCACAATTTAATATGAAAAATTTTCAGATATTTCACACATAAATAATAACCACGTTTAATATGAAAAAAGGACAATTACCATCATACAAATATAAAATTAAGAACAATACAAAATATTTAAAATATTACAATTTCATCATATAATAAATACGAGAGGATACCCACTATAACTACACTGACCCTAGTTATTATTTGGTACAAAATTCTTATCATTGAGATAAGTCTCATCATCATCATCATTCAAATTCAACACACTAAATGACATGTCAATGCTTTTCTAACCAAGATTATCTTCCAAGTCATTCACATCTATCAAATCTAGTTCCTCATAAACCCAATCCCCCTAAAAGATCGATACTATCAATAGAAATTGGACATGTTGAACTACTTGTACTTTTAAAACTCCTAGTAAACAAAAAATATAATTATTAGAAAATTATAAAAAATTATATTAAAATTAATAATGAGAATAACTCTATCTTTCCCAAAGCTTTAAATTAGAACGAACGAATACCAAGTCATTCAATCTCTTGTGCTCCAATCTATCAATTTTCTTAAAATTGATGAATTCAAATGTGCTCCAATTCCATTCACAACTTGTTGCACTCACACATTGAATTAAAATCTGAATTGCAAATCTTTGTAATTATGGAACACCACTTCCAAATTGACCCCACCAAAAAACTGTAAATTGTAAGATATCAAAAGTAGTGTTACAAACAAAATAAAGTGATAATTAATTTTTAACGAATAAGAAAAAGGAAACAACTAATATCTGGAGAAAGTTTTGCTCTTTGTCGAATAACAAGACAATCCAAAATCTCCACCACACTGCTTATAAAGCTCCATCTGTGAGCTCAAGAAATCTTGCATCATTTCATGGCCAACAATTGTTGTAATAGTAAATAGCATTCCTCTACTAACTTCAACTTTCTTTAAAAAATCCAGTCTAAGATTCAAAAATATCCCAGATATAAACAACGGAGAAGAAAGTTGTCTTTCTCATCTCTCATTGATAATTGCAAGATACGATGTGTACAAAAAAGGCTTATGTTTTATATTGGCCTTGATTGCTTCCTTAACCCTTTCTATGACATCATAAAAATATCCTATTGTTGCTTTTGCTTCACTATCAGCTAAGCGAAGCACCCTCGCCAAAGGCTCACAAATATGAATAACTAATTGATATTGAGACCAAAATTCTCTCCCTTTAAGTATAATTCTGAAAACCTCCATTCTAGCATTAGACCTAGCATGCTGAGATGCAACTCACTTATCACTTGTAAACATTTATTTTAACTCTTTCTTCATCGTAACAAAAGACTAAAGTGAAAAGAAATTTATTGCAAATCTTGTCACAACAGGATGATATAAATTCCTACCATTAGTAAATTCCTTTCTCATTAAATTCAACACCCATGCATAATTATAAATGAACTTGGTCACCTTTTTAGCTTTCTGCATAGACTCATCAGTAATAGGAAAATACCTAAGATCTCTTATATTCTCCAACATTAGGTCAATGCAATGTACAACACAAAGAGTCCAAAAAAAATAATTATACTTATTATGTAACCTTATTCCTGTCGCTTATATTGTTAGTAATGAACTGAATAATATTTTCTAGCCCTACTTCATTCGTAACTTCATCAAATATCTCAAACAAATTATCAGTATTTCTAATTAGGCCAGATGTATCAATAGACTTCAAAAATATTGAGCCATTTGTAGAATAAACCAAAAATTAATAATAGACTCTTGTCTCCTATTTGTCTAACCATCAAACATGATTGAATACCTAAAAGTAGCTCAATTCACTCTTCTTTCTCCAAATAACTTATAATTTCAAAAACTGAACAACTCAAAAGTTTACCTCTTAAAGTCATCAATCGAAATAGCTTTGTATCTCGGACGAAAGAGGCTATTGCATTCATCATAGGTTGATAATAATAAGACTGAAAAGCATTGAATGATGAACTTTTATCATACCACCATTTTATTGTCATATAGACATTATGAGTCGCATCTCTTGATTATATTGCACTACAAATTAAAAGTTGGGCTCTAGGAGTTATTTGTGGTACAAAAATAGGCCACTTGCCGTCTTCTTTTCCTCACATCAGGACCAAGCATAACATTCACTTCTTCCTGGGCTTAAGATGGAACACTACCACTACCACTACCACTACCACCTTCAACATTTTCACAATTACTACAAAAACTAGCAAACGAACTTCCACGACCAATTTCAAAATTCAACCTTTCCCTTCTATCTTTCTCATATTGATATTCTTCAAGTAATGTTTTGATTTGCTATTTCACATTATAGCTTACTTTTTTTTTACAGGGTTCTACTTCCCATTTAACCACAGCTAAATGCTTCTTATATTAGATGATTCCTCCACCTTTTAAATGCTTGTGACAAAACAAGCAAATTATATGATTCTTCATACTCAGGATCAATGCAGCATGAGCCCAAGTTAGATCATTATATCTTCCTAAAGCAGTTTGATTAGGAGTACTTGAACTTCTTTCCATTTATCTATAACAATAAATGAAGATAGTAGTTTCGTAAGAAATTAACTCTTTAGTTATTTCATCAACAAAATTAGCAGTGCTAAGTCCTTCGTGAGGCAATGTAGCATAAATAATGTCTTTAACTATTTATATTAAGCCTAAAGAAGTAAAGATTCATGAAACTAGATTAAAATTTAAAAATAGAGAGACTTTCCTATTGAAGAGTAGTAAATTCATGTTAAATTTAAAATCAATGTATAGTGTTATGCTTTGTAGTCTTGAAGGTTCAAAGATTTAAGATGATGGCTCAATGAATCTAAAAATTCAAGTCATGACTTAAGCATTCTTAACTTCACTTAGCGTGTTCATCTTTATTTTTGTTTTTTCAGGAATATGATTATTGTCATCGACATATTTTCATAAATCCTCGCCTTTAATAAATATCTTGAAATGGAATGCACAAGTTGAGTAATTTTTTATTAAGATGACCCAAGAAACTTTCACACTTATCCGAAGATATAATGCCAAGGTACTATAAATGAGATAAAAATGGAATAATAAGAAAATAAGATTTTGAATATGCAAAGACTATGGGACGAACAAATTTTAGGATAAATAAAGGTGAATATGCAAGAGACTTGATGAAATGGACTAATTTTGGGATAAAGACAACTTAAAGATATAAATTTTACCTTTTTTGCTAATTTACTATACAATAATTACAATTACAAAACCTCCTCTTCGGCTCTTGCACAAGACCACAACCGAATTATTATTATACTCAATTAATTATTTACACAATATTCAAATTCCATTACAATAATTTTAAGAATAAGTCAATTAATTATTTATTTTAAAGTCTTTACATTATTGGTCTTAAGGTTTTAATTTGTGTTCAAACTTTTTAAGGCATGTCATGCATTTCAATGATAAAAAAATTTAAGATAAATCTCACATGAACCAAACAACAACCAATGAACTAAACTCATTTCATTCAACTTCAATCCATTATCCAACCAACGCAAATCACAAATTCAATTCACAATTTCATTCCAACTTCCAACCCATTCACAATCACAAATGCAATTAAGTGGAAAGAAATCAATTGAAAAATGAAAACACACCTAAACAAATTCACAATCAGTTTTCAGGTCGGGTTGAGATTAGATTTGGTATTATTTCAGATCTAATAGTTGCGGATGCATGGAGGATAGGAGGAGAGCAGTCGATGACAGAGGAGTGGAGGACGTTCAGTGGTGGTGTGGTGGTCCTCGTGGAGGAGGGTTGAAGCCTGATGGAGGAGGCTCAGTGGTGACGGCTTCGCGTGGTGGAGAAAGATGAAAGTCGTATGGTGAGGTGGTTCGTCGTTGTCTTGTCACCAAAGAGGGAGAAGCACCGTCGGAGATGGAGAGGAGAACGAGAGAGAGAGAGAGAGAGAAAGAGGGAGAGAATGGAGATGAGTGTGAGGTAGTGAAAGAGAATGAAGGTGAGTATAGAGAGAGAGAAAAAATCAAAGCAGCGGAGAGTGTGCACATGGTGTCAAGGATGAAGGGTTTTGGGTAAAAATATTTTGTTTTTTGCTAAATAACCTCACTTTTTTAAAAACTTATAGTACCGGTCAGTATATGCTAGTATTTTGGATACTGGCATCTTGTATTGATCGATACCGATCGCCGATACTAATATCTTGATTTTCGGCCATCGGCCGGACAGTACGGAAAGTACAAACACAAAAAAAAAAAAAAAAAAAAAACCAGAGGGAGAACTTCTATACCCCCATATATAAGAAAAACACTGCAAACTAATTTGTCGTCAAGTTCATCAGAAGCTTGACCAAGGTTATGCACCTTTTAGTCTTATAAAATCCTGGCATAAGCATTTCTGTAATATAAAAATTGAGGAACTATATGCTCATTATCAGTAAAGCGCGACAGAACTTTCCGCATCATAGTGGCACACTCCACTGCTCACCGGTCTTCACGTACGACAAGTATTTCTAAGAACAAAGCTTTATCAGAATTTGAACGGAAAAGGACAATTTTAACTTTCATCTACTCTGACCTACAAAACTAACGATAATGAATTAATTGTTCCAAGCCAGAGTTTTTATTTTTTCCTATTGACTATTCCATGTCCCTCCACTTTAAGGTTTATTACAAAAAAGATGGAGATGTTAGTGCAGCACTTTCTCTATAAATTGGAGAGCTTCCAAATGTAAAATTATACTGCAAGTTACTAGGAGATAAGAGTACTGCACAGAATGAAGAGCATCCTTGGGGATGGGATTATTATGGAGAGACATAAGCCTTATATTGCAATGCTCTTCATCCAGTTTATATATGCAGGCATGGCCTTGTTCTCCAAAGTTGCAATTTCTAAAGGAATGAACTCTTATGTCTTCGTGGTTTATCGCCAGGCTTTTGCCACTGTTGCACTTGCTCCATTTGCCTTCTTCCTTGAAAGGTTGGAAGTTAATTTTTACACTTACCACACTCGCTTTCTTTATCCTTTCATTACTGTCTTCAGTTATAGTGCCTAACAGTCTCAATTTGGGTTATACTGTTTTCAGTAACAAGACCTGTCCCTTGTCATACAACTTAATATGCAAGATCTTCATGGTTTCTCTCTGTGGGTATGGACTATGGACAACCAAAAGGTTACTTATAATTAGTTCCCTGGATTGGATCCTGATCTTATGTATTTAACAGGAACTTAAATGTTCATGTTTTCCAGACTTACGCTGAGTTTAAACCTCTACTACGCCGCAATCAACTATATACCCGCAACATTTGCTGCTGCAACCACTAATGCCATTCCTGTCATTACCTTTGTCATGGCTGCCTTCTTAAGGTAAATGTAAAATGATCATCATCTTAATTATCAGCATTACTAGATTCAAATCTCAGTCCTTGAGCTAAACAAATAGGAATTCTGTGGAACACACATACATTTCAGGATGGAGATTATTTCACTAAAACGAGTGCATGGAATTGCCAAGGTTCTAGGTTCTGTGTTGGGGGTTTCCGGGGCACTGGTGTTTGCCTTCGTTAAAGGGCCTGCAATCAGAATTCACAACTGGTATCCATCCATTGACGAACTGAGGCATCATCATCATCAGGGTCCATCTCTCAACACTTATTCTAGATCAGGGGATTGGATCAAAGGCGCTCTTATCATGATCTCTGCCAACATATTATGGTCTTTGTGGCTTATTTTGCAGGTAGGAGTTCATAATGAGCAATATAGCTTTCTAAATTTCTTTCCTCTACATAAATATTGTTCATCTTCTGAATTATTTTTCTGTTTTGGTTACTGCTTCTTTTGTCTATGTTTTTGACCGGGGCTTTGTTGCTCTTGTAGACTCCCATTGTCAAGCAATATCCTTCAAAACTGCGTTTTACCACCCTGCAGTGCTTCTTTAGCTTCATTCAATCGGCTACATGGAGCATTGCAGTGGAGAGGAATCCATCAGCCTGGAAGCTTGGCTGGGATGTGCAACTTTTGTCAGTGGCCTATTGCGTAAGAATTCCAACCATTTCTGTCGTCGTCTTAATTAATCATCTTTTGTATAAGAAAAGAGTTGCACTTTTCAGATTAACGCTCCAGATTATGCTATTTATCTCAAATTAGCTCGAAACTGAAACTTGATTTATTATGATGTTCAAATATATTTTTTAATTTAACAAATCCAATTCCCCATTGTTTTAAACCCTTAAAAAAATCTTGGCCTCGTGGCAAAGTCCTTTAGACACCTATCAAATCAGCTAAAGTAGCCGATAAAAAAGAACTAAAAGTATAATTTCCAGCTTCAACTAGAATGACCTAAATGTCTTCCTAGAGGAGATAAAAGAATGTCCTATTCAACGACGCGTGTGCTAAAAAATTCACTTACAAATCATTTATGTCTACATCGATATGATTCCAGTTGATTTATATCTAGTGTTTTATATTCACACAGATTTTGCATGCAATTACATAAAATTGGCACAGGTTGCAACTGACTATATAATGGCAGGGTATAGTGGTGACTGGCATCACCTACTGGTTGCAAGTTTGGGCAATACAGAAGAAAGGACCAGTTTTCACAGCAATGTTCACTCCCTTGGCACTTCTTATAACAGCCATTTTCTCAGTACTCTTGTGGAAAGAAACCCTTCATTGGGGGAGGTCTAAATCCTAACTTCTCTTCCTGAACTAGAGCTTCTAGTGCGCAAATACGATCGTTAATACCTGTGATCTTCCTATAAACTACTGAGACACAGACACTCTTGAGTTTACTAATGATTTATCCGTAAGCAAATCAAATAAATAGTTGACAGGTTCCTTATCTGACCTCTATTGCAGCATTGGTGGGGCAGTCTTGCTAGTGGGTGGGCTTTATGGTGTATTGTGGGGGAAGAACAAAGAAGAAGAAGAGGGGAAAAGATCAGTAATATATGATCAAGAAAATGCAGAGCCTAACGAGGAAAACAAAGTGGAGTGCATTACAGATCGGTAAGTGATAGGTGATGGGATGGGAACATAGCAACCCAAATGGAGATGGAGTGGGCGTCTCATAAAGCCAAAGCCTAATGGTAAGGATAGTTGTCATGCAGACACGTCACCTTAGATTTTCTTTGTTTTGTACCTGCCGATGTTTGTAATTTCAGTAGTTTTCTTTTTGACATTGGAACGTATTAGCTCTTAATTAATAGTTGATTCTCTTTTTTAAAAAGGTATAATTATTATTTTTTAGTATTTTATTAAATATTTTTATAAGAATTTAAATTTAGATATTTAATTTTATAAAAATTAAGTTTGTAACTTTAATAAAAATATAATAATAATAATAATAATAATAATAATAATAATAATCTAACGTTAAATTTCCTATTAACATGAATGATGCAGCGAGTTATGTCATATTAATATTTTTTATATAATATGTATGAATTTTATTATTTAATAAATTAAAAATATCTATAATTATAGTATGACATAAATACCATATATAATAGTTATATATTAAAAATATTAATTTGATGTGACTCTTTATGCTCAAAAATTTAATATTATGGTATTTTTAAATGTAAACTAATATTATAAAATTAAATAAAGATTAAAAAGTTTAATTGACCCCTTTATTATATTCTTTCAAACTTTACGACATAATTATACTATCAAAAAAATTCAACTTTGAAAATATACAGAGCAAAAGTAAAGAGTAAAGTGGAGGGCAGTACTATCATTAGAAAAATAATTAATTCCAAAAATTCATCTCATAAAACTTTTAGAAATAAGCTTATTATGGTTAAATAAGCTAACCAATAAATCAGTCATCAAACACATCAATAACTTTTTAAGATGGTTAAAAAAATTAAATTTTAGTCCATAAGTTAATATACAGCTATTTGCCAAAAGCCTCCCTTGTTTCCTTTTGACCTCTATTTAAAGCACGGAGTAAACTCAAAAGTTTAGCGCTTTTAGTTATGTTTTAATACCTTAAACTTAAAAAAAAGAAGATCGGAACCCAGGCACGACTCTTGTTAGGATTTATTCTAATGACATCCTTTATATGGGTGGCTATTAATTTTGTATATGAAGTCAAAGAGTTTATAAAAACTAAAAATTATTATTTAAATATTTTTAAATATGTTATTCTTTTTTATTAAACTTTTTATTAGATTACTTTAAATTTAAAATATTGTGAATAATATCGAAACAAAATTTTATTATTACAATATTAGGTTGGAGACAAATCGTGTGAAAGACGTAAATTATAATACTTTAGAATGATAAGGATGAGAAATAATATAGGCAACATATTTTTAGTTAAAAAAAGTAAAAAAAAAATGAATTAGCGCGTATAAAGGAAAAAAAAAAAAGAGGAAAAGAATTTTTAAAAAATTTTAACAATTGAATAAATTGTTATTAAGACGATTTTAAACTTAAACTATTACACATTTATTTACAAATAATGAATAAAGATATGAAATTATATAGCATTTTTATTGATAATGTCAAAATTATATGAACTAAAACTAGAATAAGCATCACATTTCAAAATAGACTAATTTATTATTTTTGTTATTTGTTTTATTTTTATATGAATCAAATAAATTATTTAATAAACTAAAAAATAATCTTCATCAAAAGTCAAGAGCTTGTTGGTAGGAGTTGAACTCCTCCTTCATCGCAAGCAATCTATTAAAGCCTCAATTCAAACCATTTTCATAATATTGACCTAAAATGTCCTCATTTTCATAAATCCATCTTATTTTAACTTTAGAAAGCATAGTGAGACTCGTATCTCGCTGCAATCAAATCAAATTCTTGTTGGAAATATTCGCACGAACTCTCTGTTTAACTACAAGAATCGTTGAAATTAGTAAAAAGAAAGTTAAAAAAAAAAAAAAGGAAAACGGACGGGAGAGGTATGACTCATCAACTAACCATAAGTCACAAAGATCTAGACATTCTGGTACCATGATTTGAAAGCATTAACATGAAGTAACGTCCTATCAACTAAGAAGGGAAATCGCCAAAAAATTACAAGCGGCAGTCATGTTGGTTTTTACCATGGCAATGGGTGTCTGCGTGGCCTCCACAATAGCTATCTAATCATCAACAAACATATTTACTTGAATGGATGAATGGACGTCAATTAAAGGTCCGTGACCATAGATGTGATTTTAACGATTTGGTGCATTATTTGGTTATAATTCAGAAGATTTCACTGTAACGATTAAGAGTTATTTGCTTGGGGACTATATTTGGACCTAATCCAGACTGACTAAGTGAAGAAGGATTTAGACCCAAGACATACTTTTGCAAGCCTAGTTGGGTCTATCTGCTAGGCCTACACTTTCATCAGTTCCTGCTCGCACGCAGCGAAATCACATTCACATTGCTTTGAGAGAAGTCAGGCACAGATCAAAATTAGGCAGGCATTGATTGAGAAGAGTTGACTGCGTCTTTTCTGCTGCGTGCAAGTTGTGTGACAAAAGGAAAAGGAGTTAACAGGAGCAAAAAGGAGCCACATGCCTACCATCAATATCATATATTGAACAGGTACAATATTATAAATTAAAGAAGACGGCATCATTCTTGTCTGACCACTTTTTTTTTTCATTCAATACATCACACTCTTATTACCATAAAGCGGCTACGTGCCACCTCCTGACTGCCAATTCTCATAAAGTTTCTCCTCTCTGTGGACTTTGTCTGTCTAATGATGCGACGCTGGCAGAGGCAGGATGTGGAAGTGGAAATCGATGTTATTACCCCGTGGTTTGCTCGTATGAAAAGAGGCAATTCGTATGCCAACTGGGCACTTTCAATGGAGTCAATCCCGCCATATCTATTAGCTTACCTGCCAAGGAAAATTTTATCCGAATATGTTTAACTGATTCCCATGGAAATCACTAAACAAAGATCCGAACATAAGCTAGTTGTCAATTTTCAAGCCAAAAAAAAAGAAAAAACAGGGTAAAAGAAAAGGTTGTTTGGCCACTTCAGTCTACGTTTAAGTTTTTGAATGTTTTTCTGCTTTTTAGTTGGAGTTAATTCATGAAAGAATCATGCACTTATAAAAGTAAATACCTCCTAGAAATTCAAAACCTTAGACCAACAGCAATTTAACATTAGTAAACGCACGAGCAAATTGATGCACTTAGGTTTCCAAAATCCTCCGATAACACATATCATGGTAACTTACACCGTACACGACCAAAACCTTAACAAGTTGTTACTGAATAAAAATATAATTTTAACCGATATAATTAAGGTGCCTGGTGGACAAGCAACTTCTTAGAGAACATATCACATGTCTAATTATCCCCTGTCTTACTCTGTCCAAGAGTAAGAAAGCGTCATTTTTGGTTAAAAATTTTGAAAGTCTCCGACTGCTTTGAACATGATGATGTGACAGCAAAGCCAAGCCGGTAGTACCAGCTTGGCTTTGCTGTCAGACATGGCTTTGAAGTCATGTTTATTATTTGTGTGAAGCCAACGACTTTTGCAGTACAGGACTATTACTAAAACCCGTTTAATATATTTCATAAACATTATTAATTTTGTTGTTGATATTAAGTGTAATTTAAATAATTTAGTATTATTTAATTAATAATTACAATCATGTAATGAATAATTTCACTAAATTATTAATTATAATTGCACTAAAAATTTAATAATTAATTTGTTTTTTATTATTACAATTTAATTGAAAATTTTCTTCCTTTTATTATGAACTTTATTATTCTGATTAAATTTAAATTCCTTAAAATGTTTAATTATTATTATTATTATTTTCCGACTTGAGTATATATATTTATTAATATAAATCTTATTACTAATTTAAATTATATTTATTATTAATAATAGTATTATTATTATTATTAAAATCCTTATTATGATAAAATGCATATATCCATATTTATTATTATTAAGATTATGATTGTTATTATTGTTATTATTATTTGTATTTATTATTATTCAAATTAAATATTTTTATTAATTTTATTATATTATTATTATTGTTATTTGTATTTATTAGTATTCAAATTAATTATTACTACTTATTCAAATTTGTTATTATTATGTCTAAGTATTAGTATTATTATTATTATTATTATCTTTATTATTATTGTTATTATTATTATTATTATTATTATTATTATTATTATTATTATTATTATTATTATTATTATTATT
>JAOSBK010000002.1:9468252-9495869 GCA_027568895.1 Erythroxylum shatona
TTTGCTAAAACTTCCTTCTAGAGAAATGTTCCTCATTGTCTCAATTTCATAACTCCACCAAAATCATTTAATTTGGTGCATTACGCCAAAAGTTATACTCCAAACATTTCGGATTAGTCTTATGCTAAAACATTTTCCAGCACTTTATTTCCATCTGAAAGTTGACATTCTTAGTAACTAAATTGAAACTCAAGTCCTTCAGAACATTTGTAGCCATATTTCTCTATTTTAATCCAAATTAAGAATCACCTCAATTGGATGACTAGAACAAAAGTTATGGCCAAAACACTTTAAGCTCTTACTAATCCAAGACTGAACACTAAACCCGACTTAAATTCAGAAATTGAAAGTCTTAGGGGATAAATTGAAATTCAATGTCTTCATATGACTTATAGCCCCTTGTCTCTATTTTATTTTTCAATAAGAATCAATTTAATCGGATCTCCACAGATCAAGAATTTCTCAAAAGACTAAACCATGTTCAGAAAATTTTTCCCAACTCATTTTGATTAAAACAATCATCCTCAATTTAATCTCAAAAATTCACAAATTTCTCATGAAGATGTAGATAATTGTCTTAGGAATCTAACGCTTTGAAAATCAAGTCAATCGGATGTCGGACGGAAAAGATATAAGCAAAAGATTAAAAGGGTCAGATTGGGAAGGAAATAACCAAAAACAAAAGAAGTCAAACGACGTCACATAGGGGAGGGATGACGAGCCAAAACGGTGTCACAGGGGAACGGCAGCGCGGGGAGAGCGCTTTCTCTCGCTAGCCCTGGAGAGTGCTCGGGAGGGTGGACAGCGCCCTGGCCTTTTCTTCTTCTTTTTTTAATACATAAAACCGATTATCTTCTAAAATTCATAACTCTTGATCCCGAACTCCAAATTTGACAAATTTGGTATCAATAGAAAGCTCAAAGGAATATCCATGAAGAACTCAAAAGCTAATTCCGTCTTTAAAGGGGTCAAATTTCTAATCAAAATCACTGCCCCATACTTGTCATCCCATAACAGTAACTCAACTTCTAAAATTTATATCTTTCAACTCCAAGGTCCAAAAATGTCATACTTTATATCAATGAATAGATCAAAATGAAACCTACAACTTTCATGAAGGACAGAAAAATTAATTTGGCCTCTAAGGGAGTCAAAAAGCCATTCAAAGTTTCTGTCCACTAATGATTATGCCAAACAGTAACAGAAACTTCTAAAAATTATAACTTCACATTCCATGTTCTGAAAATTCCATATTTTATATCAATAGAAAGATCAAAACATAATCTAAAAATTTCATGAAGACTTTAAGATCAAATTCAGCCTCTATATAGATCAAAAATTCAATCAAAGTTACTGTCCAATTACTATCACCCTATACAGTAACACAAATTTCTAAAATTCATAACTTCTCATCCCATTGTCCAAAAATTCCATACTTTATGTCAATGTAAAGATCAAAACACAAGCTAAAACTTTCATGAAGCACTTAAAGGCAATTTCAACCTTTAACTAGGTCAATTTTTTAGTCAAAGGTTCTGCTAAAAATGTGTCATCCTAAACCACATCCAAACTTCCAAATTTCATATCTTTCAATTTCCACATACACAAATAGCATATGATACATTATTGAAAAGCTAGGAAAATCTTCTATGACTTTCATGTAGATCACTTAACTCAATTCAAACCACATTAGTACAGAAATTGTCTCAAAGCACAATGCACACAATCCTACACTTAAGAGCATTTTCAAAAATAAAGTAAAATACACTTAAATTCTAATGGTCATAAATGTCAATCCCGATATCGAAACATGTCATACTTCATAGCGATAGAAAAATTCATAAATGTTCAGCCTAAATCATCCCAGAAAAATGTCATACTTCATGAAGATTATTTTGTCAAATTCTGCCTAAATCATCCCAGAAAAATTCATAAATGTTCAGCCCAAAAAGTCAACTCTACTACTATTCATCTCCAAAAAGTCAAACTTGCTATTCTAAAAAATTTAACACTTCCACTAATCATTTCTTGCTTTTTCAACTCCATTTCAATTAACTCATTCACTTTAACTTTCATAACCCATACAAATTTACTCAAATATCAAAGTCATCAAAACCAATCAATTCTTTTCTCATTAATTTTCTTAAAGCACAATAACATCTATCACACAATACATATAAAAAATATACTCATTTTATACATTTAATATTTCTAAATTTTACTAAAAAATCGGGGTCCAACAGTAGTAAAAATAAACATAACTAATAGTCTTCAAAAAAATTTGCAAAATATTTATTTGTATAGTAATACTTCAATATGTTATGATTTAGAAAATTTGTAACCAAATACTTATTATTAGCTATGAATTTCAAATCATAGAGAAAAAAAAGGGTGAAACTAATAGTCATGCATTGATAGTTGCATAACAGTATGAAGTATGTTATGTTTCAAGTTTATAAATAAATGCTCTAATTCATTATAAGTATACTACAATATTACTCTAATTTTCGATAACAAAAATAATCTTTAGTTGTTCTATTTTTCCTTTTCACATTTTATTTTTATTTCTTCTCTGTTTTGTTACATTCTTCACTTTTCTGATCACTATCGTCACTTAATTAATACTAAAACATTGAGTGCAAGATTTACTTAATTAGTCTTATAATTAAGTATGTGATTATGGTGAGAAAATCTTAATAAATAGGACCTAATTAATACAAAGTAGCATACATAGAAATTTGACAATAATATAGTTCCATTTCAAAATTGACTCAATTTAACCTCCTTTTGATAAACATGTAGTTAGTTAATGATTCTACCATGATTAGTGATAAGGGATGTGTAATTGAAATAATTTTTAATTGATTAAACTTTTCATCTTATGATGTCCTTGATGTTACAAGCTAAATAATGAATGCCGAAATAATGGAATGATGAAGACAATGCATTATAAAAGGGACAGTGGTCCTAACCGATTCTGTCCCATATCATTTACATATTCCTTTTCCTTTCTCTAATTTAAAACAAAATCACTTCTAGTGATCGCAGGTGCTCCTCTACCTAACAGTAAAGGTTCTACTTAACTCTTTAAAACATGACGAATCATCGCATGTAGCTCAGGTTTTGGTAGAGGATACCGGATTGAAGAGAAAAGGTACGTACTACACAAAAATTGGATGGTTAAATATTAATCTCGAAAATATAAAAGCATGTAAAGTCGGGAAATTATATCATTTTCCATTGTACTTGTAAAGAAAACCACATACGGATACTTCTACTTACAGGAAGATTTTCACTTCATCTTTTCTTTACAAATATAGGACAGAACCATGACGATCACCTTCGTCAATGAATTTGGGTACAAGCTAACACTTTAGAGCTCACCTGATCAGGCTTCATTTCAAATATTCCTACCAAGTACATATATACATATCCTTGACCAACTTTCACAAACTTGCATGAACATTCGCGGGAGCTCTGAATCAACAGTTGACAGATTTCTGAGAAGTGAGCACTGCAATTGCAACCCCGACAGAAGCGCGAACCAGCACTCATCGGGATTCGGGAACTCTCACTGAAGGAGACATGTATGTTCTTATACTCTCATTCCGCCATAGATGGCCTAGACCACCCATATCAGCGAGTACCCCTACAGAGATAGACATTAAGAATAAAAGTGAAGGACGGAGGATATCAAGGATATCCAAGGATATCTTCTCTCTTTCTGTATGCGCACAAGTGGACTCCCAATACACTCCCATGAAACGCATGCTTGTTCATAAATATACAAATGCCAACTTGTGATATTATTAATGTATATTCCGAGTCACTCACAGTTCATGATTCGGTGACAGGAGGAAAAGGGTTGATGGACTATATAATTGCACGCCTTAATGAGTAAGCTAATCTCAATGGTTGCTTTCTCGCGCTCTTAGGCCTTTGTTTATAGGGTTTTGATAAGCTCATTTATAGTTGTTTAATCCATTATCTGTAATGGCCGGTTTTTGACTGATTTAGAAGCTTATAAGCAAGTGACGACATTGAAAATTCTGTATCATTTGTTTTCTTTCATATACTTTCTCGGATTCACCGTATGATATTGACAAATTAACAACTAAAGCTTTAAAGAAATTCCTTTCTTTCTTGTACTCAACGTGGAAACTATAAGCCTTTCCAAGCAGTGGCAACTAATAGATTGTTCCATTGAAGACAGCACAGCTAGCTCGTTCGTTACCTTTTCGTTTCCTCCAAAGATATAGCGAATGTCATCGTGTGCTGTCAATAAAATATATTACCAGGAGAAGTAGTAGGCCACTTTAATAATGAGTTGTCGACTCTAGATTATAAATCATAGGGCAATCTTATACCAATTATAGAGGTGGGATGGTCCAAAAGTTAAATTTGTGCTACTTATCTAACATATAAAAGTATCATCTAAAAGATTTTAACCTAAAAATCTAGTGCGCGCATGAGTGAGATGGAGTTATCCAGGGTTTTGTGGAGCTACCACTTAAGTCTGAAAGCTGAAGATTCTGAGTAATTATAAGTTTGTGGGTATGTCCATATATACATAGTGGCCACTATTGCCACTTTTGTGAGAAGATAACAGTCCCACTCTCAAGGTGGTAATGGCTTCCTTTGTTTTAATCTCTACTTTTATGTCTTTTATTGTTAAAACTAATTTTAAAAATTAGACTAAAATTTAAATTAGTTAAAAATTTTAAAGTTTAACGATTTAATTGGTATTAAATCGTTTTAAAGATTGAATAAAATTGAAAATTTCAAATATAATTAAAAGAGATTATTAAATAAAAATTAATTAATTAATTTTAATATATAAAATTAAATATTTCATAAAAATAATCGATTAATTAATAAATAAATAAAATTTAATAATATAAATTATTAGAATAAATAAATTAAAGAATTAATTGAACTAGCAATGTAATCCATACCCTAGACGGCCAATTGCATCATGCGACCGAGTCTATTCTTGACTTATCTGGGCCTAAGATATGGGCTTAATATGAATTGCTATAAACGCTGAGCACAACTACGCGAAACCCTAGCTGTCTCCGCTTTCCGCTTTCCCCTTTCTATAGCGCACCAGAAGCGGATGTATCTAAACGCATTTTCTTTCTGCTTCTTTAGCTCTTTTGTCAATTTTGTTTAATCTGATGAATGTGTATTGAGTATTGCGTGTTTAGGCCTATGATGCACACATTTAAGAGTAGTGAACGGTTGCTAATGGTTGAAGCGTTAAGTCTTCACTGATCACCATATCCGCCGCCGCCATCATCTTCATCACCATCATCATCTCTTCACTGCTACCCTCTCTCTCTCTCTCTCTCTCTCTCTCTCTCTCTCTCATTCTTGGTAGTGGTGGTTGGCGTATGAGGGCTTTCACTGGATGCCATTAGCTTTGTAGCCGTGTATGATTCGTTTAAAGCTATGAGATCTGAGGCCTCATTTTTATTAATTCAATTTCGTTTTCTTAATATGCGTGGTTGATACTGGAACCGCCTTTGGTTTACATTCCGTCTTAACGATGGCTTTTTTTGGGTTTTGAATTCGTCTTTTTTAAGTTGAATAAAGTGAAAGTGAATGATGATACACGCACTGGGCTCTGAGCGACTTTGAGTCTGCTATATTGATGCACGTTGCAGCCTAGAAAGCTATATCTGACCCTCCTAAATTGTTTTCAGTTCTTGGATCATTTATTTGTCTACTTGAATGACAAGTTTACTTGAGAGCTCGGAAATCTAACTGCTTCACTTTTGCTTGTGTCATTGCCTCCAAACACATGTTTCTGAATTAGAAAGAGCTTCGAAGTGGTTGGGCGGCTATGTGAATAGGATATTAGATGGTCAATAGTTTACCCAAATGCTCTCAATTCACAGACATTTGACTATTAGAAGAAAAGCCTAAACTTCTATTGGCAATGATTAAGGCCATGAGTAAACTCTTGATTTAAATTAATTGTGTTTTATCTATTCGGCGCCCAGTGATGCACAAATCAACTGTATTGAGTGGTCGCTTGGTATTTATTTGTCGGAGCCTTTCCTCATCACTCTCTCTCTTTCTCTATCTATCTCTGTGTGTGTGTGTGTGTGTGCGCCTGAAGGTGTTGTGGAAAGGCTTTGACGAAAACCATTGGCGCTATACCACGTATGATGCGTTCAAGCTATGAGATCTGAGGGCCTTTTGATTTTCTTACCTGCTCTGAACACTTTCTAGACCTCGTATTGGGTTCATCTTCCTTCTTTATCTGGCTGGAAGTGTTCTTTCTGTTCTGAGCTCACATTTGATGTTTCTGCAATTTCTTGTCTGCAATCTAATTAAGTATTGAAACTGCCTATGCCCTTATTCCCAGCATATATTATAGTCACAAGTCATGCCAACTCTTTTGCTGAAATTTGTTTACAATTTCCTTATATATACATATGGAAAATGAAAATGTTCGGTCATTGAAACTGGTGAAGTTTACCATACCTCCAGAAATTTGGAAGAATCAAGAGAAAACCTTGACAGAATTCTGAGATACTGAAAAACCCAATTGCAAGAGTTAAAAAAAGGTTTGGAATATGAATCGATAGCAAATTCTTCTAGTAACCAAGCTTGGTAACTATTTGAATATCAAAATAAAAAGATGCGTCGAGAACTTTTTGTCTTAAATAATTTAGAGGACATTTAATTTAAAAAGTTAATATAAATATCTTTTAATACTATTTATTTTTGCTGTTTACCTTAGAAAAGAAGGACGAAAGAATAGGAGTAAATTAACGGTGAAAAGAACTTGCATAAAAAAATATAAATGTCGTTTATAATTTTTTATGTATGTTTTATAATTTTATTTTTAAAATTATTTTTTAATTTTTTTATATCTTAATTATATAAATTATATTTTAAAGATAATTTAATATATAATTAATAAGAATATATCAAATATTTTACTAATTTTTTTAATAAATGTGTATTTTCTAAAATAATATTTATTTTAAATAAAAGCGAGAATAAGATAAATCCGATAAAACGAAAAGTAGTCCCTTAAACCCGTGTTCAGTTCTTACTTTAGATTATTTTTGACCTTGAAGACCCGTGTCGTACTTCTTCCTCCTCACGCAGCTTTTTCCATGGATGTCTAACGCTCCCACATGTAATTAGAGATACGTCCGTACAACCCGACTCTCTCAACCATCCCTTTTCTAAGACTCGAAGCTTTCTGCGCCACCCTTTTACTGAGAATCACCGTCGGCGGAAGCAAGAAGCATTGTATAGTGTGTGACGCTGAGACTGAGATAGAGAGACATAATTATGTTGGAAGCAAAGAGTCTGAGAAAGGCATTAGTGCCACCTACGCTTCTTCAACATCCTTCACCTGGGACCATCCAATCCAGTCGTCTCGCTCTTCATGTATGTCATTCCTCCATATCTTAATTTCCCCTTCTTTTATGTGTATCAACTTTCAAGAAGTTTGTGTGTTTGTTGTTTCCTAAATGTGTTTTGCTTTTGTTGTTTAAGGTTAATGATGAGGGTTCCTATTGTTGGGTCTACGTAGCTTCTGGGTGCCATGTCTACAAAGTGCAGGTACTGGTCACTTCCTGCATTTGACTCGTGGTTTCTGGCGCGTTTCATGTTTTCTAAATTCTCGAAAAGTGACAAAACCTTGTTATTATGATCTGTTTATTATAGTTGAAGATTTAGCCAATTTGGTCGTTATAAATACTAATTTGGAATTGTCTAACGAGTCGTTTCTGAGGACAACAGAAAGCTATATATTAGCTCTGGATACGATGGATTATCACCTTCTGTTTTTGTAGATATCAATGGAAGATTCTTCTCTCACAAAAGGGAAAGAAAGCCTCCTTGTCCCTGTGCAGACTCAGGTAGGTTTGATGATATATTGAAGCTCGCTAAAACATCTAGATGAAGGTTACATTCTTGCTTGAAATATGAGATGCAAGGAGTAGAATCAGCTTGGCTTATGGTGATATTGTATCTAAATAATAAATTGTTTGGATTGTTAAAGGTTGTGGAGTCTTCTTTACTCAACCGTTGCCCCCATCGATCTGAAATTCAAAGTATTTTACTTCATGAAACTGAAGGTATTCACGGTATTTGATAAAACATAGATAATAGCTATTCGGCATTGCTTATCATAAGACCAAAATTTGCTGCTTTTTCAGGATATGCTTTATTGCTAATATTACATAATATTACTGTTACTACAAATCATCTGCAGGCCCCGGTTACTTGGTGTTGGGAAGTGTGGATAGTTATGGCCACCTCATCATCTCCAAGCTAGATGCTAATGGTAAAGGTAGAGTGTCTGTAAATGATATTTTCTTCGTCCATACAATTCTTCATTTAGCAAAGTTGGCAGCAAGTCAAAACATGCCTCTTTTGTCTTTCATTTTATACAAAAATTCACCAAGCGAACGTCTCCATCTAAATAGGTGTTTATAGTTGATAATCTACCTCTTTAAAGGACATAATCCAAACTTATCATCGTATTTGCAGTTTCACGTGCATTCTTAGCAATCCTTTATTGTTTACATTTCTTGGAACTTTCCTTTTCCCATGATTGAAATCCCTTTTCCGTATGCACCTTTGAAATCTTTAGATATCGACAGACTCACATACTCGGTGTTGCCTCGGGATTCTGGTGTTGGTGAAGGTAGCTGGGCAGGGCTCTGTTTCAGTCCTAGTCATTGGTCCATGGTACCCAACTCTATAAGTGGCTAATTGAAATTGTATATCTTTTGTTTTGCTAATGCAACAATCTTTCAGATATTTCTCAACACGTCTACAAGAATTCAAATTCACTAGACTTATATGGGCAAATGTTGATCTAATGCACTCACTATCATTGTCATGTAGTTGCCCTTTTCGCGTATCCTCTCACATAAATTGAATGTTTTCTTAGTGTTACTTTTGGCATTTCACAATGCTTACTTGATTTAGAAATGCAATGGAAGGGATTTTATACATAAAAACCATAGCAACTCTTTAGAAAGAAACAAAGTACTCAACTTAAAAGTTAAGACTTAAGAAATTGAACTGCATCGCCCCTCCTCAAGTTCAAAGGCTCATTATAGGACTAAAAAGTTGGCTTTCTAGAAAGAACTAGGAATAAGCAAGTTGGAAAGCGCAAAGTAGATTATTTGCTCTAGCCTCTAGACATAAGGTTAGAGGAGAATTTGATAGAGGGAGGGTTATATAACCATATAACCATAGGATCACCTTTTTGAAAAATCGCTTTTAAATATAAAGAAATGAAAAAAAATCATTTCGCAACGACACCTTTGACCTATGAGAGAGTCCCTTTCCTTATTTGAAAAGTGGGTTGTACTTTCAGATAATGTTTTATAAAAGTAAAGGTAAAAGAATGGGTTCCTCTTGCTAGTGTTGCTAAGAAAATTAAGTAATGTTTTATAAAAGTAGAGGTAGAAGAACAGGTTCCTCTTGCTAGTTTTGTTAAGAAGTTATACTAAGAAAATTAAGTATAGCCATTCCTTCACCTAAAGAGACACTGCTCTCCTGGGGGTTGAGGAGGCATTAGGCGTAGAGTACTATTCAATTATTAAAATCTCCCTTGTTAGACTAACTAAGGTGGAGCTAGTTCTCGAAAGAACACAGGTTCTAGGATTTATTTGATTGAATGCTCCTTGACGCTTAGCATCTCAAGCCCAAACTCTATTCTTTTGCAATAAATTGATGAATCTTCGATAGTAGTTGACAAAGCCAATAAAGGAACATAACTCAAACACCTTCCTTGATGGTTCCCAATCATGGATGACTTGCGCCTTGGACTTGTCCGTCCTTAGCTTGCCTCCTCCCACAATGTGCCTCAAGAACATTACTTCAAGTTGTGCAAAAGCACATTTCTCTTTCTTCACATTAAGCTCGTTCTCCTTTAGTATTTGGAAAATTTGTCGTAGGTGCTTGACGTGTTCCTCTAATGTTTTGTTATAAACAATAATATCATTCAAGTATACTACGACAAATTTGTCAAAGAAAGGTTGAAATACCCAATTCATGAGGGTACAAAATGTGGCAGGTACATTCGTGAGTCCAAAGGACATGACTAAGAACTCAAAGGAACTATACCTTTTCTTCGGCTCATCTCCCTCTGCAATCCGCACTTGATAGTAGCCTGACCTCAAATCAAGCTTGGAGAACCATCATACATCTCCAAGTTGGTCAAACAAATTAGCAATGAGGGGAATGGGATACTTGTTCTTCACGGGTTCTTGTTGAGCGCCCTATAGTCGATGCACAATCGGAGTGACCCATCGCGCTTCTTTTGGAAAAGCACGGGTGCACTATATGGAGCCTTTGATAGTTAGATATATCTCGCATCCAACAACTCCTTAAGTTGCCTCCTCAATTCTTCAAGCTCGGGAGTTGCCATTTGGTAGGATACCACTGCAGGTGGACTTGCACCTTGCATTAATTTGATCTTGTGATCAACCTCTTGGTTTGGTGGGAGCTTCTTAAGCAACTCTATGGGCATCACATACTTATACTCCTCAAGGACATAGGCAATCTCCTTGGGTTGCCCACTTGACGAAGCTAGCTCTTCCTTCCTAAGTGCTACTAAGAATGTGAGTTGTGCCTTTTTCACAACTTTGGCAAGTTGCATAGCTGAAAGTTGCTAGGCTTGTAGACTTGTCTCATGTGACAAGGGCACTATGCATGCATTACTCTCCTCCAAGATGCACATAGTGTTGGTGAAGCGAATCGACATGGCCTTGATACTATCCATAAACTCCATGCCAAGCACAATTGGATAATCATCCATAGGTACAATTGAAAAATCAATAAGGATACACCACTCACATAGCATCCCTTGACGTCACGAGCAACTCCAGTGGTCAACGTAGGCTCAGAATTTACCGCCTTATGCCATCCTTGCTCCTTGCTATGCTTGAGGCCCAATCGATTGGCTTCCTTTACTTTGAAGAAGCTGTGACTAGCTCCGATGTCAACTAAAGCTTTTATAACTTTGTCACCCACCTTGACATCCACGAACCATTATCCCTTCTTCTCAGACTTGGGCACCTCAATTTTGGCCTTGATGGTATTTTGGATTTGTAAGGACCTCATCTTGGTCTCTTCATGTTGCTGTTGCTCCTTCCTTTCTTCAATAAAGGCGAAGAGCTTGCTCTTCTTTGAGCACTTCCTTGCCTTATGCGATCCCTTATAAAAGAAGCATTTTATTGATGCTTTCCTACCTTTGTCCTCTTTATGGCCGCTCTTCTTATGCTTGCCATTCTTGTGGGAGCCCTCTTTGCTTTGATGGTTGTCTCCCCCACTTTTTCCTTTGCCACCTTTGTCTTTACGAGACTTGAGTTGTTCGGGCTTCTTGAATTTGATAAGCAACTCAACAATGGAAATGGTAGTGGCGAGGTCTTTTGCACCATGCCTTTGGATCTCCATCTTTGCCCAATTTTGTAAACCATCCATAAAGGAAAAGAGTGCTTCCTTATTTGGATACTCGGGGATCTCTAAGAGCACTTCGGAGAACTCCTTCACATAATCTCGAATGCTTCCCTTTTGTGTGAGACATCTTAGCTTGACTCTCGTCTCCAATTCGACATTCTCGGGATAGAATTGCCTTTTGAGTTCCTTTTTGAACTCGTCCTATGTGTCTATGGTGCAAGTACCCTTTTGAATATCACCATGTCTTCTCCTCCACTAAACCATCACGGTATCATCAAGGTAGAGAGTGACATTGTCAATCTTCTTGGCATCTTCCATGGCACCAAATGCCTTGAAGTTTTGCTCCAATCTCTAAAAGAAATTATCAATCTCCTTCGCGTTCCTCGACCCACCATACACCTTTGGCTTTGGAATGTCCACCTTTGAAGGAGTAGTAACTCCCGTGGGCATGACATTGTTTCCCCATTGAACAATTACCTTTTGCAAAGGACTAGCTCATTCCTCGTCTTATGCAACTCAGAGACGACCTTTGCAAGCCCTTCTTTGAGGTAGAGAATTTCGAATTAAAGAGACTCCTCCAAGGTCTTCACTTGGTCTAGACATTTGGAAACGACAATGTTTAAGGCATCTTGCATCTCCTCTCGGAACTCTTCTTTCTCCTTCTCAAGTTCTTCGATGCGTTGGTTCATCTCCTCGAACTTCTCTGGCCCTTCGGCTACCGCAAGCTCTACCTTTGCGAGCCTTCCATTGATGTCCCCCAAGACATCTCTCAACCTTGATCTCTCCCTACTTGCTTTCTTTTCCTTTCTAATGTTGGTAGTCCCACTTGTTACTGACATCTTTACTAGGCAACAATAAACACAACTTGTCTCTGATGCCAACTATCATAGGCTTGGTCTCTTCACTAACTGACCGTGCGACAGTTGTATGTCTCGCGACTAAGTCGGACTTTCCTGAATGCGACAAGCAAAGCTAGCACAAGTTAGTAAAGATGGAAGATAACATAAGAACAAGAATAAGAAAACTTGAAGAATGCTTGTATTACTCAAGAAAGCTTTACAAGGCTATTGTTATGAGTGTCTATGTATGTTGCAAATGAACTCTCTTTGGGTATTTACAGTTCTCCTCCTCCTCAACGAATTGCTACGATTCATTTGATCCAAGAGCTCACATTCATCATTTAGAATTATCTACATCTATCTACATGTTCAGTTATTATCTCCAAGATTCTAGAGTCTTCTACCCATCTCTAGACTTGTCTTGAACGTGGAAGAATAGTGTGAAATTTTCTGGAGACTTCCGACTTAACCAACTTGTCTTGAACATGGAGGAATAGTGTGAAAGACTATATAATCTTGTAGATAACACTTGAACATGTAGATAGATTTAAAGAATTATAGATGATGAATGTGAGCCCTTGGATCAAATGAATCCTAGGCATACATTGAGGAGGTGGAGGATTATAAATAACCAAGGAGAGTTCATTTGTAACATACATATAAATTCATAGTAATGGCCTTGAAAAGCTTTCTTGAGTAATACAAGTATTCTCTAAGTTTTTTCATTCTTGTTCTTGTGCAATCTTCCATCTTTACTGACTTGTACTAGGTTTGCTTTTAACATTCGAGAGAGAGGCTGACTTAGTTGTGAGACATACAACTAAGTTTCGCACAGTTTGTTAGTGAAGAGGCCAAGCCTGTAACAATTGGTATCAGAGACAGGTCATGTTATTGTTGCCTAATAATGATGTCGAAAACAAGTGAGACTACTAACGTTGCAGAAGAGAAGAAAGCAGGCAGGGAGAGATTAAGGTTGAAAGATGTCTTGGTGGACATTAATGAAAGGCTCGCAAAAGTGAAGCTTGCGGTAGCCAAAGGGCAAGAGAAGTTCAAGGAGATTGACCAACGCAATGAGGAACTTGAGAAAGGGAAATATGCTTTTGAAAAAGCTAGGGAGATAGGTTTTTGAAAAAGGGTGGGCGGTTTGTCAACCTCCTTCAAGCTAAAGGATGGCTGGTTGGTAAGATTTTAATTTAAAGAAATATGTCAATATAGCTTTAGTAGATCTAGTGGGAATGGGATTTTATGCGTACAAGTAAGTCTCTTAAACATAAAGCTTGCCTAATCGCGGAATTAATAAAAAGGACTAAGAGCTTGGAGGTTGGGAAATTAAGATTAGGCATCCTCCTTTGTTGTAAGAACACCGGTTTAGAATAAAGATTGACCGCCTTCTTACAAGATATTCTTTGGGTTGATTGGTCAAGATCCTGTTTTGTGGGAATCTTATAATACCTCCTTAGTGTTAAATTTAACAACAACTTGAAAGTGTTTAGTGAACTACAACCATCATGTCAATAAGGCTCTCTCTTGAAGAGCCTATCTCCCTAGCTTTGGAGAAAAGGAAAGGATCGGTTAAACAACTTCCCCCAGGAGCATTCTTTTGGACCTTGATGCATTAACCATATTATCTAAATGTTTCATATCCTTCAACAGTTAAGCTAAAAAATGAACGCTTCTGTTGAACAAATTAGTAGAATAATAGAGGGCTTGATTGTTCACCAAGACCCTAATCTGATTTATATAGCAATAGAGAACTAATAACATGAGGAAAAGAAATCTTAGGAGATCACTAGAATTATGGATACATTAGGATTCCTAAGACTTTCCTATTCACTAATACTCCCCCTCAAGCTGGAGTGTACATATCATACGCTCCAAGCTTGTTACATATAGATTTCACTTGAGATCCCCTAAGAGCTTTGGTAAATAAATCAACAAGTTGATCTTCTGACTTGACATAGGGAGTTTTGATTAGTCCTGCTTCAACCTTCTCTCGAGCAAAGTGATAGTCAATTTCGATATGTTTAGTCCTTTCATTAAAGACCGGATTAGAGGTAATATGAATGGTTGCTTGATTATCACACATTAACTCTATTGGAGATGGATGCTCAAAACCGAGTTCCTTAAGAAGATGCTTCAACCAAATCAACTCACATGTAGTGTACGCCATAGACCTGTACTTAGATTCAGCACTAGAGCGAGCAACAATTATTTGCTTCTTGCTTTTCCATGACACCATGTTTCCTCCCATAAAAACACAATAACCTGAAGTAGACCTTTGGTCATAAGAACCTGCCCAATCGGCATCTGTATACCCTCGAACCTGAGTGTGTCCTGGATTTTGGTACAGAAGACCTTGCCCTAGGGATCCTTTCAAGTATCTTAAGATTCTAACAACTGCATCCCAATGACTAGTCCGTGGATAACCCATAAACTAACTGACCACACTTGTGACACATGCAATGTTTGGACAAGTGACAGTCAAATAGCTAAGTTTACCAACCAACCTTTTGTACTTGCCTGGGTCTTCGAAAGATTCACCTTTTTCCTTATTAAGTTTGACATTCAACTCCATAGGACTATCGACTAGTTTAGTGCCTAATAAACTGATTTCTTCCAAAAGATCAAGAACATATTTCCTTTGGGATAAACAAATACCCATTTAGAGCTTGCGACTTTAATACCTAGAAAATATTATAGGGGACCTAGGTCCTTTGTCTAGAACTTGATCTGCAGAAATGATTTTAAGGACTGGATCCCTGCTTTATCATCACCTGTGATAACAATGTCATCAACATAAACAATAAAAAGAATTCTGCCAGCTGTAGAGTGATGATAAAATACAGAATGATCTACACCACACCGCTGCAGACCAAATTCCATAACCACTGTACTGAATCTACCAAACCAAACTCTCGGTGATTGTTTTAGACCATAAAGGGACTTGTTAAGATGTCTCTCCCTGAGCAACAAACCCCGGTGGTTACTCCATGTAGATAGTGTTATCAATGGCACCGTTAGGAAAGCATTTTTCACATCAAGCTAATGGAGGGGCCAATTATGTGTCGTGACTAATGCAATGAAAACACGAACATGGGTCAACTTAGAAGCCGAAGAGAGTTTCAGTGTAGTCCATACCATACACCTGTGTGTATCCCTTAGCTAGCAACCGAGCTTTTAGACAGTCAACAGATCCATGAGGAGTGACCTTAACAGTGAACACCTAACGACAACCAACAACCGTGTGACCATGTCAAAGAGGTACTATGTCCTATGTGTGATTAGCCTGCAAAGCCCACATCTCTTCTTTTATGGCATATGTCCATCCAGGATGAGCCAAAGCCTCTAAAACACTATTGGGTATGGGTATGGAAGATAAGGTGGACACAAAAGCTGAGTACGATGGTGATAATGAATCATAAGGGAGAAAATTGAGATAGTGTGAGATGGACAAGACCTTTTTCCTTTATGAAGAGCAATCGGAAGATGAGATCATCATCCATT
This sequence comes from Erythroxylum shatona, assembly GCA_027568895.1. Taxonomy (NCBI): domain Eukaryota; kingdom Viridiplantae; phylum Streptophyta; class Magnoliopsida; order Malpighiales; family Erythroxylaceae; genus Erythroxylum; species Erythroxylum shatona. Next base: position 9,484,041 of record JAOSBK010000002.1, read on the forward strand.
GGAGATGAAGAGGAAGCCGGTGGAGATTGACATGAATCAATTGGTTGTGCTTCTTGATGAGTGCGTTGAATATAAACCTGCAAATTAGGATTAGATAAACGTTCTAAAGGGGTAGGCTGAGTGTCAGGTGTAAACTCCGAAAGACTAGTGTCAGGAACAATCGGACTAGGTATTGGTTGAGAATGCATAAAGGAAATAGACAACCACTTGTTTATGTCATCGGAGCCATGTGGAGTTTTAGAAAAATATGGTGTGTCTTCAAAGAATGTAACGTCGGCAGAGACAAAACATATATTCAAAGAAGGACTGAAACATTTGTATCCTTTTTGTACACGAGAATACCCGAGAAAGACACAATTTAGAGCTTTGGGGTCTAATTTATCTATGCCAGGCTGAAGCTGATGAACAAAGTAGACACAACCAAAAATATGAGGATTAAGAGGAAAAAGATCTTAACAGGGAAAGAGAGTAGAGAAAGGAATTTTAACCGCCAATAAAGAGGATGACATTCAATTGACAAGAAAGCATGCTATGAGAACAACATTCCTACAGAAACTTTTGGGAACATTCATGTGAATTAACAGAGTACTCGCCAATATAGAGGATGACATGCAATTGACAAGAAAACATGATTGAAATTGGTTATGGCACCTGAGATGTGATCAGTGGCACCAAAATCTAATAACCATAACTGTGTCTTGGGAATAGATGAATAACAAGTAGTTGGGTTACCTCGATGAGCCACCGATGCCATAGAAGACGACGATGCTTGCTGAGCTAACCGATACTGCATATACTTAGCATACTCATCCTGAGATAGAGTGACACGACTGTGAATCTACAATTGGAGGAGGATGTTCTTCTAGTGAATAATGGGTTGCTCGTAATTCAGGATGCTTATCCCAATAGGTCTCCTTTTCATGCCCATAATTATTACAATATTTGCAATAGGGACGTGTGCCTCTACCGCCACATCCTCTACCACTACGTCTAGTACGTCCTCTACTAGTACGACCATTACGTCCTCCTCTAGCTTGCGAACCAGAATTTGTTGCAGGCGCTAACCTCTCAGAAGTGTTCTCAAATGAACTTTCTTTAGCCATGGAATGAGAAAGCGTAGAGCATACTTCAGCCAAAGATGGGATTTCTACACCTCCAAGGATCTGTGCTCGAACAAGCTCAAACTCAGGTTTCAATCCCGATAAGAATGTTGTTATAACAATGAGCTCTCTTTGCCTTTGCATCTCCTTTACATCAGACTTGATTGGCTGTAAAGAATTCAACTCTTCATATACTCGTTTCACCTTCCCAAAGTATTCAAACAAACTGCCTTCCTACCTGGACTTAAACAACTCAACATAGGTATCATAGACACGAAGCATACTCATCCTGATTGGAGGATCCCATTGTCGCAACTATTCCTGAGCCACTGGACATTGACTTTTCATCGGGTTTTGACATTCTTGCAATCTACTCACCAGAACTATTGACGGAAGATGCTGGACTATGGCTGTCGATAACTTGGACCGTATGACGGATGATGGATGACGAGGACAACAAAATACTTAGGTTCTGGTGATATTTGACACAAATTGAGACCAAAACCTTGTTTAGACTGAGGAGGCGAGTTGATCCATCAACTTGTCGTCACCGAAGGATGCTGGATAGCGGTGCGTGTCACTCACGCACTGACCTGTGGGAGGTTTCTGACAGTCGGCGGCAGTGCTGCTCTAGTTGCTGGTAGCTACTGTGAGGTCGGTTTCGGTGTTTTGTAGAGAAGAAGAAAGATGATGCAGAGGAGAAGATGACGTAGTCTAGGGCATAGAAGAAAGGTGATGCATAGAAGAAGGGGATGGTATAGGGTTTAAAGTGGCTTTGATACCATGTTGAACAAATTAGTAGAAGAATATAGGGCTTGATTATTCACCAAGACCTTGATCTAATTTATATAGCAATAGAGAACTAATTACATAAGGAAGAGAAATCCTAGGAGATCACTAGAATTATGGATACATTAGGATTCCCAAGACTTTCCTTTTCCTAATAGCTTCAATATTGGATCTCTGGTCCTAATAGAAGTTGCTTCATATGGGGTGACTGATTGAGTACTAGTGATGGACTTTTGTTTCAACCTCCTATTCAAATCTAAGTATCACTAATTTGAAAATATTTAACAATTCTATCATTTCACTCCTTGAGGCTTGCCTTTGCTTACTTGACATGAACAGTGATGATTTATCTTCTACACAAACTTTTCTTGACTTTATCATTATTTTGATTCCAGGCAGCTGTAGCACGTAGCTTCTGCAGAAGTGTAGATGTTTATGATCAAGATATTCCCTTGCGAACCTTACATACGTGAGTATGATATTCTTAGTTGAAATGTTTAGATTTGTATATAGCAATTTAAAAATTTGAAAATGCATGCTTACTCACGCACTTACAAGCACACAAGTGCATGCATGTTTAGATGGGCCAGTAGGTTTGATGACACTACTATAGTTGAAGACGTGTTAAATGTTTGCAAGTACTTACTCGATTATGTGATATCATTTGATGTAGGCACAAACTTCATGCTCATATCTGTTCTGGTGTTTTAGTGTATGCTTGAATCTAGTGAGTGATGGCATTAGTGTATCTAGAGGTTTGTCTCCATTTTTGCACATTCCCATGCATCTACTTGTGGATATGAGGCCATGATATCTTGTATCTATAGATTTCTAGTAATAGCTATTTGAGATGGTAGCACACTCTTGCGTATTTGGAAATCTTTAAAAGAGTGAATTGGTGATTAGTTGTTTGCTATTTGGGAAATTCGCGAGTCATATCTACAATGTGGGTAAAAGACAAACCTCCCATGTAGTTTAAGAAATCATGAGATTAGGGTTCAGCGCTGCATATCAAGGCATCACTCGACTTTTGGTGCAAGCAACGTCATTTGAGATCATGTCAGCCTTGTTGAATATGCTGCAAATGAATGTGCAATTTTATGGGTTAGCCAAAGAAGATCTCTAATGCCTATTTGGTGAATTTTCTAGAAATATGTGAAACCCAATTTTATTGACTCTAAACTGGACAAAATCTTGGACAGGCTTATAAGCATGGATGACGCTTATAAGAGATTGGAAGGGAACTTCAAACAAGTAATCAAAAATCATGTCTCTCCCATCTATAACTTAAAAGTTCAAATGAGCCAATTGATAAATGCATTGTCTACAAGAAATGTGAGGAGCCTCCTAAGCAATATTGAAGCAAATCCAAAAGAGCAACTAAAGACAATCAGACTTCGAAGTAGGAAAGAACTTGAGCAACCAATAATTACACCCCACCTAGTAGAGAAAGACCAAGAAAAGAAGAAGGATGTTGACATGAGTGAATACCCGCCTTATGTTATCCCTCTGCCATATGCACTTAAGATTTCATATCCTCAATGATTACAAAGAGCAAACTGGACGCACAATTTACAAAGTTTGTGGAGAAATTGAAGACTTTGCAAATAATCTTTCTTTTGTGGAGACATTGGAACATATGTTCAAGTACGCTAAATTTTTGAAGGACATTATCAAAGAAGCGCACCTGGGAAGAAAACCAAACGGTAGCATTAACTAGCGACTGTAGTTCCATAATCACTAGTCATATGCCCTCAATGCTGAAAAATTCTGGGATTTTCACAATCCCCTGTGTAGTTGGTGAATTTGAATTCGCAAAGTGCTTGTGCGATTTAGAAGCAAGTATAAATCTTATACCTTTTGTTGATATTCAAGAAATTGGGGCTCTGTGAGGTAAAGCCAACTTCAATGCTAATTCGGTTGGTTGATCAATCAATTAAGAAACCATTTGGAGTGGTGGAAGACGTCTTAATGCAAGTGAACAAGTTTATTATCCCTGTGGACTTCATCGTTCTTGATTTCGAAAAGGATAAGAACTGTCCATTAATTCTTGAATGACCTTTTATGAACATAAGAAGAGCACTGATAGACATTCATGAATGAAAATTAACACTTTTGGTTGGTGAAAATCAAGTAGAGTTCAATATGAACAAGGCCTTGAAAAATCCGAAAGAAAGTAGCACTTGCATGAAGATTGATGTTATGGATGAAAGTATTCAAGAACAAGAAGAGAGCCATGTTGAAGAAATTAAATATGTGTAAGTTGGCTAAGAGGGCGAACGAAGCAGAGTTTGAGGCAAACACGGAGACGGAGGAGTCGGGTGTTTAGAGTCATCAAGAAATATTAGTAAGAACTGAAGCGCCCATATCACCCTCCACGGAGAAACCACCAACTCTAGCACTCAACCTTTTACCCGCACACCTTAGATATATCTTTCTAGGTGAAGGTCAAACTCTACCCTTCATCATTTCCAATCAGTTGGGTAGGAAACAAGGGGATAAGGTGGTAGCAGTTATTAAGAAGCGGATGAAGGCCGTGGGATGACAAATATTCGACATTCGAGGTATAAACCCAAATGTTTGAATGCATAGGATAAACCTCAAAGAAGGGAGTAGAGCAATGAGAGAATGTCAACGTAGGTTGAACCTTCACACGAAGGAAGTGGTCAAAAAGAAAGTAGTGAAGCTCTTAGACTTGGGTATCATGTACCCAATATCAGACAACAAATGGGTCAGCCTGGTATGATGCGTACCAAAGAAGGGGGGTATGGCTGTCATGGAGAGTGAAAGTGGAGAGTTGATCTCCACAAGAACCGTTACAGGGTAGAGAGTTTGCATTGCCTATTGCAAACTCAATAAAGTCACTAAAAAGGATCACGTTCCTCTCCCATTTGTAGGTCAAATGATGGAAAAGGTGGGTGGTCATTCTTTGTCCTACTTCCCAGATGGTTACTTGGAATGTAACCAAATTTTTATTTCTCCCAAAGAGCAAGAAAAGACCACCTTTACGTGTCCTTATGGTACATTTGCGTATAGATGGATGTCCTTTGGGTTATGCAATACTCCAGCTATATTTCAAATTGCATGATGTCTATCTTTGCTAATATGATCGAGGAAATAATGGAAGATTTTATGGACGATTTTTGGGTCTTTGGAGACTCTTTGCACAGTGCCTGCTTAATTTGGACAAAGTACTCCAAAGATGTGAAAAATCACATCTAGTTTTGAATATGGATTAGTGTCACTTTATGGTGCACGAGGGAGTAGTGCTAGGATATAAAATATCACACCATGGAATTGAAGTGGACAGAGCGAAGACAAAGGTCATAGAGAAGCTTTCACCAGCTATTAATGTTAAAGACGTACGAAGATTCTTAGGTCATGTAGGATTTTATCGTCGTTTTATCAAGGACTTCTCGATGATTGCTAGACCTCTAACAAACTTGTTAGTCAAGGAAGTGCCTTGTAATTTTGATGGAAATTGTGCATCAGCGTTTAACAAACTTAAGGAGGCACTAACATCAGCATTAATTTTATCGTCACCAAATTGGACACTCTCATTCAAAGTCATGTGAGATTCTAACGACCAAGCTGTTGGTTGCGTGTTAGGTCAAGGAAAGGGCGAAAAGTTGCATGCAGTGTATATTATGCAAGCAAGAAGTCAAGGACCCAAACTGAACTACACCACTATTAAGAAGGAATGACTAGCGGTGGTATATGCATGTGACAAGTTTCGATTGTCCCTCTTGGGCTCTAAGGTGATCATTTTTATCGATCACATCGCACTTAAATATCTTTTCACCAAGAAGGACACAAAACTGAGACTTTTTTTATGAATACTACTACTATAAGAACTCGACATCGAAATACGAGACAAAAGGGGAGTCGAGAATGTCATAGTAGATAACTTATCGAATCTGGAAGGAGGGGAAATTGAGCAGAGCGATGATATTAATGAGTGATTACTCGATGAAACCCTGATGTTACTTGACACCATGGTTCGCTGATATAGCAAATTTTGTCATGACGATAAGCTCCCTTATGAGTTATCATATCAATAGAGGGAGCGATTCTTGTCCTAGTGTACTCATTACTTATTGGAGAATGGAGAATACCTATTCACCAGCTTTGAGGGGAAGTGTAGAAAAACTATATAGTTAGGAGACTATTTTAGGAAAATATATTGTAATAGATTGTATCCTTAAGTTAGGTTATTATTGGTCAAGATTTTGATAGGATTGGCTAAGATTCTGATAAGATGCTCCATGATTTATGGGTATCTACCAGATTTGGATACTAGGTTTTTGTATATATATTTAGCTAGTAGTGATGTAACAAAAACACATGAGGAAATACATTTTCTGCTTAATTTCTAACAATCTCTCGATTAACAATAACAGCTTAATGTTTTCAACTAATTCTTAAGTAATCTATTGGATAATCAAGTTCTCACGCAAAATCTCTCTTTGTATAATTATCAATTTGATATTTGCGTGACTTATTAGGTTGTTAACTCTCATCACCCAACCTAATCAGATTACTTTCGACTCACTTTCTTGATTTATGTTCAAAGGATAAGCAAACACAAATATCACATCACCCAAAACGTTGTATTCAAATCAAAAGTGTTCAAGCGATAGAATAAGTCTAAGAACAAATCCTAATATGAAATTAAAACATAATAAACGAGTAGAGCATCCTCAAAATCAGTTCATACATCAAGATTAAAGAAAATAAACAAAGGATGAGGGAAGAATTTGAGATGGGCTGGTCTAGAAGTTGCTGGAACAGCTGGAAATCCAAATGCTCCCTTCTTGATCTTCCTTGCTTTTTCCCCAATTCGGTAAGATGGTGGCTGATGTTTTTGGATCTGTTAATGTTCATTTACAGTAAATGAGTGACTTAGGGTTAAGTTTAGGGCTTACCCAGGTCAAATTGTTCCAAATATGCCTTCCAAACATCAAAACAAATTGAAAACCCCGTGTCTAACAAATGTTTATCAAGATCGTGACACAACATAAAAACCGTCTATATGCATGATCGTGACCTAGGATAAAACCCTTTTGTCGCGATCGTGACACTCCATGCACGATTGTGACGCTGCATTTTACACCAAGCATGCTCCAACTTCCCTCAATCTTCATTTATCTTGGTTCATTCACTAACAAACACATCTTAAAAACACAAGATTAAGGTCCAATATCATGCCTTAAACCACATAACACGTAAAAACATAAACAATCACACGAACATAATTCTAAGCCTAAACATGTAATAATCATCTAATCAACACTTATAAACACACTAAAACACCTACCTAAACATAATATAAACTACAACTATCAATCTCTTAAACTTTAACCGAAATAATTAATTATGACACAAATAAATAATTTATTATAATTATTTTTAATTACTTAATCAAACTTAATTTGTTGTGGTCGGATTTATAAGTGGAGTTGGATTATCATATTAGTGACATTTGATTAGTTAATGTTTGAAGTCCATACTACGTGTGTTTCGTTGTTTTTTTTAATTGAAATTTAAGAGAATTTTTTAAGAAAACCGAAAATTAGGACTTTTTAAAAAATTTTAAAGATAGGGAGATTTTTCTAAAAATTTTTAAACCACATGGAAGGTCCCTATCTTTTACCCTAAATTTAAAAAATATATAGGAAATTACTATTCTTTTAGAATCCATTTGAATCAAATGAAATCCATCTCAAGGAGTAAAAGAAGAAATAACTATCAAACAACAAAGATGAAGAGGAACAACTTTCTAGTCATCACCTTTGTTTATCTTTAGATACTTCAATGGGTAAATGAAGAAGGATGCTTACATACATATATACAATGCAGCCTCTGGTATCCATCGTCGTTGAACTTTTTACAGAATTTGAATCATGGAGAAGAGAATTCTCTGTTAGCTGTCACTGAAGGATGCCAAGTAAAATTTTGTGTGTTTTTGTATTTCTTTTATTTCTGATTTATTATGTACATTTGTTACACTTTTTCAATTAATGCAGTTAACGATTTGGGACTTGAGAATGAAAGAAAGTGGTGGTTGCGTACGTCGCATATGTGGTTCTGTTGGCGATATTTTGTATGCTGTCTGCAGTTCATCAACGGGCAATATTGCAGTTGGTGGAGCTGATCGCACTGTGACCATATATGATGCTCGCAGGTTTATACTGTTCTGAGTAGTGATTTATGGATAATAGATTGCTTAGTCATTGGAATATCTGTTCTCATAATTAGGATGCATCAGAAAATAGTGATTATTCTAGAAGAATCACCTACTTGAAGTTCCCTTATGGTTTCTTCGCATTCTTCTTGCATATGTACATAAAGCGTGAAATGGATGAGATTTTTTAGAATGATGAGACATAACTAGTTTTTGTTCTTGAATGTAGATGGGCAGCAGTTTCAAGATGGATAAATTGTTCAAAGTATGAGGTTAGTTAATCTGCTGCCTTACTCATCACACCATCTCCTTTCTATCCAATACACACTTTATGAACGGAAAGAAATATGGGAATACAATCTCAAGGTGGTTGATAAAAATGCTTCTCTTTTCAGTTGAGACTGTTGTAAGCATTCACTAGTTCTTATCTTTTTGACTAAAAAACTGTTAATAATATTCCCACAGGCATTTGAACATGGCGATTTGGTTTCACCATTGTATTATTTGATTGACATCAGCCATACAAACATTCCTAGGGAAAAAGGAAATTAGTTCTCTGTGAAAAAAGCTGAAAGAAAATCAAGATGATATGACCTGTAGCTGGAAAGTGTCTCTAGTGAGTGTAAACAAAGATAAAAGGAAAACAGGAAATGCATTTAGAAAAATGTACATGCATTTGAAGCAGGAAAACTGAAATAGTTCTGGACTTTGATTTATCAATCATGTACTACTAACTAATTTTGGTAAATTTAAAGAATGTAGGTTGTAATGATAAGTGGGATACTTCTAATGATGATTAGTACCACCTGATGTGGATATTGTTGACAACTTGGTGTAAAACATATTCACTTGAGCAAGCTAAGGTTATGACTGCTAATGCATATGTTCTTGGGTGCGTCTAAGTAGCTTTTGCGTTAAATGTATTGGGAAGCCTAAATATGATTTCGGAAAAGTTGCAAAATGTGAAGTTTGTAATTTCTGTGTGACCTTTTGATGAGATCCTGTAAAGCCTATTTTCTGGTAACTCTTCACCAAAATTCCATGCATGCTATTTGGATTTTCATGTTACATCTTTATTTTTCTTTCATTGGCCTGCAGATTACTGGGCTTGCATTCTCATCTCTTTGTCCTGATTACATCTATGTGCAAGGGGTTGATTATGAGGTGATTGGTCTACAAGCTCATAACTTAATTTTCTGTTCTTCTTGAAGTTTTGTCAATTGCAGAATTAATTAGGTTAATACTCTATTATAATAATTTTGCTATCCTATTACAATGTACGAAGTAATATAGCGATAGTCCTATGTAGGATAAATAACATAATAATGTTTTATATTCAATTTGTTACAAACAATATTTACACTAAACCCAAATAATTCTTGCCAATGCATGTGAAGGTAAAACTTTCATATGACTCTTCACATCCTTCCAAGAGTTTTATGAACACCATACAAGCTTGTATCATTAGCAAAATGATCGTAGGATAGACACTTCCATAAAAGTAAATAACGCTATAACACTCCTTTCAATTGGAAGAATTTTTCTGAGATAAGAAATTGTAGTTTAATTCTTCAACATGCACTAGTGAAGTCAATATCTAAGGTAACATTATCACTTTATCAATTTAATATGAAAGTCTTTGAAACTAACCAACCAAAATCTTGATGACAAATTGGAACAAAAATGTTAACAAAAAAAAAAGAACATAACAAAATCAAGATGAAACAAGATGGTGATATTGTTTACCATGCAATGAAATTGTACATCAATACTCTAGGGTTTTCTTTTGTCTCCAAGATTTTGTTGGGAGAGAAAGTAGAAAGACTTATTATTAATGGAGGGCAATACATACTCTCGCTAATATTTTGAAATATGTTGGATAATTATCTTAGTTAAGTTTAGTTAGCTTAGGAGATTATCTTCTAGGAGATAAGTTTATCTTCTAGTAAATAAGATAAGATAATACTATAGATAGGATAAGTTAGTATATGCGAAAAATGCAGTAGTTTAGTAGTATTAGAATAGATTATACACATTACATATAATCAAAGAAATAAAGTGGGTTTTCTTATGATATTTTCTATGCCCTCTTGTTTCATGGTATCAAAGCTGTTGATTTTGGTAGCCTAATTTTTCCAGCCACATCATGGCTGGAGTTCAACCAACCTTCAATTCCTTTAATGAGTCCCAAACCTCATCCCAAACACCTAGTTACGTAATACCTTCAACCCAAACTCCATCTTCTATTGATAATCTTTCGTTGCAAATCACGCAACATAGATTAAATGGAATGAATTTCCGAGAATGGTCCCAATCAGTCATGCTCGTAATCAAAGGAAGAGGCAAGGCTGGATATCTAACAGGGGCAATTCCTCAACCACACAAAACAATAGTCACTTACAGTGCTTAGGAAGCTGAGAATTCTATTGTCATGGCTTGGCTTATAAATTCAATGGAGCCAAAAATAGAAAGAACTTACCTATTATGCAAAACTGCAAGAAAAATCTGGAAGGTTGTGCAAGAAATATATTCTGATTTGGAAAACACTTCTCAGTGCTTTGAAATTAGATAAAAAATCAGAAATACTCAAGAAGGTACTATGTCGGTTACCAATTATTATAACTTACTGAATTATGGCAGGAGATGGATCTATTTTATGCAGTAAATTGGGAGTGTTGTGCTAATGCCTAGAAGTATGAAAAATTATTGGAGAAGGAAAGAGTTTTTGATTTCTTGTAGGAACTTAATGTTGGACTTGGTGAAGACGAAGAAGCTTACTCGGTTTAAAACCAGTGCCATCAATCAGAGAAATGTTTGCTGAGTTTTGTAGGGAAGAGAGTAGGAAAAAGGTCATGCTTACCTCACACTTCTGAACAAACCTCTCAAGGCTCAGCTTTAGTGGCAAACTCTCGAAAGGAGTCTACTTACCAAACGCGAGAGCAAGAAACTAGGAAAAGACTTAGTGGAAATTACATGGGAAACTACCATATTGGAAACCTAAAAGCCAAAGAGTTCAACAAAAATGTGGAGCAGCACATGTAGCAGAATCTGATATTAGCATATCCACAGGCCTATACCGGGCCCCCCAGCAGATTGCTTGAACTACTCCATCAACTCTTGAATCAGACAAAAATCACAACTGAGAAAGACTCACATGACCAACAAACCTCTATTGCAACACTAGTGCATAAAAGTAACCTGTGTCAATCATTATTATCAAAGTCCCTAAGTCAAAATCTCTGACTATGGACACAGGTGCATCAGACCACATGACTAGCTCTTTGAATGTCTTTGAAAAAAGGAGCTATGTAACTAGAAAGTTAATGTCTGGATCGCGGATGGAAAAGGGTCACCGGCTATTGGTTAAGGGAGAGTTTGTTTGCCAAAACTGACATTAAATGCTATTCTCTATGAGCCTAAGTTAACTTATAATCTACTATCTGTCAGTCAATTAACCAAGGACATGAACTGTATTGTGACGTCCTTTCCATCTCATTGTGTATTTCAGGACTGGTGTTCGAGGAAGATAATTGGCAATGCTGAGGAGAAAGATGGACTTTATTACTTCTCAGGAAATAGTACTTCTATTGAATCCAAATCACCACATTCGATTTCCCTTTCAGTTATGTCAAATTCTGATGTTATGTTATGGCATCAACGTCTTGGTCATCTTAATTTTTCATATTTGAAAATCTTATATCCAAACCTTTTCATCAATAAAGATCATATTTCTTTATATTGTGAGCAATGTGTCCT
>JAOSBK010000002.1:9495969-9521719 GCA_027568895.1 Erythroxylum shatona
GGTTCTGGTTACCCTGAGAACCGAACCTGAAAATAGGTTAACCGATCCTATAGGTTCTTTAGGTTCAGGTTCAGGTTTAGGTTCAGGTTCATCAAATTGCCGAACCTGACATTCAAGTTCAGGTTCAGGTTATTTACGAACGGGTCAGGTTACCCTACCATGAACACCCCTATCCGGACCTATATACCTTGTGATGGGGAAGTTCGATATAGAAGTTACATATAAAAGTTACGGTCTTTTGCAGTTGCTGATATAATCAATTGTAAGTATAAAGATTCCCTAACTCATTAAGAGAGCTTACGTTTTGAGAAAACTATACAAAGACCTTACCCATATCCCAGAGAGCATTTCCCATTAAGACGATGGTGGATTCAGCTCATTTCGGTTTCGAAAAACTAGTTTGAAGTTACGGAGACCAAAATCAGGTATTTCCACATTTCTTCATTTCTTGCTCTTTTACGTTCGATTTGAGATACGTAACTAAGGCACCGTTATGTATTACACATGGTATCAGAGCAGTGACGTGATCAGGTGGTTAAAAACAAAGACTTTTCGGTTTTCTCTTCATAAGATTTTTGGAGATTTCACTTATGTTTCTCGATTTTTCTTGCATAAAAGTAGTATATATGTATATAGTCTTAAGAAAAGGGGTTAAAATAAGCCCGGGAGAGCAAAAAAGGGGCTTGGAACTCGCTGAAAATTACCATTTTTGGCAGACCCAATGGCGCACATTACCTCCCCAAGGGGCGGTACGTTTGACGCTTGCGACGCACGCACCAACCATGGGTCAACACGTGGGTGGACCTTGTCACACCACGTTGCACACGCCATTAGATAAGCGCACGTGGGCGCACGTCTGGCTCGTGTTGAACGCGTCATTCACTGTTGAGGTGCGCCGCTGGGCAACGCGTGTCACTTGCAGCTGACATCATGCTGGTGTTAGTGGATGACGTCAACGCATGCTACAGTGCGCTGATTTCTACGATATTAAAAAACATAAAAAAAAATTCAGATTTCTCGTAAGGGTATCTCGGGGTGCTTTGGGTCAGTTTTCAGGTCCGGGAAATTCATAAAGTAAGTTTTCTATTTTTCTGGATTTATTACATTAGTAATAAATTAAAGCTTTTACTCCAGAAAAATGAATTAAGGGATTCTGAATCCGATTTCAACTAAACTTTCATTCTTCGGACATCATATGAGGGAGATGCTTCAAGTTTTTGTGTCTCAGATCTCATGTTTAGTATTCAGGATTGCATGATAGTTACTCGGAAAAGAAATTAAGACATTCTAAAGTCATTTTTGAGTGAATTTTTGTGCAACGAACTTGCCATAAGGGAGAGACATGAGATTCTCATGTCTCAGGTGGTCGATTCAGTGGCTAGTGACAAACGATAGTCACTGTACTAAGATTTTTTTTTTACGGAAGTCTTAAATGAAGTTTTCAAAGAATGCCTTCAGCATGAGTGTGTGACAATGAGACCGTGAATTCAGATTTTTGCATTTATTGATGTTACATTGTCATATACCATATGTCCATCAAGAATGTGAGGACAACAAAAAGATGTATCCCTTGTGTTTGTGGACTTTTTGAGTGCCGAAGAGGATGTAGTCATCACAGTGACCTTTAAAGTTAGTATTTTTGAATTGTTCTGCTTACACATTAGGAGATGCCTTTGGTCTTATGTTTGGTTATTCTACCTACAGGTGTTGGCCTTATATGAGGCTTTGAGATGTACATAAAAGCATTGGATAGAGGAAAGTCGTTACTTGAATGACCTGTTCACCGATAGGTGGTAGTGTCATGAGAGTTGATGGTTTGTACTCTGATCGATTTTATGTGAAGGTCTAGTTGCATATATTATGTATTCAGCCTACAGGTGCTTCATATATGTGTGATCGGATTTTTAGTAAAGATACTATTTAATGGCTTTGAGTATCGCTATTGTCATACATTTATGCTTATTTAAACATTATCATTTTGAAGTCATCTTTTCAATAAAAAAAATTAGTGTCACCATTAAAACCCTGACTAGTTTCAATATAAAGAAGTGGGCAGAGGATGTATTGAATGCTATGGAGATAGCTAAGGTTGATATGACCATACAAACGAATAAGCCATCTTTACCTACATTCATAAGCTCGAGAGCTCATAAAGCAGCCTATGAAACCTGGGATTGGTCTAATAGATTATATCTGATGACCATTAAGAGATCCATTTCTGACTATCTGCTAAGTGGACTTGTGGATATAGACATAGCGAAGGAGTTTCTTGATAATGTCTCCCAGAGGTACACAATCTCACCTAATGTTGAGACAAGTGCCTTGATGAAAGAATTATTCTCCATAAGGTATATGGGAGAAAGGGGAGTGATGGAGTACACATCGAGAATGATTCATCTTCATAGTAGACTGAAGATGCTAAACATTCCTTTTTCTGATGTCTTTATAGTTCACCAGACTCTGAATACACTCCCTCCAGAATTTAGTAATTTGGTGATGACATATTACACTTTGATAGCCCATTGCATTGTTGAGGAGGAGAAACTCAAATTTGCTACTCCTATAGCCCTCAAAGCAACTAAAGGGAAGGCAAAGATGAAGCCCACTAAATTCAAAGGTAGAAAGTTCAAATCTTCTCCATGTGTTAATGTTGGTTAAACCAGTACTGGTAAAGGTCATAGGGATATAAAGAAACCAGTAGTATGAGATTTAAAAGGAAAGCCTAAGACCATCAGGTTACTCTTTGGCTTATCAATTTATGGATCTAATTTTTGATAGTCGCATTAAATACTTAGTGGCAATACAATGGAACATGTAATCAAGGTGCTTCCACAATGCAGTGGTTCATATCCAGGATAAAGTCAAATTAAAGGAAAGCAAGAACTGATAATTGACAGCAATGAAGAAGTAGAAGTAATATCTATGGAGAATGTATGTACTGAAACTTGTAGTAAAGTTCATTTGGGTTTTACACGACACATTTTATATGTGATATTTTGATCATTTTTGAACAAAAAGAGTTAATATTTTATATTTAATGCTTCAATTGTACAATTGGTGTTTAATGCAAAACATAATGGTACAACTTTCTTGTTATATGGTTTGTATAGAATGTGTCTAATTCTGAATTAGATAAATGCTTCTTCGTACCTTGCTAAATAATTCATGAAATGAAGGATCTTGATGAATGAGAAGTCATACATAGTGTGACATAAAAATATAAGCCACATTTCTTGAGCTAGGGTTGAGAGATCGCTCAAGAAAAACATTTCTCAATTCTAGATTATGATGATCAGGGAACATGTGCTAACTGTTGCAAGGGTAAGTTGACTAATAAGGATATTGAGGTCAACTCATGCTTTTGTCTTGTTGAATATGATACATAAAGATATCGGTAGACCTTATACAATTGCATTGTGCAATTCTAAATGTATTTTGACATTTGTTAATGATTATTTCCATTACACTTATGCATTCTTGCTTTAAAAAACTTAAGGTTAAGAACCAATTGGGAAATTTCATCAAGATAGTCATATTTGATCGCTGAGAAGAACATCATGGCAAACATGGTGTTTCAAGACTTTAAAAGGTCCATTTGTCAAATATTTAGAATCAGTTAGAATAGTGACTTAATTCACTATGCCGAGTAGTTCTGAGCAAAATGGTGTGTTGCTGAAAGGTATAACCACCCTAAAGGACTTGAAGTCAATGCAAAACGAGACTAATTTACCTGATTATCTAGAAGTTTGAAAACCCAACTATGCACACATTCGTGTATGTGGCTGCCCTACTGAGGTAGTATAATCCTTATAAAGAAAGATTGCATGTCGTTTCACTCATTGCTATTTAGTAAGATATCCTGACCACTTTAAAGCTACAACTTCTACTGAATAAAAGGAGGGATCGGAATAGTGGAATCACAAACAATTAAGTTTCTAGAATATAACGTCTATGACGATGGTGGGCTCTTTGACCCTTCGAATAATAGTAGGCCAGATACTACAGTTATCATGTACCCGCTACTCAACAGTTAGATTCAGTGGATCTAAGTCTCTGTACCGTACCTGTACAGGAACAGGAATCCACACTTGTACATATAGAGCTTCCTGGGGCAACAAGATCTAATACAATTAGGTAAATCCACTAGAGTGAGACGACCTGCTATCACATTTGATTACATAGTCTATTAGGTGTACAGGACTATGCTATTAGACATGTTACGGATCTAGTTACTTTTACAGAATTTGTTTCTAGACCGAATGCAGATGTGTGGTGGGTTGCAATGACTGATGAGATGTAAGCCATGAAGCATAGTCAGGTCTAGAAGTTAGGTGATTTGTATCGGAACTGCAAACCCATCAGTTATAAGTGAAGTTTTAAGACCTAAAGGATTTTAGAATAAAGTTCAACGATTTATGGGCTCGTTCAGTTGCCTAATGGTTCACTTAGATAGAAAGGTTGACTTTATGTTACCTTTTCTCTCGTACCCTCATAGGATACATTTTGAGTAATTATGACAATTGTAGCTCACAATGATATAGAGTTATATCAGATGACTGTCAAAACCACTTTCCTGAATAAAGACCTTTATGAAGTGGTCTATATGGTACAACCTGAAGGATTTCAAGATCTAGATGGAACTGACACGGTTTGCACATTATGCAAATCAATATATGGTTTACATCAAATCTTCCGAAAGTGATATCTTACAATTAATAAGGTTTGGCCTCTTTCGGTTTTATGAAAAATAAAGTTAAAAAGATGCTTGTACTATAAGGTCAGGGAAAGCAAAGTTATCTTCCTATTATTGCATGTGGATGATATAGTACTCACGTCAAATTACTTGACCACATTGTATGAGGTTAAGCAATTTTTGGTCAAGAACTTTGACATGAAGGACCTTGGAGTAACATCTTTTGTCAAAAGTATTCAGATTCACCAGGACAAATCTCAACACTCATAAGAGCTTATATGGAATGCATATAATGAGTATGTGTTACAAAGGTTTAATACAGTTAACAGTAAACCTGTTGTAGCATCTATCTCTTATAGTGAGAGATCATCTTTGGCATAGTATCCAAAGAATAAAGTAAAGAGAGAGGTTATGAGGAATGTTCCATTCTAGTACGGTTAATAGCCTGATGTATGCTCGACTATGTACTAGGTAGGACATTGTATTCACTATTTGACTATTTGGTCAATATCTGGTTAATCCAGGTGTAGACCATTGGAATGCAATCTAATGAGTGTTGAGATACTAAAGGGAATTAAGGATTATATGTTAACATATAACACGGTCAACAGATTAATCCTCATAGGAAATTCAGATTCAGATTTCAACAATGTGTCCGAATGATCGAAAGTCTACTTAATGTTACAATTTTAAGTTTGCAGATGGTATAATGTCTTGGAAGTATGTCAAGTAGACACGGGTAACTTCCTCGACTATGCATGCAAAGTACATGCTATGGGGCTGCTTCCTAAATGGTTTGACTCAAAAACTTAATTTTTGAGTTGTCTGTGATTGACTCAATGGCTAGACCCATTTGGTTGTACTATGATAATCTTGTTGCTATGTTGTTTAATAACAACAAAGAATATCACAGGGTCTTAGCATTTAAAGGTTAATTATTTGGTCATAAAGATGTTGATACAAAAAGGTGACATTAAGGTTTGGAGCATTTAAGATTGAGAAAAAGTTAGTAGATCCTTTAACTAAAGGACTTTGCCCACTTGTGTTTGTGACATAAGTATACATTATGCGTGTTTTGATGTCCTTAGACATTATTAGTTAGGGGATTGTTATGTTTGTTGCATGTACATTTGTATATTTTAATGTATTATGATAGTATGATGGTTCATCAATAAAGATGATTATCATTTATCCTCAGTAATACGTGTTATCATACATTGTCATAATACATATAAAAGTCTTAAAATTTGTGTCAATCTTAAGCATTTAAAGGTCATTGAGTATATATACAGATTAACCTTGTACCTATGTCATTTAGACATATACAATTTTTAACAGATAACTATGAAGTTTGATATGACATAGGTGATTTAAGTTTTTTAATCCCATAAAGGTTCTCTAATGCAGTTTAGCAATCAGTTGGAAAACATAAAGATTTTCTCTAATGCAGTTTAGCATTTGGTGAGAGTAAACAAGTTTTCTCTAATGTTGTTTAGCATTTGGTGAGAGAAAACAGGATTTTCTAATGTAGTTTAGCATAAAGTTAGAGAAATCAAGACCTACAAACGAAGATGATATAATTTAGAACACAAAAGTATCATCCTAGTTTGCCACACTTCATTATTCCATTCATGTTAGTGAGGTAGTAGGTATACATGAATGTATTGGATCTGTGTCGTGCATGATACATGCATTTGATATTTTTAGGTATTGAAAACCTTGCAGGATGAAATGATGGATTTTTGTTATCTTTGGATCAAATATTTTGTTTTTAAAACCTAGTTGACTAATTCAGTAATGTGACTTAACCGAGTTTTTAAACTGCTTTTAAACTAAAGTCAACACTGCAGTTAATACTTGTCCAAGGGGATGTTGGACAATTTTGTCCTATCCTATCAAGTTAGACAACTATTAATTACATTTTTCAGTTTTTTAATAACTTATCAGCTAAGTTATGTAATTTGATTCAAATAAAGATAATAAAGGGGCCCAATAAATGATCTAAATCAATGGGTCGAAGTCCGTGTGAAAAATAAATCCCGATCAATGTAAACCGGACCCATATCAACCTTGTGATGGGAAAGTCAAATATTGAAGCTATATATAAAGGTTAAGATCTTCTGCAATTGTTCATGTAATCAATCGTAAGTATAAGAATTCTATGACTTATTAAGAGAGCTTACGTTTTAAGAAAACTGTAAAAAGACTTTACCCGCGTCCCCGATAGCAGTTCCTGTAAAGACGATGGTAAATTTGCCCTCGTTTTGACTTCAAAAAGCTTGTTTGAAGTTACAAGGACCAAAATCAAGTATTTCCACATTTTTTTATTTCTTACTCTTTCACATTCGATTTGGGATACGTAACTAAGGTATTGATACATACATCATTTTCTATGTTTTGTCTTCAGCTTTCCAACTGAGGACAAGCACAGTTCACTTGTGGTAGAATATTTCAGGTGATTCTGGACCAAATCGTTTTGAATTTCTGGTCACGGGGGTGAATTATTAGGTGGACAAGATGTTGGATCGATGAACTCTCCTTAATTATTGCATATTTGTTCTTTTTGATTCGATGCTTTAAGGTTACCTCTGTTTTGTCAACTATTGTTTCGTTGTCACAAATCTCCAGGATATATCGTATGAAAATCAAGTGAAAAGATGCCACTTTTTAGTGTTTTTTACCATCAGTTAACTAGCGGATGCAACCAAATCTTTTTGAGAAGTAAACGCATCAACATCTATGATGATAGTGTGATGATTCTCATATACACTAATACTAGTTGTTTACTTTATTCAAAAAGCATGTTCCATGCATGCGCTTAGGGATTGGTTAAATAATTTATGGAGATAATCCTTCTTTGTATAATGTCTTGAGATGTCTTAATAGAATCCTGATAGAGCATACTTATCACCTGTATAAATATATAAAACAAATATCTTTTATTTGGGTGACCATATAACTAGGTCATATTCCAATAAGGCATCCCAACCACTTGTGAAACACTTGATCAGAAAATGGATAAAAACAGATGTGACAATTGTCCAATCGTTAAAAGAATAGGTGCATTGCCTGTGCTTGTGTGGTCAAACAATTAGATCAACTTTTTGTTTAGCTAAGATATTTTAACAGCTAACTTAGGTTCAACAAGGCAAGAATGGTTGGGTTCAGTTGGACCATTTTATGGCACTTGAGAAAGAGGTGTTAACCTTAGTTCCAACAGGCAAGAAATCTTGTACAGATCAAGGGTTCATGGGAGGGGTATCCAACCAACAATTACATGAATTGAAATTGATTATCATTATCAAGTTATAACCCAAATAGCGTGGACACCAAGACAATTGGGCACGTCATGGAATATGGAGCCAAGAGGATCACCTTCGTTGACTACACGGACTTGCCGAGCTAAGTAAGTACACAGCTTTGTTAAGCCAAATATTATGAAGTTAGAAAAATAAAAAGTATCACGTACTCGACAACTTTCATATATGTAAATGCCCGTAATAACCAATACATACCAACATAATAGGCAGGATCCAAGAAGTGAAACTCCACAATCTCCATTATTAACATTGCATGAAGGATTGCAATGCCTACTAAGAAGCACGACACCAAAAAGCCACAAGTAGGCTATACTATTTAAGGAGTGCATGACTGCTAGCACTCGGCATACCATAATAGTACACAATTCTAAGTGAAAACGGTCTGAAACATTATGTGCTGATATCATCTGTAAATCGAGGTACACCATGTCATTCTTCCTTCTTCTGCAAAAACATTTTTGCCACCACTTCTCCACTATACGGGGTAGAAGGGTATGCATACTGCTGAAGAACAGAGAATATAACCATCTCCACGATGACCAAGACATTCTGAATAGCTTCCTCAATGTGCTCCACATCCAACCAGAAATGATGAGACCGAATGATGCCCATTGCCGCTAGTATCTCAAGGACCATTCCCTAGGGAGGATTGGAAAAGGTTATTGTTCTGAATAATAAATTTTGTCCAGATATCAGATCAGATAGGTGAAGAATAAGGTAGGAGTGATGGCCGAAAAGCAGTACTTTCATACATAATAATTTCGTGAGATAAATCCCACAATAACGCAATTTTAAGGTCATACATTTTGCCATTTGAAATCTTAGTCCTAGCCTGGAAATAATTCTCTTATCATGTTCAAACAAAACTTATAAGAGTTCTAGTATAATGAAAGCTACATCCAGTTAAGTTACAAGAATATGAGAGTAGCTGCTACTAGTAAAACCTCCAGGTGTCAAATAAACCTTAAACCATACCAGCCGAGTTACAATAACTATCAGCTTTTTATCATGTCTTATTCATGTTAAGTTTATCAAACGCTTGTTTTGTTTTACCTAACCTCATTGCATGTAAGACTTTAGTATTTGCTTTTGGCTTAATGCTCCATTAGCCGTTCATTCTTTTTCCGCCACGCCCTTCCAGTTTTTTTATTTTTTTCCCCTTCTGATTAGAAGTTAGAACCATTCTCCTCCAACTCTATAAAAGAACAAGCAGAAGAAAAAGGAAACCCAGAGGTACATATTTACCTGCCAAAAGCAAAAGAAGACAATTCCCTTAATGCATAAGAACTTCGCCAGGGGCCTGTGTGGGGCCAACTCCTTTGCAAAGACATGGTAAAAGGCTATCAGAGAATATAGTGCAAGAGAAACCGAAATGTTTAGGATAATGGTGAATGTCCAACTCAACCAAGTTGGGTACATCCCAAGAAGTTGGAGCATTATCATCAAGATCGAGCATATTGGCCGGATGATAACAAATTGCCATGTCCAGTCTCTAAGAAGCTTTAGATGCCGGTGGTCTAGCCGGACAGTTTTAGGCTGCATTTTGTACGGGAGCATATTTTGTCAATTTTAACCAAATGTCAAGTTCAATTCTAGGTTGGCTGCAATTGATCTTAACACATGAAAACCACAGTTTCTGCACCTGAAAAATTGTCATTGGAAAAGAATGATGGATTTCTCTCCCTTTAACTCCATCTGGCACAATATTTCTCCTAATGGATATATTTAGGTAACTATACATCAAAGCCAAGAACTTTGCTATTGCCTGCAGTAGAGAAGCACAGAAGCAATGGTAGCAGAAAAATAATGAGACAAACTACGATAACTCACAATACAAGCCAAACAACAATCAACTATTAGGCACTCACCAGAGCTTCGTAACATTCTTTGACTGACTCCAAAAATGTGAAGAATGGTTTACTGCCCTGGATGTCCAACAAACCAACAAAGGAGTCAAAAGCATATATAGGAGCCATGCAGATTATGATCAATATGGCTTTCTGTTCCTTGGGATTTTTCCAGAAGAAGAGATGCTGTGACAGAAGCTGCACTGTGAAATGCATTGTAAGCATCACACAGAGTGCTGATCCCAAGAGGGTAAGCTGTGCAGGACTCATATTACTTAGGTCTATCATTGTGCTGCTGGTTTGCAACCAGGAATCTGCAGAGGAGTTTAAGCAAACCAAACTCTGTTAGAATATAGAAGGACTGGATGGAGAGAAACCAGAGTAATCAGTACGCCAATAACTCATGCTACTGCTACGCAAGTATCATCAACTCTGTAAACCATTCAAATGCTAAGAAACATGTGGGTGCTTTTTTCTCATTTGCCTAACAAAAATGAAATAAGTCAAAATTGCACCAAATTCACATTATTGAAGCTTCACCTATATAATTTAAACCTCAAGTGACACAGTTATACAAATTACGTGAACCCCATTTGTGTTATGTAGGTAGACCAAACCAGAAACAGTCAATATATAAGTTCAGGTAAAGCAGCTGAACTGTAAACTGAGCAACAGAAACAAGTTGAATGAGTGTCAAAACCTAAAGAACATACATAGAAGCAGTAAAAGTAATATTCTTCAAATAGGCACAGCTGGGAAGCAAGGAAGACAAGTTGGAGCAGAAGTCTAAGAAGAGTTTAGAATATAGTTCTCCAAATTGAATATCTAAAAACTTGTAATTTGAAGTTGTTAAAGCACATCTGAGTATAGCCGTGTGAAAATACATTAGGAATTGTATAAAAGCTAGAGCAAGAGAAATTCTTTTACAAAACTTCCACTCTTGACATTACTCACTAGTACGATTAATTTAAAGGGCATATTGATGAATTAATTTAACTTTAAGAAACACAACAAGAAACCTAGCCAAATAATATCCAAGATAGACATTAAAAAATGGGGGCATAATTATGAAAATTCCACATTGGAGACTTAGAGTCAACAGCTACTATCTGGTTGCACAAAAAATAGGTGATCACAGCCAGTGTATTCTAAACATATTGGCATCAATAACATGAAACTTCAAACTAGTTTGCTTACTTTTTACACTCATTTACCAAGTACACCATAAAAGAGATAACTATGTTGATATACATATTTTCAGTTTCTTTCAAGCTGAAGGAGATGATTAGTCACAGGTAGAAAAGCAACTTCATTCGAAAATTCAACCAGGTGGAAGTAAACGAAGTTAAATTTGGAGAACACCCAGCAATATTTAGTTATTAAAACAAACATGACAGAACTACTATAATTACACAGAGTCGTGATGTTTTGGGAACAAGGGTACACAGATGACCGCAAAAGCTCACGCTCACTTTTTTCTTTTTCTGCTTAAACATGTACTAATAAAACAAGTGAAGATTGAGTATACCATGTAGAAGACTCTAAAAACTTCAAACCATGCAAAGAAGCAATCAACACTGCATATGAAAAGGCAACCTTTCCATCAAATAAGAACAATTCCTAATCACACTGCTAACCAAGCACCAAGAAAACCTTTATAACAATTCTGGGTGGACGACTTTGTTTTCTTAAGGCTTCAACCATACCGCCAGCATTCCCTTGCCCAAAAAAGGTATGAAAAGTTATGCCCTTACTTCTTTGGCCCTTATAAAATTATTAAAAGAGTGAGACCTGTTGCATATGAATTAGAGTTGCCTGAATCTCCCCACGTCCACCCTATTTTCCATGTTTCTTTACTCAAACCAGCTTATGGACTGCAAACACAAACCTTACCACCACCTTTACCTATTAATTCAAATTGGAAGCTGACCTTATCACCTTCTAAAATCTTGAATTGCCATCAGGTCAAAGAAGGTGGGATACCCAATCTTGAACTCTAGATTCAATGGAATGATCGTCCTCTGGAAGAAGCAAGTTTGGCAAATTATGAATTACGCAAGGAACAATTTCTTAATTTTTACCTCAAGGGGAAAGTAACGAGACAACAACTCCCTTGCTCACGTACTCCAGGAGGCAGAAACATGAAAAGCAAGCTGAGTTTGATGGAGTCAACCATGTGCGCCTCAAGATTAGGGGTTTGATAGTAGTAGATGCAGTTGTTACACATTATCATTAGATTTAGATTCTGCTATGCAGATTTGTTTTATTTGGACATTATAAATACCCCACTTAGGAATAGTAATTTTCAGATTTCTTATGTTATTGTTTCTGTTGGATTATTATCTTAGATAAGTTTAGGAGATTATCTTCTAGGAGATAAGTTTATCTTCTAGTAGATAAGATAAGATATACTATAGATAGGGTAAGTTAGTATATACGAAAAATCCAGCAGTTTAATAGTATTGGAATAGATTATACTCATATATAAATTACATATAATCAGAGAAATAAAGTGAGTTTTCTTCTGATAGTTTCTATACCCTCTTGTTTCATGGTATTAGAGCTACCGATTCTGGTAGCCTAATTTTTTCAGCCACATCATGGCTGAAGTTTAACCAATCTTTGACTCCTTTGATGAGTCCCAAACCTCATCCCAAACTCCTAGTTACGTAATACCTTCAGCTCAAACTCCATCTTCTTCTATTGATAATCTTTCGTTGCAAATTAGGCAACATAGATTAAATGGAACGAATTTTCAAGAATGGTCCCAATCAGTGATGCTCGTAATCAAAGGAAGAGGCAAGGCTAGATATCTAACAGGGGCAGTTCCTCAATCACATGAAACAACAGTCACTTACGGTGCTTGGGAAGCTGAGAATTCTATTGTTATGGCTTGGCTTATAAATTCAATAGAGCCAAAAATAAGAACCTACTTATTCTGCAAAACTGCAAGAGAAACTTGGGAGACTGTGCAAGAAATATATTCTGATTTGGAAAACACTTCTCAGTGCTTTGAAATCAGATCAAAAATCAGAAATACTCAACAAGGTAATATGTTGGTTACCAAGTATTATAACTTACTCACTGAATTATGGCAAAAAATGGATCTATTTTATGCAGTAAATTGGGAGTGTTGTGTTGATGCGAGAAGTATGAAAAATTATTGGAAAAGGAGAGAGTTTTTGATTTCTTATAGGGACCTAATGTTGGACTTGATGAAGTATGAGGAAGGTTACTCAGTTTAAAAACATTGCCATCAATCTGAGAAACGTTTGCTGAGGTTCGTAGGGAAGAGAGTAGGAAAAAGGTCATGCTTACCTCACACACTTCCAAACAAACCTCTCAAGGCTCAGCTTCAGTGGCAAACTCTCAAAAGGAGTTTACTTACCAAACCCCAAAGCAAGAAACCAATAACAAACAGTGGTGTGACCATTGTGATAAGCCCTACTACACCCATGAGACCTGCTGGAAATTATATAGGAAACCACCAGATTGGAAAGCTAAAAGCCAAAGAGTTCAATAAAAACGTAGAGCAGCACATGTAGTAGAATTGGATATAAGCAAATCCACAGGGCTAAACTTGACCCCCCCAATAGATTGAACTACTCCGTCAACTCTTGAATCAGACAAAAATTACAATTGAGAAAGACTCACATGACCAACAAACCTCTACTGCAACACTAGTACATAAAGGTAACCTGTGTCAATCATTATTATCGAAGTTCCTAAGTCAAAATCTCTGGATTGTGGACACAGGTGCACCAGACCACATGACTGGGTCTTTGAATGTCTTCGAAAAATATGAGCCATATAACTAGAAAATTAATGTCTATGTCACGGATGGAAAAGGGTCACCAGCTATTGGTCAAGGGAGAGTTTGTTTGCCAAAACTGACATTAAATACTGTTCTCTACGTGCCTAAGTTAACTTATAATCTACTATCTATCAGTTAATTAACCAAGGACATGGACTGTATCGTGACAGTCTTTCCATCTCATTGTGAATTTCAGGACCGGTGCTCGGGGAAGATGATTGGCAGTGCTAAAGAGAAAGATGAACTTTACTACTTCTCAGGAAAGAGTACTCCTACTTAGTCCAAATCACCACATAGGATCTCTCTTTCAGTTATGTCAAATTCTAATGTTATGTTATGTCATCAACGCCTTGATCATCCCAATTTCCCAAATTTGAAAATCTTATATCCAAACCTTTTCATCAATAAAGATCATATTTCTTTATATTGTGAGCAATGTGTCCTTGCAAAACAAAGCCAAAATACTTCTCCCGTACACTTATACATACCCTTAAAACCTTTTCAATTAATTCATAATGATATTTGGGGTTCCCGCTAGAGTTACAAGTCTAACCGGTACTTGTTGGTTAATCAGTTTCATTGATGATCATAGTATGTTGGGTATATCTAATGAAAGACAAATCTGAAGCGTATCATATCTTTAAATAGTTCCACAAACTCATCAAAAATGTATTATAGACCTCTATTCAAGTAGTGCGTACAAACAATGGGAGAGAATATTTGTCAACTGATTTTATTCAATATCTCAAATGGAATGGGATCATTCACCAGAGCTCTAGTGCTTATACTCCACAACAAAACGGGATAGTGGAGAGAAAGAATCGTCATCTTTTAGAGGTAGCCCGATCTATGATGTTTACTAACTTTGTTCCAAATTCCTATTGGGGAGAAGCCATTCTAAATGCCTCATACTTGATAAGTCGTCTCCCTTCAAAAACTCTTAAATTCCAAACCCCATTAGGTGTTCTTCTAGAACAATTTCCTCACATTAAGCTCCTTAATTCTCTTCCTCCTAAAGTCTTTGGGTGTACTGTTTTCGTACACAACAATATAGAAGCAAACTTGACCCACGAGCTATTAAATGTGTGTTTGTTTTCTGCTCTCCCATTCAAAAGGGTTATAAATGTTTCTCAGTTTCTACAAAGAAATTCTTTGTTTCTCAAGGCTTTACACAAACTTATGGAATAGATTATGAGGAGACATTTGCTCCAGTTGCGAAGTTGAACACAATTAGAGTCCTCCTATCATTGGCTGCAAATTTAGATTGGGAACTCCATTAGCTCGACATTAAAAATGCCTTCTTAAATGGTACATTAGATGAGGAAATATATATGTGGATACCACCAAGTTTTGAAACTGAAGAAGGAAGGGGGAGAGTTTGCAAACTGGAAAAAAAAATCCTTATATAGCCTTAAACAGTCTCCACGAGCATGGTTTAAGAGGTTCAATGACACTCTTTGCAGGTTTGGATACAAACAGGGACAAGCTGATCACACAATATTTGTGAAGTGTGGAAAAAATGGAAAGAAATCCATCTTGATTGTGTATCACAGGCGATGACACTAGTGAGATCAATGATCTTAAACAAAAATTGAGGCTAGAATTTAGGGTAAAAGACCTTGGAGCATTGAGACACTTTCTTGGAATGGAGATTGCTAGAAGTAAGGAAGGTATTTTCATATCTCAACGAAATTACATTCTTGATTTACTAGAGGAAACAGGAAAGATGGGTTGCAAACCTATGGGAACTCCACTGGAGAGAAACTGGAAATTCAAGAAAAATGAAGAAGATCCTCCTATTGACAAAGGAAGGTACCAAAGGTTATTAGGAAAACTTATCTATTTGTCACTAATCAGACCAGATATTACTTATTCTGTGAGTATTGCTAGTTAATTTATGCACTCTCCAACTTAAAGACATTTAGAGGCAGTCAATCATATTTTGAGATATCTCAAAGGCAGTCCAGGTAGAGGATTAATGTTTCGGAAAAATGAGAAAAGAAGCATAGAAGGGTTCACGGATGCAAATTGGTATGGTTGCATTGAAGATAGTAGGTCAACACCTGGTAATTGTACTAAACTAAGGGAGAATCTTGTCACATGGAGAAGCAAGAAGTAGTCTTTAGTAATGCAGAAGCAGAGTTTAGGGCAATTGCACAAGGAATTTGTGAAGTTATTTGGTTAGAGAGGTTGATGCAGGACCTATAGATCACCACTTTCTCTCCCACCAAAGTTTTCAGTGGTAGTAAATCAGCCATCAGTATAGTGAAGAATCCAGTTCAACATGATCGAACAAAAGATGTTAGAATTGACAGGAGCTTTATCAAATGTGAAATAGAAGAAGGGGGCATTGATGTAGGCTATGTCCTTACTGAAGTAAGGAAGCCGATATCTTCACAAAGATAATGCCTATGCCTAGATTCAAGACAATTCTAAGCAAGTTGGGAATATATTCCTCAACTTGAGATGGAGTGTTGGATAATTATCTTAGATAAGTTTAGTTAGCTTAGGAGATTATCTTCTAGGAGAGAAGCTTATCTTCTAATAGAGTAGATAAGATATACTATAGACATGATAAGTTAGTATATACAAAGTATCCAGTAGTTTAGTAGTATTAGAATAGATTATACTCATGTATAAATTACATATAATCAGAGAAATAAAGTGGGTTTTTTCCTGATATTTTCTATACCCTCTTGTTTCAAAATATGACACCTAACCTATTCTATATAGAAAGTAATATCATAGTATTCCTATATATAATAACAACATAAAACTCTAACGGCTAGCTTTAGATTGATCCAACAATTTTGGATTAATAATTCAGTTACCGGTTTTTCTAATGTCTCAGGATTCTCTATTGTATTTTTATTTGAACAGATGGCATGTGGATGAAAATTGATTTACCATGTAACAATTCCTTAAAACCTTGTAATGACATGATGAACGAGAATCACGATTATACTTGCAGATATTTTGTGGGCAGTGGAAAGAGAAGAATAAGGCTTTCTCATTTAGAGGAGATTCAAACTGGCTTGGGTTCAGTAAGGTATAATGTACTGAAATTTCATATATGCTATCATGCAGGCATTTGCCCATTTGTATTGGTTATACTTGTAGTGTGTTTTGTAGGTCAAAAAGTATGATGAGGTTCAATGGGCTAATGTAGATAGTTTAATCAAAAAGTCGGATGAAAGCTGTCTCTGAACTAGAATCCATGTGTTAAACACTAGCTTTGTCCCTCTCTCTCTTGATTGTTGACTGAATTTGTAATAATATTAACTTTTTATGGTTATTCTTTTGGAAACGTAAAACAATTCCAATAATATGATCATCATATGCTGCTGATATTTATTGATGGTTACTTGCTTTTGTATAGAATTTATAAGAGGGAATTCTTAGTTTGGAACAATGTAGCCTGTGGGTTCTGAATATAGTCTCAGATTGAAATAAGCTAAAGTTTCTGATTAATTTAAGAAATTGATTATGTGAAAGTAGGTGATCCCTTAAATCTCACAGGTCTGCATGTTGATCCTTTCTGCAGAGCTCCAGTAAGGATGTCTTGGGTGGGTGGTGTGATTCAGGCAGCATATTTGTGGCGGATGTTGAATCAAAAATGGTTTGATGAATATGCTGAGGACTTCATGAATGAAGGATACCCTTGTGGTAACTTTCCTCTCACTCATCTGTCATAATATTTTTGTGCATCATAAGATTTTGAAATTTGCAGTCTATCATTCCTATGGGAAGCAGTTATTTCAAGCAGCCGCGAACAAGCGGAAGTCAAACTTGCCAGCAACAAGCTTGGTCACGAGTCAAAGGTCACAAATCTTGAATGATTCCAGGAAGAAAGTCAATGCAAGATTCACGCACGCATTAGTTTCTGGGAAAAAAGAAAAGAGCATCTATTTCATTTCTGGTCCTGAACATCGAAGTTGAGGTCTGCACATGGGTTGTTCTGATTTGTTTAATAAGTTTTACAGCTGATCTTACAGGATGTGGATGTCACAGTTCTAAATATTTAATGTTGTCAACTCTCCTGCCCTTTGTCCTTTTGTCAAATAATAGTGGGTATGTAGTTTGAACCACCTTAAACTTTGCGTTTCCTTTGCCCTGTTTAAGTTAAGAGCTAGGTGAATCCAACTTTTTATGGTGTTGAGCTGCATATGCTTGTAAGATTCCCTAGTCTTTTCAACCTTCTCCTCCATGGTTATCTTGGGAAACATACCAATCCAATTTGTAAAGTTGAAGTAAATGATGATGCAAATTCAGATTAAGGGAAGTAATTGTGCACGTAAAATGCATATTAACTCCTTATGGTAATCTTGTATGTCAAGTTTAGTTTGGAAAGGGTACTTTTGATTAAAAGTTTAGTTTCAGAAGGGTAATTTTAAGTAAAAGTTTAGTTCCCAGTCCGATTTAAGACTGGTGCAAAGGCGGACGATGAAAGATCCAGACTGCTCCTTTATCATGTTAGGTTGGTGATGTTTGATGCCGAGAAAAACGGGGTCCCATCTTCTGAGATCAAAAGTCCAATCAACAACTCACTCAGCTACCATTTACATATGCAAATCTTACGATATCTTCATTAATATGCACCTCATATCACATCCTGTGCTCAATCTCTTCAATTAATACCCCCTTTCCAAATTTCTGCATGCATCAGCACACCAGATTGTGGAGAATGGAGCTCATTGATCTGAAATTTCAGCTTGTATGGTTCAGTTGCAATTGACACAGATAGTTATCAACTTTCTTGGCAGAAATAGACGAGATAGGAAGTTAGGTTGATGAGCCGGGACGCATAGTGAGTATTAAATGCAGAGGTTCCCACAGGCCACAGCATCCCTGATTGAGGCATACACGTCGCCCTCCAAACACAGTGACCAAATAATAATGCTAATAATAATTCTCAAATGATTCGACGGTGTGGCCTTAGCCTTACTCTTCGCATCCAATTATATATACATATAATCTATATCAACGAGTCGATGGTTGTGTTTTTAATTCTGTATAATTTTTAATTTTAAATATATATTAAATAAACCATCAAATAACGAATCATGGTTGCTTGCTTCTTGGATCGACACGTCCCTGTCTTAAACTTGAATGCAATTTTAAAGAAGTGTCCCAAAAAATGTGTCATTCGACGTGGGTGGGTCCGTTTCTTTCAGGACCACTACTTAATTGCTTATTTTTCACCAAAGAAAAGGTAAGCAAATGATTCCTATAAGTTACATTTGTGATTAATTTTCTTGAAATAAAGCTAAACTTGGTAAGAACTTGAGATTTACCTTTCTTCTTTCTTAGAGAAGAAGGAAAGATCTTCAACAAATTTGTATTTGGAATTCCAAAGGACATCCAACTAAGCAAGTCTGCAGCTTTTTCAGTACAAGAATCCCAATGTTATGCAAGAATAGGATAGGATGTGCAATTAATTAATAATATCAAACGGATTGAACTGTGGAGGCTGTACTTGTCGGGGAACATGTAAATTTTCTCGAAACCACCAAAAACCACACGTGAAATCGCAAGTTCCCTAGATTAGCTTAACCGCCCTATCCGCTTAATTGAAGGGCCGTCTCAGACTCAGACAGCGGCGTCCGGAGAAACTCAAACCCAAAAAAAAAGAAAAGGCATCTCTTGTTAGAATCACGTCTTTGGTTTGAGTTTGACCCACAATTCTGGTGCTGTAATTAACACGCAAACCACCACTTGCAGCATAATCAAAAAAAAAAGAGCCACATTTCAATTGCTCTATTCAACACGTTCCCTTTGGCTTTGTTGTTCAATCACATCTGCGTTTATTAAACTAATATATTTGAAGATAGAATAATATAAAAGATACTTAGCAAGTATACTACACTAGACTGAGTCTACCTGCAGTTTTACGCGCCAACGAAGACCCAGCTGTTTAGACTCTCCACCACGTGTACATGCCCCAACAATGACATGCAATATCTCCATTTACGTTCACATCACGATCCTCCATCGTCTGCTGTTAACGATTCTAATTCGACGGCGGTGATCCATTCCTAACGAAAAAGTGGACCTCGCCTGGCCTCGCCTCAGTTTATCCATAAAAGTCGTCCAATCCAACTACACCAATGTGTGTGACATGTAGCGTTTTCTTTTTAAGTGAAAAATTGAAGAAGGGTAACGGTAAAATTTAGGACTTAATTTATCCCCGCTTTATCAGTTTCTTTTTAGATATAATCCCCTCTCCTCTCCTCTCCTCTCCTCTCCTCTCCCTCTAGGGTTTCTCAACAATCAATGTCTCTTCTGCTCTCTCTTTCTCTCCCCATATTTGTTCCGATTATTGTTTGATAATGCCAGCTACGGCAGATTACCAAGGGTCGGCGGCCGCGGCGTTCGGTCGATCACTCCTCAGCCTCAGGCGTGAGCAGGTACATGCCATGGGCGAGACCCACGAGCCTTCGAGCCTCGACTTGGAGCTCGAAGCCTTCCAGAAACAGGTCTCCGACAGATTCACCGACCTGTCGGTCGTGGGCTTGCAGGAGCTGCTCTCGCTCCCTTGGATCAGGAAGCTTCTTGATGCTTTCCTCTGTTGCCAGGAGGAGTTCAGGCTTATCATACTGAATAACAGGCCTCTCGTTTATCGCCAGCCCTTGGATCGTATGGTTCACGACTTCTTCGAACGCAGCGTCAAGGCTCTGGATGTGTGTAATGCGATTCGCGACGGTATCGAGCAGATCAGAGAGTGGATGAAGCTTCTTGATATTGTCCTCTGCGCGTTGGATAATCAGAGGTTTCTCGGCGAAGGCCAGTTCCGTCGCGCCAAGAAAGCGTTGGTTGATTTGTCCATTTCGATGCTGGACGAGAGGGAGTCCACTACAGGTATGGCGCACAGGAATCGTTCCTTTGGACGGCAAAACCCGTCTCCAAGAGACCAGCACCAGCGAAGCCCGGGGCATTTTAGGTCCTTTTCATGGAGCGTCTCGCGGTCGTGGTCTGCGGCCAAACAGCTTCAAGCAATTGGCAACAATTTGGTGGCTCCGAGAGCTAATGATATCGTTGCGTCTAATGGGATAGCGGTGGCAGTTTATACCATGAGCTCGATACTGTTATTCGTAATGTGGGCTCTCGTGGCGGCGATTCCTTGCCAGGACAGGGGTTTACATGTCCACTTTTCAATTCCCAGAAACTTTCCGTGGGCTGCTCCCATATTGTCTTTGCACGATAAGATTTTGGAAGAATCGAGGAAGAGGGATCGGAGGAACGCGAGTGGGTTGTTGAGGGAGATTCATCTGATGGATAAATCGACGAGGTTGATGGGTGAATTGACTGATACAACTCATTTTCCATTGACAGAAGAGAAGGAGAGAGAGGTGCGGCAAAGCGTGCAGGAGCTCAGACTGATCTGTGAGGGAATAAAGGAGGGTTTGGACCCGTTGGAGAGGCAAGTGAGAGAGGCGTTTCATAGAATTGTTCATAGCCGAACTGAAGGCCTGGTTTCTCTTGGGCGAGCCAATCATAATGATTGAGATTATTAAAGAGTTGTCGTCTCGGCTTGAATTTGGGACTTTGAAGATATGAGTGATGGTTCAAGAATAAAAGGGTAAGGAAGCACAAGTTTTCATGTATTTAATATATATTGTATAAAGAAAACGTAGGTTCTTTGGAAACTGGGGACTTTCCAGAGTCCGGGATGCTGTTCTTCAGCTGGTGTTGCTCTTTTGTATAATTGAAAATTTCGAGTAAATTACATCTTGCTGTTTTAGCTGATTTTGCTTTGGATTCTTGTTTTGTTCCTGCAGTTGCAAATGTTTCAATTTTTTTGGTCAGCATATATTTTGGTTTCCATTGCAACTGCAATTCGAGGAATAGAATGTAAATGCTGCTCCTTATATTGGTCTGTTTGGAATTTCTGATAGATGATGGCTGTGAATGGGAAATCAGAAACACTCATTTTTGTCTCGTCTTCTGTTCATCTTCTGAACATATATCCCGTGTGCCCTCACTTTTATCCTGTTCTTGGGACAGAGTTGGCAACTTCTCGTATCACAAAGATTTAAAGTTAATTCTCATCTCGATTGATATTGAATTTCTGTATCCACCTGATCTGGAATGTTGCATCTTTTGATTGGTCTAGTTAGTACCTGAGTTGTCAGCTTTCACTGGCGGAGATGGGTTCTTGTTTATCCACAGATTATCTATATTTTCTTTTATTAACCAGACAATTAATCAAAGAATGTCATGGTTAAGCTAACTTCGATCTTTATTACTGATATCTGATGAATTCCTGCTGGAGGATAAGAGATTCTGCTTACGTAAATTGTTAATCTCCAGTTTACTTTTGACGCTACAGGTTCAACATCCCTTTTTTATTTGCCCCATTGCGAATTTCTTCTCAGGCATAGCAGATCCTTCTTTTTTTTAATTCTTCGGGTTCTCAACTTGTCACTTATGTGCCTTCATGTTGTTGCTGACGTTGATTTGGTCTGAGTTGAAGGCCTTGGAAAAATTTGACGGTTCTCAGTTGAATGGTTGAAATTTTGGTTTCTTGATTAGTATTTTATTATGTATGTCATCGTGTAGATGGTCTAATCTCTCCTAACCTTGACCTCTAGAAACCTTGAATTCAACCATTTTCAGTGTGTCTGCTTTACGATGGAAAATAGAAATGCCCATGAGAATCGTATTGCTGCATTGTGACTCTTCACAATTAAATTAGGATAACTGTGCTGTGCATTTTTCAGGTGGGGCATAAGTATAATAGCCCGTTGTATATTTTGGGTTGGGAGGCGAATATGCTAGATGCGTTTGTTCTTATCTTGTTCACAGGTAACACTCGTTACAACAAATTTACTAGTTTGAATCTCCAGTTGGTGACTCTTTGGATCTCAACTCTTGCTATTTTATTTTCTCATATTTATTTCTTGTCGAAACCTTTTTGTTCTATATTTGTGGCTCCGCTGTCATTCTCGCCCACCAACATAAAACATGAGATTACCCTCTTTCCAGCAGACATTACCATAAGAACGATGTCTGACAAAAATCCAATCTTTTTCACGTTCTATGGGTAATTAATACATTCAAGCTGTTATATTGGTGCAATCAATGATGGGAATTCATATTAATTAGGCAGACACAAAAAACATTACAGGAGGCCTTTGCCCATGACAAGGCAACCTTTCTCCAAGGTGAACAGCTGGCCCAGAAGAATTTAAATATTTAATAGTCGTCCTTCATTTTTTTTTTTTTTTTAATCAGAAAGGAGAGGTACAAGTCTTACAATACTAGTCGGGGAAATGAAACTCCCGAAATATCCTCTAACAGGATAGAAAAACAACCCACAGGCGGGTTGTGAAACAGGTGGATGCCAAGTTCGAGTGAACTGTTTTTCCTAACCATCAGCATTTTGCAGAGCAGACGACTGGTCAAACATAACATCAGGAGTGTCGTATGCAGAGCACATTATTAGTGGCTTGCAGGTTGCATGCATACAAGCAGCTGGCCAAATTAGTGGGCCTCCTAACCGCCAACTGGTTAGCTGTCGTTACTGCTAGGCCTTAATTTCAAAAAGCTATTTCGTGTCTGTTTGAGTTATAAGCGTTTGTAGCGGAAAGCGACTAGGACAAGGACCTCTCTACAACCATAAAGATTCTTCAACCTCTTGATGCATCGCCATTGAGAAAGGACCAAGTTTGAAAGGACTAGCATTCAATTTAATGAGTAGTGGCTAAAGTTTTAAAGCCGATGCTTTCCTTAGTGTTCACAATTCCCACCAACTTGGAAGCTCGTTATAAATTGCAGAACCAGAACATGGTACCTTTAAGCAAAGGATTTCGTCTTAAACCAGCCGTTTCGTGCAGCCGACGTTTCATTTGTCGCTTTTACAATAACAAGCAAGCGTTTTCCTTTCTCTCCCCGAAATTAGATACGGGAGAAACCTTTACATGTGTGATATAACTAGGACTAGGAGATCATATAGCATCCATTTTCTGAGTGTTTGTAAAATTAGATTTTCTTGAATTACGTATAGTTCTCTATTCGATTTGGTTCACTCTAAAACTATTAATGATAGTTTGGTTTGCAGAAGTAACGTATGCGCTTAATTGAGAACTGAATGTAACTCAAATGACGCAGTTATCCAATTACGTCGACCTAAAAGATGTTTAAGCCAGCGCAGGAGAGACTGTACAAGAACTGTTTCGTTTATAAATAATTCACAAGAAAGTCATGTACGAACAAAGAATTTTACTTGTGGCATTTTGTTTGTTTGTTTGTTTTTTTCCCCTCTATGGTTATAGTTATCTATTAATGATCCGCTTTTATAGCGCCACTTGAATCATGTAAACTGTATAGAGGAATGATTTCTTTTTATCCTTTTCCTTGCTGAGTAGTTTAGCATCTTGTATGAAACTGAAAACTTTTGCAATCTACCCAACAGCTTTAGAGCATTGAATCAATCTTCGCTTCCATCTTTAACTTTTCTTTACCCTGGATCTAATTTTCATAAATTGCCAGATTGATCTACCAGAAAACTTAATATCAAATCCAGTATCCTACTTCTTGTTGACTTATATCAATGAATGAATGTAGTTAATTAATTTGGCAGTGACAGCACTTCTATTAGAGTGAAATTGGAAGCTAGCTTTTAAACATGGTAAAGTAATCAGAATTTGTTCCAGAGTTGTGAAAATTTCACATTGTTTTAATCAAATGCAACATTATTGAGCAAAGCATCATGCTTATAGGATTGCATTCCCTCCAGGTGTAGCAGTTGCAGGCTGCCATGGCAGTAGTCTGTAAAAATAGAATAAGTGTAATGTATTTGCTATTCCTTTCTCTTACATGTACACTGTTGAGGGAGAGTTTATATATACAAGTGAATTAATCAATACTACAGCTGTAAATTATCTATACGGTTACAACAGAAATATCAAAAGCACATAGATGAGATTTCTTCTGGAATGTGTATTATTCCTTGGCTGATGGGCCTATGTCTTTGTGGGCTGATAGACTATTGGATGAGTCTGTGGAGTAGTCACTTACATGCCCCCTCAAACGCAAGTTCCGTGAGCTGTGAAGGTTGAGTTTGCTACACAAACTGAAGTGTCGGTCGAAAGTCATAGGTTTAGTGAATAGGTCGGCGAGTTGATCCTCCGAACTAATCCAGCAGCTACTCGATCTCGAAGGAAATGCACATCAATTTCAATGTGTTTTGTTTGAGCTTGGAAGACATCATTTTGAGATAAGGCGCGAGCTCCATTATTGTCGCACCAGATGACGGGGCGATGAGAGGGTGAAAACCCTAATTCGGAGAGAAAAGATAATAGCCAAATAATCTCAGTCGAGAGAGTGGAGAGAGCTCGATATTCGGCTTCAGTACTAGAGCGAGCGACAACAGATTGCTTTTTGGAGCTCCAATGGATGAGATTTCCTCCCAGAAAGACACAGCTGTCGGAGGTGGACTTTCGATCGTCAATAGAGCCAATCCAGTCAGAGTTAGAAAAGGCATGGATCTACAAGGGGAATGAAGAAGAGCGAAAAAGTTGTTTGGTTTCAGCAGTACCACGTAAGTATTGAAGAATCATTTTTAAAGCAATCCAGTGTGGTTGAAGGGGATTAGTCAAAAATTGACTTAATTTATTGACAATGAAACAGATATTAGGACGACTGTGGAATAGGTACTGCAGACCACCAACAAGGTTGCGATAATCTGACGGATTCGCAATTGGATCACCATCAAGGGTAGAGAGCTTCTGACCAGAAGATACAGGAGTGAAACACGGCTTACAGGTAAGTATATTTGCCCTTTGTAGAAGATCATATATGTATTTTTGTTATGAGAGATATAGACCCGTAGAAGTTCTATGAACTTCGAAACTAAGAAAGTAGTGCAAAGGACCAAGAGTCTTTAGAGTAAATTGGTTTTGTAAACGAAGAATGAGATGTTGAATGGCCTCTTTGCTATTGCCAGTAATCAATATGTCATCAACATAGATCAGAATGTATAACTTGCTGTGATTTTCATGAAGATAAAAGAGGGATGTATCACATTTAGAGGGTGTAAATCCCCAACGTTGAAGAGTCTGTTTGAGGGTGAAAA
>JAOSBK010000002.1:9529296-9551549 GCA_027568895.1 Erythroxylum shatona
ATGTATCTTCATAGGTTACTCCTTATCCCAGTTTGCTTACTACTGTCTTGATCCCCAAACTAATCGTATCTACACTTCAAGACATGTTGTGTTTCTTGATGACCAGTTTCCTTACAATAATCTTGTTCAATCACCTATCCCCTCTCGTCACTTGCACCCAGCGTCTTCACCGTCTCACCAACTACTTCCCGTGACCATGACGCCTCCACGACTGCCGACAGCGCCTGGCTCCTTCTCCCTGCACCAACCGGATCAGTCCACCGTGTTTCCTAATTTGGCTTCAACCTCCGCACCTGATACACCTCATCCTTCCCTATCACCAAACCAAGCCACTCCAAATTCCTCACCTGATACACACGTCCCTCCCTCACCATCAAACCATGACACCTTGGCTTCCTTCCCACAACCTTTAAATACGCACCATATGATCACCCGTGCAAAAAACCATATCTTTAAACCCAAGACCTACACTGTTAGTAAACATCCCTTACCTGCAACTGATGAACCACGTACTGTCTCCCAAGCTTTGAAGCTTCCTCATTGGCGTGCCTCTGTTCAATCAGAATATGATGCTCTTATTTCTAATGGTACTTGGACTCTTGTTCCAGCTTCTGAAGCCAGTAATGTTGTTGGTTGTATGTGGATTTTTCGCACAAAGAGAAATCCTGACGGCTCTATCTCTAGATACAAGTCTCGTCTGGTTGCAAAAGGCTTTTCCCAATGTCCCGGGATTGATTACAAAGAGACATTCTCCCCGGTTGTCAAACCTCAGACGATTAAGATTGTCCTGCTACTCGCCCTTGCTCAGTCCTGGCCGCTACACCAAATGGATGTCAATAATGCCTTTCTGCAAGGACATCTCAGTGAAACTGTCTTTATGCAACAACCTCCCGGTTTTGTTGATCCAACACGCCCCACACATGTGTGCAAATTGCGGAAAGCTATTTACGGTCTCAAACAGGCTCCTCGTGCGTGGTATCAGGAGCTTCGGTCATTCCTCTTGGCTTTTGGTTTTGTTACCAGCAAAAGTGACACCTCACTCTTCATTTTTACTCGTGGCTCCTCCAAAATGTTCTTTTTGGTCTATGTTAATGACTTGCTTCTCACGGGTAATTCACAATCCTTACTACAAAACTTCATGCTTGCACTCTCTGCCAAATTTTCATTGAAGAACATGGGACCACCATCGTATTTTTTGGGTATGGAATTGATTCCAAATTCAAGTGGTTTATTTCTATCACAACGGCGTTACATCCATGATCTTCTCATCAAGTTTAAAATGGCTGATTGTACTCCATGTTCCACGCCGTTATGCTCCTCTACGCCTCTTCAGTTACAAGATGGCTCTACCTCTGCTGATGGTACTCTTTTCCGAAGTATTCTAGGGGCACTTCAATATGTTACCCTCACTCGCCCGGATCTCAGTTTTGCTATCAACAAATTGTCACAATTTATGCATCACCCTTCAGAAATTCACTTCAGGCAGTTAAAGCGCATCCTTCGTTATCTCAAACACACTCAAGATTTTGGCCTTCAGTTATACACACCGTCTCATCTAAAATTAGAAGCATTCAGTGATGCCGATTGGGGGGGGGGGCGATGCTGATACCAGAACTTCGACCTCGGCCTATGTTGTTTATTTTGGTGGTTCGCCAATCTCTTGGAGTTCAAAACGTCAATGCACAGTGGCTCGCTCATCGACAGAAGTTGAATATCGAGTTGTTGCTTCCACCGCCTCTGAACTCATGTGGCTACAAAATCTTCTCTATGAACTCAAGGCTCCATTGACAAAGTCTCCTGTCATTCACTGCGATAATCTTGGTGCTACATATGTTTGCTCCAACCCCATGTTTCACTCCCGTATAAAGCATCTATCTCTAGATTATCATTTTGTCAGAGAACAGGTTCAACGAAATTCCCTACAAGTCATACACATCTCGACAAACAAGCAGATTGCGGATGCATTAACAAAGTCTCTTCCTCGACCAAAGTTTGAGGAACTTCGAGCCAAGATTAATGTCGTTGGTGTCGACTTCATCTTGCGGGGGTGTAATACGGATAAGCACGTGACCAAGTCTTCGATTGACTGAATTTATTCTTTAGGATATAATCTAGTTTGTTATGATTCTGATACACTCAGTTATTTTCTCTCTTGTATCTATTTAAACACATATTCAACTTTGTAAATGTATCGAAACATACATTCATCACAATCGTTTTAGTTTCAATGAAAATATCATCTAGTTCTAGCAATATATCTCTTCCTATTTTTGCTTATTTCTTAGCTTTACCTACCTAATCTCCTACGGTAACATTTTCTATAATACATTGATTCTCTCCATGGTTACATCATTCAATTACTTTTTCTTTTTATAAATCGGTTAGCTCTACCACTAACACAAATTTCCCACCGATTTATTTCAAAGTATTATGTTGATCCAACTTGAACAAGTGCAATGAGGAAGAAAGGAAATGGAGAAGTATTATGCATTTTCAAAAAGAAATTGATGAATTTGCAAAACATAAAACTATAGCATTTGCAGGTGAGACAATTCAATCTTCTTTCCGACTTTCAGTGTCTTGAATTTCTTGCTTATTCAGAAAAGTTTCTGCACACAGACCAACAAACCTTACTGTACAAAGACTCCTCTACCTTTACTTGCTACTTCGTATATCTCCAATCTTCTATGTTAGAGGCCATAATTTCTTTAGTGACCAATACTCTTGTTCGGTTAATGGTAAGAAGGCACAGGTAGACATGCTCTTCAAGTTCTTCTACTTGCTTTCTGAATCCAACACCACTCTTCTTAAGCTCTTTCACCACCTCCGATGAAAGCTTACTGTTATCCTCTCTTCTTTCCAAGCAGAATCGTATCATTTCCCTGCTGTGTTCAACTTCATCGTGAAGCCTAGCAACAAGTCTGCTTACTGTGTCTAAATCCCTATTCAGTATGTAAGTTCCCTTCGCTGCTAAATCAAGTTGTTGACGGATCTTGCCAAGAAATCCACTTCTCAGGAATTTCAAGCGCAAGAGCTTTCTCTTGAAGCGATTGATCGGTAAGCTGAAAATGGCTGGCGCCATCACTAGAGCAGTAAGAGTATGTGCTGCTAGGACTATAGCTGTGATTGCAATTAACCCACAAGCTGCTGTTATGCAAATTCCTGTTGTTTTGTGTATACATGTAATCAGCTTTATGCGTCTGGCCACCTTTTTTCTTTTTGATTTTAGGTGTTGTAACATGAAGACGTACTTGTCATGAATTATGTTGAAGTCACTCTTGTTAGGAGTTGAAAAGGGATTGCTTTCTACGATAAATTTGAGATCTGAAACAACGAAATCGGCCTTCTCCTGAGCACAGCTGTCAAGCACTTCCTGAACCAGACGGTAGCTAGATTGGACTTGATTTATTTTCTTAATCAGGTGGCTGCAAATTCTTGAAGCCTCAGCACTCAAGTCAAAGTAATTGAACATCAGGTCTTTCAGGTCAGGTATTCCTGAAAGAGTAGAAGCCGATTCAAGAATTGCCGGTATAGCATCTTGACCTGGCTCCAAAAGAACTTCGGAGAATTTGTGATAACAGTAAGATGGAAAAGATGGTTCATTTACAAGAGACTGAGCTTTTGTGAAGAAATCAGCATAGGATTGTGTTCTTAAAGCGCTAAGATACTCCTCGTTCACGTTCAAGCCTTTACAAGCATCTCTTAGTTCCTTCCCATCTGAAAAAAAAAATTACTAACCAATAAAAGTAAGTCTCAGTCATCCATGTATCCAAATTATCGACCGTCTATTATACTTAAGTATATGCATATATCACCAAGAAAGAAAATGTTATGAACACGCAGTGGCAGTATCTTTTAATTTGCCTAGGTCAATCTTAGTACAACTACAAAATATGACTTCAAGACATAATTAGCATGGAAAATATCAAAACAGATAATGAAAAATAGCTAAAAGTACTGTTAGAAAAACTCAAAAGGAAAATTTTCTTCTTTCCCATTATATCTCAAACATCATTTGTGCTATCTATGCCAATACAGCAGTTAGCGTTCACTAAATCTTCTGCACCTGCATAACTATGCAATACTGATGAGAATACATCTCAGGAATGAAAAGAAAGGAAGTGAATGTATATAAAGTACCTTTTCTGGCCTTTGAAGATCTAAATTTGGCCCACATCTTAAATTCTTATATACAACAGGAGCAAAGACGGGATGAAATGGTCCTGAAGAGGGATATAAGTTTCAATCACTTTCTTGGAGTGGAGAAGTCTAAACAGAAAATCTCGTACGTATGCAACTAAGACTTCAACACAAAAACTTTTAAGGAAAACGACTTGGTAACAATCCAATACAACTTCCTAAGTTGTCCATAAACTTGATGTATATGTTTGCTTTATAAAGCCTCTAAAAGGCATTTTAAAGTAATATATTGTAATTCACGTTATCTTTCTGATAGCTCTCATCTATTATACATAGAGAGAGAGTATTTTGCTTCTCCAAATTGTTTGCAACCTTTAAGGCTTAATTTGGTGAAGAACCCCTTGTATTCAGTACCTTTATTGAATCTGGTGGGCTCTTTTTCCTCTATTTGCCTTTAAAAATCCTGGTTTTATACTTCTTATGCAAGTCATCTCTCTTGTCCTTATACTGTCATTTGGCAATTGGTATTTGTTGGTTTGCCCTCTCTACTTAGAACCTGAGAAAACCTTCCCGAAAAAGCACGTACAATTCAGCTATATATACGTTTGCTCGCTTAAAAAGCGAAACATCT
This sequence comes from Erythroxylum shatona, assembly GCA_027568895.1. Classification (NCBI taxonomy): domain Eukaryota; kingdom Viridiplantae; phylum Streptophyta; class Magnoliopsida; order Malpighiales; family Erythroxylaceae; genus Erythroxylum; species Erythroxylum shatona. Next base: position 9,534,068 of record JAOSBK010000002.1, read on the forward strand.
TAGCTGAAACTAATAAAGCTTAGGTAACTATTTTGTACCGTTTGGAGTTGATGCTTCTTAGAATCTTCACATCATCAAAACCATATTATAAAATGTTGGCCGGAATCATTGAAACTTAAGCATCCCAAATCACCACCTGTATACAGCTATATAATACATGTATATGTATACGTATAAATGTATACAACAATCCGACATATATATTATATATACATATATATATATATATATAAAGCTTGTGTGTTTTGAAAACATGTTTTTTTATTACAAAAGAAAAAACACTCAAAGTAATGCGTGACTCGTCGGTTCATAGTTCCTTGCTTGTCTTGGTGAAGACTATAAAGAACTGGTAATGGAGGTTCTTGCAGTATATGAACTCCTAGATTGGCCATATCTGTGAGAGTAGCCTGGGTATCTGAACACTGATTCCCTTTTCAATGTACATGCTAAATTTGTTAACCGCGGGTACCTCCCAGGATCACTAAACATGTTATTAGTTTAGTGATCGCTCATTGTCATAATGGTCTCTAATGCCTTAAAACATCTTTTCAGTGTTTATTTTCTAGTGTCTTATATTAAATCGGTAAAACAAAATTTTTAAGATTTAAAAGAATATTTATTAAATTATCATAAAATTAATTAAAAATTAAATAAATTTAAAGAATTTAAAACATGATTAAAAGCAATTTTTCTTGTAGAATTTAAAGTTTAATAGAAAAAACACTTTTAAATAAAAATTAATTGATTTTTTTTATTTATAAGAATTTATTAATTTACAAAAATTGATTGATTACATAATACACTGATTATTTTTAACAACAATAATTATTAAAATAAATCGAAACAAAAAATAAAAAAATTCTAAGGGTTTAAGATTTTATTATTAAATTAACCGAACGGGTTAAATTTGATAAACGTTGCTTTTATCACATACATGCATAATCATAAGAGGGGTAGGTATTATGTGGCAAACTGAGTTTGGTTATACAGTGCTGCACGTCTAGGTTGTTAGCTCAGTAAGTAGCTTCGTTATCAACCAGATAAACGTTTTCAATAACCCAAAAATTCAATAGAAATTGCTTTAATTCATGCATATATGTAGTCAAAAGGACGTAATCATGCATATTCCTATTAATTAAATGTTAAAATTATGCTTAACCCATCAACAAAATGGTTACGTCATGGGTCTCTTTCTCCGTTAATATTGGACTCCAATCCAACTAATTAACACAATTCCAGTGTGCCCTTAAGGGAATTGCTCCCACTTGTAGGTGTCAAATATATTTACCGTAAGTTTAGGTATCAAAATTATTATTATTATAAGTAAAATTGTAAAGTATGAAGGGTATATTAATAAATTTAGAAGTCATGTTGAAATGTTTCATATTATCCATGCATAACTAAGCAGAAGGCGTGAGATAATATTAAAGTCTAAAGTCCAGACAAGCTACTCAACCACCGATGAGAGAGAGAGAGAGATCCGTATTCCACACAGCATTTTAATGCGTGGAATGCTCAATTTCTGAAAGGCTATACCTTAGCTTCATCGTAATGTCATTTGATCCATCTGACCGTCTTGTATCACATGTTTATCATGATCACCGGTTAAGCTTCTACGTGCAAATTACCATCATTTGTTTTTTCTCAAACAATATGTCTTATCTATTTTATTATTAATTGCAGCACACGGATATTATTTTATCCCTTCATTACTATATAATAGGCAAACTACATTATAACTTTTGTTAATCCTACCAATATTTTTAACATCAGACTATAAGTTAAATCAAGATGCTTAAGATTTAAAAGATTTACTAGTATTATGAGATTATCATAAAACTGATTAAACATTAAGAAATTAAAAATTGATTAAAGCAGACAATCTTTACCAATTAAAATTTTTTAAGTTTAATTAAAAAAAGAGGTAATTAAATAGAAATTAATTGATTTATTTTGATTTATAAAAACTGATTAATTTACAAAACTGACGGATTAATTAATAAAGTAATTGATTTTTAGCAACAAAGATTATTAAACTAAATTAAACCAAAAATTAAAAATCAAATCGCAAAGTTAATTAGTTCAAGATTTTCACTATTAAATTAGTTTTCGATTTTTAAAAGATTGAATCTTACTTAAAATTGAAAGAAAAAGGAAAGAGTTTGGCTTGTAAACGACTATAATCATTTATGCAGCACGGCCATGCAATGCCAGTTTCTGACTAAGCTTTGCTCCTTGGCATTATCCGATCTAGTTTATTAATTAATTGGAAAAGAAGGGAAGGAAGATATATACGGAGACTAGCTGGTGATGTTGTGGGTGAAGCTTTTTGGTAGCTTTGTTTTAACTTAAGCACAAAGAAACTCTATTTAGGCAGAATGGTCGTTGCAAAGGTAAACATGTCATAGCACCCAAAAACTGCCGAAACTAAAACGAACCGGGAGCTTGTAATGCATGCTTTTACAGTTTATAGTTGTAACGTCCAAGATTCCTTACTTTTAGTTATGGAAATAGACTGCAGTTCTTGTCTTTTGCTTAAATATGCCACTTGTTCATGTCAACACTGCATGAATGCGTCACCATGGGTCCCGTGAGCGGCCGAGTCGGCTGAGTCCAACCAAGCAAGTCTTGATGGATCACGGAAAAAGCCATCAAAACGCTGCGCATAGCATGTTAAAATTCAATATCCCAAAGCCGAAGACCCATACGGTTGAAAATGCGTTGCTTCCGGCACACGTAGCGTAAGGATGAGGATTGAGGATTGTGGAATGTAGATTCGTGGAATGTATGTGTGCGCTGCTAAATTAAGAACACCTGCTTTCGCAAAATCCATAAAAGATACATAAATTTGCTTTATTTATCTTCATGAAAAATTAATTTTTATTTTATCATTTTTAATGAAGTAAACAACATATACGAAAGAAGAATTAACTGTTAAGTATCAATAACGTTCGGGAGAAATCTAGCTGAATAAATTAACAGGCTATTTAGACTCTTTCGAATTAGATCTAATTACATTAATAAGATTGAATTGAATTCAATTTATACCATTTAGAACAAATCTAATAATATTAGAATTGAAAATTGAATTCAATTATTTCATATAATATTTTTACCCTTAACTAAAAAATATGAATTTTTTAATTATTATTATAAAATTGAAGAAGATGTGGTGCATAAATTAATACAATTTGATCAAGAATTTCATGACTTATTCTTTATTTTTAAAAAATATCATATTTCTCTAAATTTACAATAATAATTTCATAATTAATACTTCCTCCTATTCAAAATAAGTGTCGTTTTAGAGAGATCAATGCACACTTATTAAGAAAGCTAGTGAAATATTTGATATATCCTTATTAATTGCATGTTGAATTGCCTTGAAAATGTAATCTGTATAACTAGGATGCGAGAGAAATTAAATGGTAATTTTGGAAATAAAATTATAAATATGCATGAAAAATCGTGATCGACACTTATTTTGAATAATTAAAATCTCTCTAAAACGACACTTATTTAGAATAGGAGGGAGTATAAAATTATAATTTTAAAATATAAAAATAAAAGAAAATTAATCTATTTATTAATCATATATAAATACTATTTATTAGGCAAAAGTAGGTAAGAAATTCCTATATCCTTATTGGAGCACTACTTTGAATTATGTGTGTGACACAAGAAGCTTTGCCAAATTAATACTTGCATGAAATCAATTCGGAAGCTTAGATGAGTGAATTCAATTTGTAAAGGGGAAGAGTTTTAATTACATGCATGAATTGAACCTATCCCTTTTTTTGTTTCCAAACACCTTAATTGAATTCAATACAATTAAGGTATTTTCAATCGGCATGTAAATGTTAAATAAGAATTAATAAAAAAATCAGTAAATCTGCAAAAACCCAAAGGAATTTATGCGTGTAATGAACAACAAAGCAATTTTTTAGCCACTATTTGCATGTTTGTAACACTTCAGAACCAATTAACACAATGTCATGTGAAAGTCTTCAACGATTAGTTGTCTACCTACTTGCCTATCACGTATATATTCCGTTGTTCTACTGGAACTTATTGGCGTGATGTCCAGTAAAGCACTTGACAAAGAAGCCTGCATGACTAGATAGATATTCTTTTTAGATGTTTCCAGCACTTGACAAAGAAGCCTGCATTACTAGATAGATATTCCTTGCATGACTGGATATATATTCTTTTTAGATGTTTCCATAATTTAATTTGTGCTTTCTGGTAAACCACACTAATGAATCAAGTTAAGGTTGGTATATATTTACTAATCATATTATTGTTTTCCTATTCAAATAACTAACCAGTTAGAGATGAGTAGATTTAATACATTGAAGACTTCCATGCATGGTGTACTATTACGAATCTGGTCGCTGGTTTCCACCATAATTTTTTAGTTCCTCTGGAGTGGTTGGTGTCACATAATAAGTAATTCATATATTATAAGTATAACATATAGTTGTCCAACCAAAATTTAAAGCTTATATGCTTGGGAGTTATTTGATTTCACTTTTTGTTTTCTAAACACGAGTCAGTCCTGTCAATTTTTAAAAACTTAAAAATATAAAAACAATGTTTTTTAATTAGATATGGACTTGGGTTGCTTAGACCTAGGCTTATCCGAGACGCAATTCCTCTAAATAAAACGATGTTGTTTTACTTATAATAGTTAGATCTCGAGCTGACCTGGACTTAGGTCTGACCCATGAACTAACCCATTGAAAACACTAGAATCTAGACTCGTGGGTCGTCCATTGCCGTTCCTATCTATTCTCATTTTATATTTAAATTTTTTAATATTTTGAATTAAAACAAAATTCTATTTGAATGTTAGTCTTAATGTTGTTATATTTTTATTACTTATAATAATCAAATCTTAAATAAATTTTAAAATAAACTAATTTTATGAATCAATTATGTACATAATATCTTTAAATCTTATAAATATTTCTTTATAACTATTAACAAAAAATTTACTATATTTTATTAAAATAAATAATTTTATTATCTAGAAATTAATATTTATTTATTATATATTTTAATTATTAAAACTAATTAAATTTGAAATTAAGCATTTGAAGATATTTTAAACTTAATTATATTAACAAAATATTTTTAAATTGAAATATAATTTTTTTCAAAAAATAATTTAAAATATTTGTAAAATTAAAATAAATAAATAAATAATTTTATTCTATCAATAGTTATATAATATATATTTAAAATTTAAAATATATGTAAAATACATAAATAATTAAAATAATTATTTAGAATATTGTTAAATAATAAATATTTAATTCTAAATAGTAATATTAGTTTTAATAATTAAAATATACCAATAAATAAAATTCATTTATAAATAAAATCTTAAATATTTTCATTTTAATTATTTATATTGATAAATATTTTATAACAATTACGATAACATTATTTACTTAATTAATTTATTTATCAATTATATGTATTATTTGATTATTATCTATAATAAAGGTATAATTATATTGACATTAACAACTTAAAAATAGAAACAAAAAACTAAAAATTATAACTCAAAAATAAAAATAAAATTAAACAAGCCACAAAGTATTTAGATAAATATTTATATTTGTATTATTTGGTTTTATTATGTAATTATAACATTATAAAATATTAGTCATTTTCTTCAAAATCTGTATAAGATTTTGTTCACTATTCCATAAAAGAAAGAATAAAACTAAAAAAAAGATATGCTTTTAAAGGGGGGTGTGGTTCACCAGCAATACTAGATAAGAAATCATTTTTTAGGAATATAATTGAGGAGTAATATAATAAAACATGTACTATTTAGTTTGATTTATTTATAAGAATTTGTAATAATAATGTAATGTTGATGTTTAATTGAAAAATATAAAATTGAAATAAAAAATAATTAACAAAAAATAAAAATATTCATTAATCCGCAATAATTATATTGTTATTCATGTAATAATAGTAATAATAATATTATTATTATTAATTTTATTATTAGTATTATTATTAATTTTATTATCATGAATGGAATGATGATTTTAACCAAAGTAATAATCTATTACCAAAAATATATCATGAATGGAATGATGATTTTAACCAAAAACCGATTAGGCAATTACAGTTTTTAAGTTTTGTGATGGTCCTGGAGGCTGGACTACCCAGTATCAGTAAAGATTAATATTTTAATCCGAGAAAAGATATTATTATGGATTGTGATTAATTTATAAAAAGGCCCCTTGCTTAACCGCGTTGATGATGATGGGGTCAAGTCAACTTCAATGTAGCCAGCAAAGCTGCCTCTGTTTTCAGTATCTCTCGCTCTCGAAACATCTAAACTTGGTTCAAAATTTTTCCGTTTGATTATATGTTACCATGTGTTAGAGATACTGATATCAATATATATATGTGTGTGTGTGTGTGTGTGTGTGTGTTGAATTATGTATTATGGCGCACGATCTCTAAAATGTCGGACCTCGGATATAGTGAAAGCGGTGGACTTTCTTTTAGCTCGATGATGCAATAATTACCAGTCAAGAAATGTTTTTGAAATTGTCTCTTAAAGATAATGATGATTAGTGACGGTGGTTATTCGTTTGAACCAAAACTTTTTAGCACAACAATCCTTATGGTTGCTATCATCCATCAGACAGTGATACGTTTTTAAACATAATTGGTGCAGTTGTTTCGGGGGTTTTCGATTCGGGTTTAAAGGTGGTCTTTTCTTGATTTCAGCTGAATTTTAGCCTTTTGAGGCGGGTTTTAGGGTGGCTTTAGCACTGTATACAAACTCCTTGCGCTTAACTAACCGTCTCGGTGTTGGGATTGACTGGTTGTTGTGCTAGTTTGGTCTCCTTGTTCGCTTGTTTGGTCAACTGTTCATGTTCGTTTTGTACAATTGAAGGCTTCAACTTTCAGCCTCTTTCGTACCTTTGAAGTATACCCTACTTGTTTTTCTTCGTCTCTCTTTTGGTGCTAAACTCACTGTGATTGAAGGATGTCTGAGTTGTGATGTGCGTCACTGTAGTTTCATCTTGACCTTTGCGATTACGAGGAAGTATCGATGAGATGGGTTTGGGATTTGTAAGCCCTGTAACTGGTACTTGAGGGTTATGCTTTCGATGTAGTTTCAAACTGACGGTCTTTGAGGAGTTTGAGAGCTGGGAGCCCCAGCCTTGAATTGGCAATCCAGGATTTTCGGAGTTGTTTATCGCATAACTTCTCACTTCTTGGCTCTCGTGAGCTTGTAGCCTTTAGTTTGTGGAGTATAGATGAACTTAGATATTGGACACAGCTGATGAAGTAAGGATATTGATTCTGGGACTTATTCGTGATTTAAAGGTTTAGTGGTTAAAGCGAGGGATTGGATACAATGGGGAGCAATGGGATTGATCATCCTTTGAGAAATTCAGAAAATAGTGAGCTGTTCAAGCGCATGGAGCAAACAAATGATGATAATGATGTATTAGTGCCAGTTGAATTTAGGTCTTCAGATGAACCTTCAACAGCAAGCTCTCTTCAGGAAACCAACAAACAGATGACTTCCTCTCCTAGTCCTAGCAGAGGTTAGTTCCTGGGATCTCAATTGTAGTTTCCATTTTCTTGTTTCTTTTGTTCGCATGAAAATTGGTGTTTTGGAAACCTGAAAATCTCAAAAGGATTGTATGTTTATAATGAAGGGGTTTTGTGTCGAAAAAAGCTAGAGGTAACTTGTTTTGCCTGTACTGATCTTACCCCGATTGAAATTCTATAATTATTTCACTTGTAATACAACATTTTTAGGGTAAATAAAAAACATAAATATCAACTTGCCTGAAGGACTTTGAGGAACAGCCGTCAATAACAAATTTGCAATGCATTCATGCAGTTTCCATCACATTTATGAGAGCTTATGTTGCAGAGTTTTCATCTGGTGTTACCTTTTATTATTTTTCATATGTAACTCTGAACAATCAACATTCAGTCAATTTTTTTTATCCTGACACTTAGCACTTTATAGTTTGACCTACTTTGCAATTTTATTCCCCAAAGTTCATCTATATGCTTTCTAATGTAACAACGTTTGCTTTTGAAGGCTTGGATCACTGCATCACAGCACCTGTGGACAGTCGCAGAAATTTGCTAAATAGTGACTATTATAACATTATGTTCTGGAGATCAATGTCAGAGAAAAGGACTTCAAGGCATGACCTAAAACTGGATAGACTGTCAGAGCATGACAAGGTAATTAGGGTTTCTAATGCATGGATCTGCAAGATTCTTTACACATGACTATTAATATTTTCTTTTATCTTTGGGCTTTGGACTACTTTCGAGGCATTACTATTGCTTGCTGTCGATGAACTTATTGACTCAAAATCTGCTGCTTGCTACATTTCACATTGAGGCAGTGGTTTTCTGCTGTTTCATTTCCGTGTTCTGTTAACTAAGAGCAAAGTGGTATAGAATGTAGTCATACCAGATTTGTACTGTCTCACCTAGACAAATATAAATAATTATGTAAAATGAGTTGTCATCATTTGAAGGCCATTGTTGAAGAACTTGCAATATGCAGCTTCAATCTTTTTTTTGGTACTAAGCATGATTATTTCTTTTCTTTTCAGAAAAAGCTAATTGTGGAGTTAGTTAGGATCCAAAATGATGGAACCGTGGAAGTTGATATAGATAAAAATGATTCTGTTGCTTCAGAGTTACTAGAGCTTCGCCCTGATGAAGATGCATATTTTTATGTTGGTGACAACTCTTCCGGGTCAAAAAAGTCAATCCCGATATTGAATATTGCCATACTTGTTGTTGGAACAAGAGGAGATGTTCAGCCCTTTCTAGCTATGGCAAAAAGACTTCAGGTAGGTTCTAACAATCTGTTGATTCCTGTGGTGCATTGTCTTTTGATAATTTATTTTTATTTTCATGTTGAATTTCATCTCATAGTTATCCTAAATATTCTATGCCTTGATGATGCTTGGATTCAAGTACCTCCTTGTTTTAAGAACCTGGTGGTCCTGATCTATGCCATGGAATTGCTTTTACAAATATAAATTACTGCATTATCCTGGATGTAGCATTTCTGCTGCCAGGATCATGTATATGTATTCCTTGTTTAGTCTATTGTTCAGTAGACCTGAATAATGATCTCCATTTTCCAGTATGCTTTGATGACTTTCAGTATTAATTGATGCAATTCTTTCTTGCAGGAGTTTGGCCACCGTGTTAGGCTGGCAACTCATGCAAATTTTGATGGTTTTGTGAGGTCAGCTGGTGTAGAGTTTTATCCCCTGGGCGGTGATCCTAGAGTTTTGGCAGAATGTAAGAGGCCGTGAATCTCTGTATTACATTATTCTTTCTTTAATGCATTCAAATTTTTTATGATGTCAACTCTGTTGGTGGACTTTCCTTCTGCCATGCAACTATATCTTGCTGGTGGCAAAATGCAGTTGTCCAATTGACATGTATCACTATGGTAAATTGTTACGGTCTAATTGTCCCACATCGATAATAAAAGAGACTGATGTGGAGTTTATAGGCCTATGGGCTTTTCCACCCTTTAAGCTAGCTTTTAGAGTTGGTTCTCCTATAAGACTTGTAAAAATTGGTATCAGAGCTAATACCACTCCAAGTCCTCGTGCCATGCCCATGGATGGTGACGCCGGCATTGTAATGGTCCCCCGGGACTAGAAAAGGTCTAACACACAAGCAGCCCGTGACTACATGGGTGGAGACGTCGGTATAGCAGTGTTCATCTGAGGATAGACAAGGTCTAGCGCAATGCTAGCTTGCCGGTGCCTGGGTTGCAAAGCGTGATGGGATGTTGCGGTCTAATTGTCCCACGTCGATAATAAAAGAGATTGATATGGGGTTTATAGGCTTATGCGCTCTCCCACCTTTTAAGCTAGCTTTTAGGGTTGGTTCTCTCATAAGACTTGTAAAATAAATCTATAAAAGCTATAGATGGCTTCCTTGGGGCCAACATGTTAATGTTTTTATGTTTGGAGTGTGAATGATTCTAGAGCTTATCTTAACAGTATAATGCCCAAATTAAAATGGCCCAAAAAGTTGACATTGTTCCTTCCTATGTCCAACACCACGTACTTCATTCTGAAATTCAATATTATATAACTCATATTGTTGGTTTCCATTCTAGATATGGCCAGGAATAAAGGTCTCATACCATCTGCACCAGGAGAAATTTCCATCCAGAGGAAGCAGCTGAAAGCCATAATAGAATCCCTACTCCCAGCATGCATGGAACCAGATATGGAAACTGGGATACCTTTTAGAGCGCAGGCAATCATTGCAAACCCTCCTGCTTATGGTGAGTTAATTCAGTTTAGATGTGCCAGTTTCTCGTTGGTTGGTTGTATTGCTTCTTTCTTAAAGAAGGATGTTCTGTTTGGGACTTAAGCTTAAGGAATCTCCTCATTAATAACAGCAGTCTATTGTTATTCTCACTGAGCTTTCACATATGTTTGAAATAATTAATGTATTCCATTTAAGACATCTGTTTGGGTTGAAGCCTTATTTAAATTAGCAGTGCAGCCACATGGTAGTAAACAGAAAGGAACATTGTTTTTCTAAATTTGATTCATGTGTTGCTTGATTTTAGATTATTTAACGATCACTTGAATACTATGGCTGCATGACTGGTTTAATTCGTATCAATATGTGAAGGCTGAAACTAAAGGCGGGGAAGGAAAACTTTTATTATGGGTTTGGGGACTAATCTGCTTCACTTGTGGACCCTCAACTCTTCTCAGTAACATTCTATATGTTGTCTTGAATTCAGATGTTCTAGAAGTTAATTTTTATTCATCAATATTATATGCTGAAGTGTCATACGTGATATTCTGACTGGCAACTTTTGTTGCAGGACATGTGCATGTTGCTGAAGCTCTTGGTGTACCAATTCATATGTTCTTCACAATGCCTTGGACGTGAGTTTTAATAGTAATTTTCCATGGATGAGAATATCATTACAGGCATTACTTGAAACAATAGGATCATTAACTCAAAGCTTTTAGTAATTGAATCCTTTGTGCGGAATAAAATCTGATGGAACTTAAAAATCATGATTTCCGACTTCTGAGCATTGTCTAAACTAGATGACAAAAGCACAGTATCTTTTTAGTTTTAAATTTATTCTGTTATAGTTCAATGGTGATGTTTTAGCATGAGTTGTTCAAAATTTCAAAGATAATTCACATTAACACATATGAGGAAGAGATTGATTATAAAGTCTAGAATTGCTTTATTTCATAAAATTTCCTTGAGATACACCATTCTTACTTCTATTGTTGATAGGCAGGCCAACATATGAATTCCCTCATCCTTTTGCCCGTGTACCTCAGAGTGCTGCTTATTGGGTATGCTCTTGCTTGATTCAATAACTTCTCTAATTTATGTTCCTATGTTGGTGACCTGTAAACTTATGTTACCCTCCATTATTCCATCTGCTGGATTCAGCTTTCTTATATTGTTGTGGATTTGCTGATATGGTGGGGAATCAGAGGACATATAAATGACTTCAGGAAAAGAAAGTTAAAGCTTCCCCCTATTGCATACTTCAGTATGTACCATGGATCCATCTCGCATTTGCCAACAGGTTATATGTGGAGTCAACATCTTGTGCCCAAGCCCAATGGTAAGGATCTATTTATCTTTTCCTTATTCCTTTCTTTTTCCTGCTATATTGAAGATAATCTTCTGTAGTTCTTTTTGTCCAAGCATGGCAGTAGCTGTTATTATCTTCTTTTATGTAGATTCTTGCTAAGCCCATGTTTACAAATGTTGCAGAAACTGTACGGGATTGATGTATCTTTAGTCCTATTTAGGTTATCTGTTTCTTTGGCATATGAGATGGATTGTCGAGATGATAGTACTTCTGTCTCTTCAAACAAAAATCAGTAGCCTAAGTACTTCTGTTTCTTCAAACAAAAATCATTAACCTAATGGAGAACTTGGTGGTTTCACCCTTTACTTCCAGGGTCTATGTTGCTTTCCTTTTTTTTTTCCATATCACTTATTGATATGCATTGATATGCTTTTTGGTTCTGTGTCTTCCGCCATTGGAAAGAAAGTCATGATGGTGTTGATAAAATCTAAGACTATAGATGTAATTGTTAGATGATTAATTCATATTTAGTGGCAAATTTTGAACCAGAAACAGTTTATAGTTTTAGCAACTGAACCAGGACATAATGATGATTAAGTATTTCAATGGATAAGTAGGTGGATTATTTAGATTCATTTGAGATGACACATCATTAGTCTTATGAAAGGTTTCAGGAGGTGAACCACTTAGCTATACAGATGTCACCTGCTTAGAAAGTCTTGAAATAATCATTGTTATGGGCTAATTCACGTTAGTTTTAGGGATGTATATGGAATGATTGGCATCTGCTTCATGTGTCCAGCATCTGATGACATCTAATCTCAACTGGGCAGTTGAAGCAGTTGAATCTCTTTCTGAATCTAAACTCTGTTTCAAAGCAATTGGAATCTCATTCTTAAGCCTCTTTCATGTTATTGCTGACACTGATTGCTAACTTTTTTAGCATTCACATTAGTGGCTAATTTGACAAAGTATCTGCAGATTGGGGTCCTTTGGTTGACGTTGTTGGTTATTGCTTCTTGAACAATGGTTCAAATTACCAACCTAAGGAAGAATTCACGCAGTGGATTCAGAAAGGAACACCACCTATATATGTTGGATTTGGTAGCATGGTATGGTCATTTCTCTACTCTTGCAGTAATATTTGTACCCTTTTACTCCCTTCCTCCTGAAGTTGCCAATTTCGTTTGATGATTTTCCCATCTCATTCTTCTCCTGTGTTAGTAGGCCTAAATGTAGAATTTTTGTTTCAACTAAACCCGTGTAAGGTGACCTTGAATACTGTATGTTCCATGAGGTAGTAGGCTGATGGTAAACTGCTAGTAGTCAAGCCTAAGTGGCTTTTCCCTGTTATGGCTTATTTATTCCCGTTTATCCCTCCACTTAGCTCGCCACTCTATTGTATGATTACTAAAGTTGGCAGGTATAATGTTTTGGGATAATTAACTTCTGTGGAGGCTATGATTGAAACTATTTATTTATTGATTCTGAAGCCTCTTGAAGATCCTGAGAAAACTACGAGCATAATATTGGAAGCACTGAAAGATACGGGACAAAGAGGAATAATTGATCGAGGATGGGGTGATCTAGGCAATGGTGAGTATATTTCTTTCAACTGTAAAATTTCATTTATTAAGTCCGCGGTTACTAATTGTTAATGGATCTTATCCATTGGTTAATTTCAACCGGTCAATTCTGTTTTTCCACTTTGCCCCTTTTTCTCTACCTTTTTTTTTTTTTTTTTGTTGGTGATACCCTGCTAAACTGTTAAAAGCCCAACATGAAAGTTGAAGTAGAGGCTTTAAAGGAGATATGCTTTATTTACATTCCCAAATCCATATATATAGGGCATGCTATTTCCTTATCTATGTCTTTGGGACAGGATTTGTTTATAGCCCCTGGGATTGGCTTAAGGATGCTTCAGTTTCTTGATTAATTTGCTTGACAGAAGTTATTGATGCGTGATATTCTAGATGCATAAGCTAAAAATAATTTTAGGTTTAAGATCGTTCTTTTTGAAATTCCTGATTCTCATTTTGAACTATCATAAAAGGACAATACATTTTGAAAGCAGAATGCTAATTTTCAGTTCGATAGTGAAATAATCGCTTAATTCAGTTTTGGAGAAAAGACTACTGGATGTTGCTGTATCATATTAATTCAGTTTAGGATCTCGGTCGCTAACACTATTGCTACGAAGCTCCAACATGTCATGATTCGGAATGAGCCCAGGAAAAGTCTGTACAACATGTTGAATGAAAATAGTAACTCCAATATGGTTTCTCTTTTGATTGTTGCAGTTACAGAAGCTTCTGACAATATCTTCCTTTTGAAGGATTGCCCGCATGATTGGCTGTTTCCACAATGTGCTGCAGTGGTGTGTTTTGTTGCTGTTCTTATTGTTTGTCCCTGTTTATGCATTCTGCCAGAGGCCTGGTGTGGTGTTTATAAAATAATTCAGTGACCACGAACTGGAAATTGCCTTGTTAAAACACATGCAGGTCCATCATGGTGGTGCTGGAACTACAGCAACTGGACTAAAAGCTGGGGTAATCAAATCTTTTCATTGTTTTGCGTATTTCTATTGACTAAAAATGGATGTGAATGTTTAAAACATCAAACTTTAGATAATAATTGTCATAAATTTCTATGGGGAATGCTCAGAAGATGTTACATTGGAGAACTTATTTATGTTTTGGATCAACTGTTGGTAATATCTTGATCTATTTCCTCGTAAATTTTGTTTTTAGATTTTACAATTTAACCTGGATTGCTGTCGAATTCATTTATCACAGTGCCCAACAACCATCGTGCCATTCTTTGGGGATCAGTTCTTCTGGGGGGACAGGATACATGAAAAGGATCTAGGACCGAAGCCGATACCAGTATCTCAACTCAGTGTTGAGAACCTGGCAAATGCAATAACATTCATGCTCCAGCCGGAGGTAATTTTATATGTGTAATTTTTTGATCCATCGACTTAAAAAAACTGTAATTTTAAGGACAACATAGTAGGTGGTAAATAGTTTGCTGAGAAAATTGCTAGGGGTCCTCTTGTACGCAGCGACTCCCTTTCGAGACTGGGGAACTCTAACTGACACTTCCTATATGTTCTTCAGAGTACCATAAGATGTGTTCTTGGAAGGCAGCAAATCATGCTTTCAAGGGCAGAAAAATGTCCACCATAACTGCAAAGTTTAGGTCCACGGCAATTAAAACACTGTTAATATTATTTGATTTATTCCATAACTGTATTATTGACGTGCTGGAGGTGATTGCAGTACGTAGAACACATAAAGTGAGATCTTGTCAGTTGCGTTAAAGCGCAAGTGCATTATTTTTCTTCTGAAGTTTGTATTGCGTCAGGTTAAATCACGAGCAATGGAATTGGCAAGACTGATAGAAAATGAAGACGGAGTTGTTGCTGCAGTTGACGCATTTCATCGGCATTTGCCTGCTGATCTACCATTACCCAACGTGTCTCCGGCTGAAGATGAAAATCGGAACCCCGTGGACGTATTTTTTACCCAACTTGGAAAGTGGTGCTGCTTTGCCTGTGGTTCTTAGGCTTGGTGTTGTATAGAAATCCTTTTTCTTTTCGTTACAGTTTTTGGTAATTTTTTTCAAGTCTTGCTAGTGTGTTGTGTCATTTAGGCTTATTATTTCATTCATTGCATTAGTGGTTTCATTTTATGGTATTGAGTGATAGTCCAAAGTTACAGAGTAGAAATGCATTCTCACATATTGTACAAGAATGTTTTGGTTTGTTACACTATAGCAATACATGGCAAAGTGAGGGAATATAACATGGAGGGATAATTGTTTGGAATCAGCCTGTGGGTTGTCAAATGTCTTTCATCTTGTTAAGAATTTTATTGGTGGAATACAATTCTTTTCTTGAGTTAAATCTTTCACATTTTCTTTTCTAATGTATTCTTTTTCCATCTTTCATGACTTCTTTAGTTTTTTTCCAGTTATTGACATAAAGAGTTTTTGCTGCAAGATGTAAGATTCCAATAAATCACAGCACAAGACCAAGATTTATCATGTCAGATTATCAAGAGTAGTTAGATAGCGGAAGCGTACCTGAATTTGTCGGAGTAATCCGGTATAGGATGATACGGTTTGTTTTTACAAGAGATGTCGTTAGGTTGTTTATCTTTTCTCTTGATGGGATGAAAGAAAAAGAAAAAGAAAACCCTTTAAGCCTTTCTTGGGAGCCATAACCACATATTCATGTGCTTAGTGTCAATTCCCAATTTGCCCATCATAAATTAGAAATATAACACGGGAGTTTTTACACATATCCAAAGCCATACTTTAATTAGATGATTTGGACTCCATAACTCAAAATCTTATTAGACCACTTTTATTTGAGTCATGCCTTATAATAGCCCGTGACATTTAATTAATTATATATGTAAGTCCACCCCAAAAAACCCAACAATCTCCTACTTGAACTACATATATATATAATTTCTTATAATTATACGTCATGATGAACCTTATGAGCTCAAAATTGCTATTATTGTTTAATCATCTTTAAGCAATTCGATCTATTAATCATATCAATGCAAGATCAAAGGATCTTCATCACAATCATTGTGACTAAACCCATCAATGGTCACATATATCAATAAAACGACGACATAAATCAAGTATGGATTTGTAGCATGGAAATTTCATGTCGTGTGATCTTTAACATGCTTGTTTCCAATTGGTCCTACTTTATTCCTTAATAAGATCGAGCTGAATGAAATCATAGTATAAAGTCACAAAAAATTTATGTTGAAATACCAAATCATATAAAATCCATAAGACATGTCTGTAACTATAAATGTATACAAGCTCCCACTAAATCAACATATCATCAAATAAGAAAACACTTATATGAGCTGTGTGCTCATGAACGACTTTGGGTGGTAAATCTTTAGTCAGTGGATCCGCAATCATGTAGTTTGTTCCAATATGTTCTATAGACAACTAACCACTTTGAATTCTTTCTTCAACAACTAGAAACTTGATGTCGATATGTTTTGACTTTGACAAGCTCCTGTTGTTATTAAAATATAGCACTGTCAATTTATTGTCACAAAATAATTTTAATGATCTTTCAATGCCATCTATAATTCACAACCTAGTGATAAAATTCCATAGTCATATGCCATTATTGGATGCCTCATAACATGCTATATGTTGGGCCCCGAAAATTTTTTATTGATTTATTTAATTATTTATTGATTTATTTATTTATTCGTCTACTTTAATTACTTTTCATTTTGCTTTAAATCGTTTTAATTATAAATATATTTTATTGAGTCTTGGAATTAGCAAGTATGTTGGGAATTAGAAATTGGGAATTAAATGAAGGATTAGAATTTATGTTGGAAAGAAAGGGCTTTAGGAATAAATGGAATAAGGAGAAGGAGGATTAGAAATAAGTGGATTTGTGTGTAGTGGGCTTGTGAGGAGGAGAGCCCAAAAGCATTGTAAGTAAGGAGAGCTCAAAACTATGTAGTTTTGGGAGTAGGGCTTTAAGTTGAGATATAAGAGAGTTAAAAAGAAGAGAAGGAAGCAAGTGTCGTGAACCAAAGGAGAGAAAGCCAAAAACGTGAGCAAGGAAACAAGGAGAGCTTTCGGCTAAGAGGAAGGAGAGCCGTAGGAGGCTTGGAGGAAGGAAGAAAGAAGGGGAAAAAGAGGAGAAATCTTCTTGTGGGAGGTAAGTTCTATCTTTGCTTGAGTTAGGTTCAAGAATGGGATGAAATGGAAGTTAGGGTTTGTGTAGAGATTGAAGAAAGATAGAAGAGAAGGTTAAATCTATGGATTTTTGGGACTTTCTAAGTAAGG
>JAOSBK010000002.1:9551649-9574833 GCA_027568895.1 Erythroxylum shatona
TCATGAATGCATGTACCTATATGTGCATGTGCAAAAAGACTCATTCCTCTAAAATTAGAGGCCAAAAGAATGTTCACATCAAAATATGCAATGCAAACCACTAGCCTGTCACAATTTACCAATTTACCTTTCCCATCGGGGATGGGATGTTACATTACAGGCCAGTGACAAAGTTTTATAGCCATATCTTATGATTAGATGCCTCATAACATGCTATAAACTTAGCTTCTATGGTTGAAGAAGATATAAGTGTCTGCTTCGCACTATTCCAAGAAATATCTCCTCTAGCAAGCAAATAGATATAACTTGAAGTTGATTTATGATTATCTTAGCATCACACAAAATCATAGTCAAAATATCCAATGATATTTAACTAATCTTATCTCCTATATGTGAGCATGTTATCTTTTATTATGTTAAGATACCTTATAACCCTTTTGGCTGCTTTTCAATAATCAATTCCTAGATTGCTTAAATATCTATCAAACGTTGTAAAAATAAATGAAATATCTAAACATGTACATACCTAAATATGCATTAGACATCCTATAACTGAAGCACAAGAAATCTTTTGCATTTTTTTAATTTTTAAATCATTCTTTGGCAATTGATTTAGGCTAAATTTGTCTCCTTTAAAAATAGGGGTATCATCTAGTTCATTATCTTGTATGCTAAATCTTTTAAATACCTTTTTGATAGCTCTTTTTATGACAATAATACCTTAAGACCAATCTCAATGTATCTGAATCTCCAGGATAAAAGTGGCTTCACTAAGATCTTCCATCTCAAAATTCTTTGATAAGAATTTCTTGGTTTTATGCAACGAGCCTTATCATTGCTAATAAGTAGTATGTTATCAATATATAAAACTAGAAAAATATACTTACTCTCATAGAACTTATGATATATATAGTCATCAACCAAATTCATATCAAAATTAAAAGAGATAAAAACTTTATGAAAATTGTAAGTAATACCTTTAACTTAAAGCTTACTTAAGTCCATAAAAGTATTTCTTTAATTTGAAAACATCTTTTTAAATCTTTAGAAACAAAGTTTTTCAGGCTTCTCCATATAAATTGTTTCATCAATGTCACCATTGAGGAACACTGTCTTCATGTCCTTCTGATGTAACTTAAGATTGTCGCACGTTTTATTATAATCCTAAAAGAATCTTTCAAAGAAATCGTTGAGAAAGTTTCTGTATAATTGATGCTTTATCCTTTTGTTACAACCCCTTATGATAGGAAGAGCCTTATATCTTTCCATATTGCCTTTTGAATCCCTTTTGGTCTTAAATATCTATTTTCAACCAATGAGCTTTACATCTTTAGGTAATGGAACATGATCCCAAACATCATTGTCTTTAATGGACTTAATTTCCCATTCATGGCATGAATCCACTTTTAAGAATTAGAACTCTCAATGGCTTAATAGAAATTGATTGGATCATCCTCCACTATACTAATGTCCATATCATATTCTTAGAGAAAGACAATATAATCATCCAGCTTTGCACTTCTCCTCTCTCTAGTGGATCTTCCTAACAATATTTATTCTTGAGGTTGCTAAGTTTGTTCTCTAGGAATATTTAATTGATCTTGATCAAAGAGATTTTTGACATTTTCTTATTGCTTTGGAATTGCTTCTTAAACAATGTCAAGAATGATAATTCGATAATGGTCGATAATAACTCTTGGAAGAGAAATGAGTTCCTCTTTAAAGATAAAGTCTCTAACCTTATCTCCTCTTTCAAACTCAACATCCTCAAGGAATTTGGCATTTCTTATCTCAAAAATATATTTATTTGTGGGATCATGAAACTTGTACTCTCATAACCATTCAAAGTATCTAATGAGATCCCTACCGATTGTTCTTGAGTCTATATTTCTTTCTTTTTTCTTATAAAGTCTTATCTCAGTTAAACAACCTTAAATATGAAAATGTTTTAACTAGTTTTTTTGTCTATCCATAATTCACAAGGGGTTTTATTAGTTACCTTAGTTAGAACTCTATTGATAATGTAAGTTGTGGTCTTAAGTACCTCTCCCTAAAGTAAATAAGGTAAGATTGTGGGAATAATCGTACTCTTTATAATGTCTTTTAATGTTATGTTTCATCTCTTAATAACACCATTTATGCTAAGTTCCTAGGCTAGCATACTGCGGGAAGATACTATATTCTTCTAGGAATTTGGCAAATGGTCTTGGTCGTTGTTTACTTAAACCATCATATCTATCATAATATTCACCTTCATGGTCAAATCTATCACTTTTAGTTTATAAGTTTATTTTTAACCTTAAGTTTGAAAATTTTGAACATGTCCAATGCTTGTGACTTCTCATGAATTAAATAAAGGTATGCATAATAGGAGGAATTTTCTAAGAATGTAAAAAAATATTTTTTATCATTTCAAAAATATGTAAGAAACAGCCCATAAATATCTATATGGATTAGTTCTAGGATGTCTGAAGATATTTTGGCACCTAATCTCCTTATGTTTGTCTACTTCCCCTTTGATACACTCAATACAAACTTCAACGTTTGACAAATTAAGTGAATCAAGAATTCCATCTTACATAAGCCTTACAATTCTTTATTTAGAGATATCCCCTAAACAGTTATGCTATAATGAAGCAAAAATATCATTTGCTAATTTTCTTTTAGTATCTCGTGAATTAACATGTAATGATTCATTAAATAAGTATAGGTTATCATATTTTGATAAAGAACTAGAACCAATAATTTTAAAAAGACTGAGTTGTCCATTTCCCAAAGAACAATAATAACCAGCTTTATCCAATACAAAAATATAAACTAAATTTCGTCTAAAAGACGATACAACATTAGTCTCTTTCAAATCTAAATAATATTCACCTAAAAGTCCCTATTGCCTTGACTTTAACTATTGTTTTATCACTTATATAGATTTATCTTTCACCATCATTAGATTTTTAGCAACTCAAGCAACTTTACAATGGTACATATATGTGAGTAGTACTCAAATATAGCCAATAAGTGTGTTTAGATACTGAAATTAAATTATCCTTTAAACAAAAGAATTGTATCTTTCTTAGCATGCCAAACATGATATTTAGTACACTCCTTTTTCTTGTGAGAAGTATTTCCATATGAGTGCAAGCAAATTCCTTTGTTTGTGTTGTTTTTATTCCTTATGCCTTCTTTGGTACATAACTTGTAACTTTCGTATGTTTATTTCTCTTCTTATTACTACCGTTAAAGTTGGATGCCAAATGACCCTCTCTTGCTTTAATTTCTCTTCTTCTTACACAAAATGTGAAATAAGCACATTAAGAGTCTCTTTTGATAACTATACCAGACTTTAAAGTGATTAAATATGTCAGAAGAGAGACTAAAACTAAATGCACAAACAAGTCTTCAAATATCGAACTTTAGTGGATTTAGTTTTAACGTAAGATGAGACATTTTTAGACTGTACTCCTTGATGTTCTCATTACCTTTATATCTTATGGAAACAAAACTTGTTAAGAGAGTACTTATTCCCACCTTTTTGTTTTGACAAAATGCTACTCAAGTTCTTTAAGAAACAATTTTGCACCTTTCTTTTTGGATATTATGCTCCTGAATGCTTCCAAAGTTGCATGTTTTTATAGTCATAAAACTCTTATGATTTGACCATTCTCACTTTTGTTAGTCTCTCTTATCATTAAAGGAACGTGCAACTGTAAGAGTAGGGGTCACTCAATCCAAAGAGTAAGGTTTAAATCCATATAGTCAAGAATGATCATAATGCTCTCTTTTCAAACCTTAAAGTTTGTGCCATTTAGCATAAGTATAAAGTTGGTGTTGGCAGATATTATAGTAGTAGAAGTATTTACTGAATAAAGAAAAAATAAATGAAGTAACAAGCTCACAATTAAAATCTAAATAAAATATAATTAACAAATTCAAATAATGGAAATCCTATCACAAGATACCTAATACAACATTGAAATTTATTCTTCAAACAAAAATATCAATTTGTAAGTGATACTCTTGTTATTGTGATCAAGTATTAACAATAAATGCTTGTTAAATCACGTCTTTCTTTGGACTAATTTATAAATAATTATTACATAATTATCACTACAAGTATGTTTGAACTTTAACCAAATAATAATTTTCTTTTAAGCAAATTATTATCCACACGAGATTCATCCATACACAATTGTTTTAATAATTTTAGAAATAATTGATCTACATAAAAGAGTTTACTTTGGTAACATGTCATTTTGATTAATTAATTTAAAATATTAATTATTGAAATTAAAAATACAAATTTTGAATTTTGAATTAATTAATCAATTACTAAAACTTAATGTTATAATCCTATATTGTTTTAGCCAATAAATCAAAATATTAATCTTGATCAAAATTGAAAATTTAAAAATTCATATAAACAACATGAAATAATTATATGAAACTTGGCTTCTTTTTTAATATCCAAATAACTAATTCCCAAAAACATAAACAATGAAAAATTATTATGATATTTTAACAAATTTGCATTTCTATATCACAAGTAAGAGAAATAATTAAAAAGAGGAGTATATTTTTTCCATACATCAAATCAAGTTTTTCTCATTAGTGTCAATGAAAATAAAAATTCACATAAGAACATTAGCAATATATTATAAACTAATAAGAAATTGGCAAATCATATACAAGGAGATAGGCTTAATAGTGGTCACATATATGCTATTAGAGAAAACAAACCCCTTATAATAGATACCAAATATCTTAATGCATGCCTCTTAGATAACTAGGTTTAAGTTATCCTTTAATATAACCTTAGTAGGATCATAAGGTCTGATATTTTCTAATGCACAGGATCCTAGAGGCAAGTGTTGAGCATACTTATATCTACCTATAAGAGCAAGACAACTAATAAATTAAGCTTTGAGGAGAGAAGGATCTTTAAAAGGAAGTCATGGAGGAGTAACGAGTATTATTTATGTTTTTCCTTGTTACCCTCAACTTAAGGCATTGATATGCTTATATAGACAAAGGAGGTTACAAACAAATTCATATAATAATTTAGCTTAGTGGAGCCATTTTCACAAACACATGTAATAATACAATAATTTACTAATAGATACTTAGTGGACACATATAATACACATAATAATCATACATGGTGGAGGCCTATTTGTTTTGATGGTAGGTGCAGTCTATTCTTCTATTAGATAGGCTTATGTGATGGAGATAGATTCTCTTTATCACCTATGATGTGTACATATTTTTTTGTAGAGATGCTTATAATCTTCTTCGTTGAACTTGGGCATATCTTCATCAGGATCTTGGGAATCTTAGAAGTGTGGGGGGAGAGATTGAAAGGGTGATTCAAGAGATAAAATAAAGGCTGGACCAATCCATCCTTTTGGGAAATCAATTTCTAGTATTCTAGGTTCTCCAGGAATAAGTTCTTCTAGGTAAGGTAATAGAAGAATGTTGTTTAGGAAAATTATTAAGATCACATGAGAACATCTTAGACTCCTTATGGTTATGTCCTTATGCTTAGCCCATTTAAGAGAAGTATGTCAGAGGTGTGCTTAGTTAGGTGTGTAGAAAAGGGCCATCTTTTGTTAGGCTGTAGGCCTATAAAAGATGAAAATGCATTATGTGCTTTGATTGTTTATGGAATATCCCATAATATATATTGATAAATGACTTGGGATAACTCCTTTCTTTAGTAAATCAATGGTGAATACTATTCTAAAAAAGTTCATAGGGTAGAAGATTCATTATTGTGATTATAGAGATGGTTAAACACCTGTAAAGAAGGTATTGTAATTGCATATGCAAAAAGGGCAAAAAGTTCCTAGAGATACTGCACTATTTCATATGGAAGAGCCCCACTAATGACGAAGATGGATAAGGAAGGGGTTTATATATCAAAGTAAGAGAGACACAAGGGTAATTTTGTCTTTTATAAACAGATGAAGTCAATAGAAAAGGCTTCTTCTTACCAGGTTATTAATTTCCTGAATGGTTATGGGTTTTTTTGCATAAGGAAGAAATGTTCTTTTAATTTTTAGTATTCTGAGAAGATCTCTCATCATGAGAATCAAAGGGATAGCATTGATAGGAGTAAGAAGCTGAATCTTCTTTTGAGATAAAGAGGTGTAGTCAACTATGGCCTTTTGGTGCTTTTTATATATCGAACTAAGAATTTATAGTGAGAGAACTAGGCTTTCCACCAAAGAAACTAATTATTTGGAAGGCTCACTTTCTTGGGGTTTAACACCTTTAGGAAAGATTGTTGTCCATTTAAAAAATAAAGTGATAAGGACTTCAATGAAAGCAGAATTTTTCTATCCCTTGTTTTACTGCAAGAATGGTAATGTTTTTCTAATTCCTTGAACTAGCCACCAGCATAACTATAATAGAATCTTTTTATCGTGCAATTCTTCTACTAGGACCACACCTCAATATTCTTTACTGGCATCGGTCTATAAGATTCATTCTCTTTTGTCAAGAATGTTAAGTGGTGATTGATATTGAGCAACTTTCTTTAGGTATTATATTGTGCATGTCTGTACTATTCCCCATAGTTGAGGATTCTTTTTTAAGAGCTTTAATAGTTGGCTGGTGTAATCAACAATATGAGGGATAAAATCTTGGATGTAATTAATAATACCTAAGAATTGTTAAATCTATTTGTTTTCATAAGCTTCTCATCAATAAAGTTGGACAATTCACTAGCGATATATGGGCTTGGTTGATAATGTCCATTATGGAATTTCATACCTAAGAAAGTCTATTTGAGTAGTATCAATTTGACTTTTTTAGGGTGGGAGCATTATACCGTATTTTTTGGTGACTTCCCATTGATATTATACATTTGGGATGCAAGATGTATTCTTATATCATTCTACGGGCCCTACTTTATCTTCTAAAATTTAGCCTTAAGATCAAATTCTAAGAACACATTTGTCTCTTTTAGGAATATTATTTATGTATTAATCCTAGGTAGAGGGAATTTATCATCTTGGGGGAAAATATTAGGTGGTGTGTAGTCCATAACTAACCTTTTATTTACCTATATACATTTTTCCATTTTCTCCATATAAAATGCTTGACAAGCCTAATCAAACTTAATAGGTTCAATCAACCCTTGTCATAACAGGATAATACACTCTTCTCTCTCCATATCCAAATCTTTTAGATTCATGCCTAGATGGGTAACCTTAGTGGGATTGATATCCTTAATCCTTTTGAATGGATATTGGACAAAGAATTCTAGGTTTCATCATAAAGGATTTAGGTGATCAAATTGATCATGGCTTTGATAGTTGTATATTGCATTGTATTTTTATAGGTAATTTGATATGTGTTTAGTAGTTAATTTGGTTGTTTAGTGTGTGTTTAGGTTAAGAATTGCGTTAGTTCATAAACATTTGTGTTTTAAGTGTTTTTTGGGTGAGAACATTTTTTTAAGCTTCAATTTTATATATATGAGGTGTCGTGATGAGTTTGTTAGTGTTTCAAGACATTCAGAGGAGTTTCGGAGGAGAACCGAACCAAAACATAGTCCCATGATCATGACAAAAGCACTAATATAGGGCCACGATCGTGGCCTATGCGCAGATAAACGCGGAGTCACTTTCAGATTTGAGTTTTTTAGGGACATTTCAGACCCCGGAAAGACATTAGGGTTACCATAATTAGAAAAGACTATAAAAGGATAATGATGGAACCCTAGAAAGGAGTCTACATTCTACATACATTTGGAAACCCAAAAAGAGAGAGAAAGAAGAGAGAGAGAAAAGAAGAAGAGGAAGAAGAGGAGGGTTCTGACGTCGAAGCTTCTCAGAATAGGTGATCTCCCAACACTGCTACTTTCTTGAATCCTCCAACCAAAGTTTCATTTCGTCCCCATTAAGTAAATTCATTTAATATGTAAGATTGAGATGGGTTGTATGGTTAGGGATTTTGAGTTGTTAATGACGTTCTAACTTTACCTTCGAGATTTGGCTTATATTTAATGTCAGTTTAGTTAGAGTGTGTTTACTTGATTTGGTTGTTGTGACTGATCAATATTTTTGCATATTTTGGTAACAAATCAAGAGGAAGAACTGGATAAAAATGATTATATTGGATTAACAAGAGTTCATCAATCTAATTGACCATTTAATTAATCTAATTGACAATTTCATAGAGAGAGATCTCGTGTGAGACCCGATTGTTTATTAGAGAGCTTTAGAACTAATTAAAATTGTAGGTAATTTATAAATTGAGAGATTGCAAGTCCATAATTTGATTAGGGTTCACAATTTAGGGAGTGACTATAACTCGAGAGAAAATAATCAACCCTACGATCGTCTAGAACCAACACCCTATAAACACAAAAAAGGCTAGATTAGCATTAATGATAGGAAAAATCTCCTCTCCTAAAATTTGATTAATTCTCTTGACAGATCTCCATTGTTATATTATTCAAATGTTGCTAGTTTGTTTTGATTTAGTTTACTTTTCAGTTCAATATTCGAATTTGAGTCTTAAACAAAGCACAACCTGAATTAAGTGATGCCTAAGCACAATCTCGATAGTACGATATCTATTTTTTACTATAAGTAACGATCTGTATACTTTCGATTTTAGCATAAAACAAGTAATTGGTTTTTCAATCAACAGGCTTTAAGGACATCGTTGCATTAATTTGTCTCTTATACCTCCATATTTCTAAGGAACTTCTTAGAGCCATTAGTTATATAAGTTTAGGGACCAAAAGACTGCTTAAATTTGATGCCTTATGATAGAATTTGCAATTTCTTTTCTTAGCAATAAATTTACATCCCAATTAATATATCTAGCATTGGGAGGTTGCAGTCAAAGACTTTTTTTTTCCATATGATGCAATCTGGAAAGAATATTATTCCAATTTTTTCTCTGGTTATGAGATCAATCTTAAAAGATTTACCATATATAAAAGTGAAATATTCTTTACGAGATTTCCATGCTTCAAGTGATAGGATCTAAGGCTAGGTTACACTTTTATAAGAGTCTATTTCCACATATCATATAGTATTCACAAGTTAATGATACTTACTCATTAAAGTTGTATTTCCACGTAGGGCCTAATGTATGCTGTAATATTGGAGTTTACTTTTAGGCAAGGCTCTCTTATCATAAACATGTAATTTTCCTCTCTTGTCTCTTCTTCCATAAAACAATCGCTTACTTTAGCAAACATATAAACAGGGACTATAAATAGGGTGTCTTCATCTTCACTTATTTGCTCTTCGAATATGGACTTAACATCCTTATCATTCTTGATTGGCATAATAGCTTTAATAGATTTTAAAAATTTTGTGTCTCTTTTGGTTTTATTAAAACATCTTTTGGTATAATGTCTAGGTTTTTCAACAAAGATAGAATTGATGTAACTCCTTTTCTTTATAAGATCTTTTCTTAAAGAATCTGACAATTCTTCTTTTTCCTTCTATGAGGTCCCTGTTGTTGTTGATATTCCGCCAACCTTATCTTATGGAAATGAGAGTTTTTCTTACAAGAGCATCCTGCTGCTTTCTTAAATTTAATCTTCAATTAGGGCTTTTTACAAATCTGTGTAAAGTTTAGTTTTCATGACATCATAATCCTAAAGCATTTTTGTTATGCACATAGTTTATCGAGAGTAGCCAATACTAGTTGTTATATCTCTCATAATGAGATTATTGTCATATCACAGTACAAAGGGTTTATCGTTCTTTGCAACTTTAGTTGGAGTTTATTAAAAATAAAGGCAATAAATTTATATATAAGATTGAAATTGATAAACATTTTTAACATGTAATATTTCTAAGACATTTTTTGAAATTGCCTGTAAAGATCTCCTTTACTTTAAGAATAACACTTCATTTTTAAGAATTCCTAATGATTTTTCTGGTCAATTAATTGAAAGCCTTTTATTAATCTCTTATGGATCATTCTTAGTGGAGTTTTATGCCTCAAAAAGCCTGACAGCCTGAAGCTCCCTATATTCTCCTAGGCTTTGAAACCATTTTCACAAGTTTCCAATCATTTTGGAGACAAACTTTATTAGTATTTCTTTAAAGATAGCTTTTGGCCTAATCATTTGTAAGTCGATCCATGCTCTGAATTCATGTAACATGCCTCTCCATTTGGTGGATGTAATATCATCAAATGTAAAATAAGGTCCTGAGGCTAGTCGGGGTTATGGTCTTTAAATGATGTTGTATCAGTTCTATTCCTAAAGATTCTGCATCTTCCACTTTAGGTTCTTCCTCCTTTTTCTATAGAGGAGTATTTAGAGTGGCCATCAAGATTTAGGATATTTATGGAAGTCAACTATCTGATTTGTGTTAGAGCTAGACTCAAAATATTGTAAAGTCAAGTTAGAGAGATCAGTAAAGACTAAATGAGGATGCTTTGGTTGAAAAGTGGCTATAAATCTGGGTGCTCCTTCAAGCTCCTTTTCTTTTTGAGCTAGAATAGGTTTTTTATTTGAAAGGGCAAGGTTTTCTTTGGATTTGGTATAAGATGGATTTGGATTGTTTTTTAGTTTCCATTAAGTCTTTGGGAGTTTTTTAGAAGGTCTATTTGAATAATGGATATGAAATTTTGAAGACCTTTCTATAGTTGGAGGCCCCTAGAGTAAAAATGGTTCTAAAATAAAAGGTAATAGGATAGGGATCATAGATAATCATTAATTGATTTCTGGCTCCATTTTTCTCAGTTCTTCATGAATTATGGAAAACTCTTTTTCTTTAAAAATTATGGGTCATAATAGTGCTCTTCTATATATTTTTTCAAACCTGAATCAAGTCATTATGCTTAATGAAGCAACTTTTGGAGTAACTACTGAATCTAAAATGATACCAAATCTATCTTAATATGCAAATCCTGCATTCTGTTTTCGAGCCTTTAAGCTTCAAATTAACGTACTAAAGTATTCTATTTTGGGAAATGGTGTGTTGAGTATGATAATTTAATACTTCTTCTGCATGAGTCATAGGTGAGTAAGTGAATTGAGGGTTACTTGTGTGAGCTATCACCCTAGTCATCTCATTTGTTGCTATCACCCTAGTCATCTAATTTGTTTTTCTCTCTAAAGGAGGGATATTTTTATCATACTATTTCGATGGTTGCATCATCAAACAAGGAATTAATTCCAGGATTTTTTTTTTTGGATTAGTCAAGATGTCTAAATTAAGTCTAGATGAAATCTAGAAATGGTTATATCCTTCTTCTTGTTAAATGGTTGTTGGTCTTGGTTTAGGATTTTTGATACCAATTTAGTACTTAGAATCATTATCATCATCCCTAAACCATCTTTTTATTTGAGGACATTGTTGGAGTTTGCATTTATGCTTTCTTTTTTTCCTTTGAGTATAATAATCTTCTTCTTTAGAATCTTTATCTAAATCATCTTCTCAACATCTGCAATTTGGATGACATATAGATGGATCCATATCCCAAAGGAAATGATCATTCATATGACCAATATAAGAATATGTCCTATCTCTTCAAACAATGTGAATCAAAGGGTTGCCTTTTATTTCTTTATACAAGAATGCTAAAGATGTCATCAAGATTTGTCTAGTAGATTAAGAATTTTCTTGCTCAGACCTTCTATAGAGTAATTTGATATAATTGTCTTCAATTTCATCTTAGGAATGATGGAGTAGTCATATGGATAAAGTGGCGATAAGGGGAATTGAATTCCCTTTCATAATTGGTTATCCATTCTAGGGGCATGATTTCCTTTAGCTATTCTCTCGGCAGTTGTTTCGGGAGCTAGACAATAGTATTATCTCTATAAGATCTATCTGTCATCATATATAAAGCATTAGTTATAGGGTCTATTAAGTGCAGATCTAGAGCATGGTTTTGCTTCAAACATTGAATCATACTTTTTAATCTTGGTCTCAAAGTAAAGATTAAAAATTGAATATTCTTAGTAAAAGAGCAGGTTCAATGATAAAGACTATAAGGACTGAGCAGCATTTGTGTATCTTAGATCCTTGTTTCTTTAGGGAGATGAGTTATTTCAACAAGATTCTCGATCTTGTTAAAGAGAATTCTTTTTACAGAAGTAGGAAGGCAGATGGGAGAATGCATATTAGGGAAAAAAAAGAACAATATTTGTCACAGAAGTGGTGGATGGTGGATATACTCATGGTCAATTAAAATTTTCCCTAATAAATCTTATCATCAATAGTCTTTCTCCTTTATTCAGTATGGGGTGTTGTTAGACTTACACTATGCTGAAAGGTAAATGAGTCTTCCGATACTTGAGCCTTAAGACAATAGTTCAGCATGTGATAAGGTTTTCAACCAATGTACTGAACAACCTTGGATGAGGATATTGAGCATGTATTCAAATAGCAAATAAGTGAAGATGAAGACACTCAATTTGTAGTCCATAATTATGTGTCAACTAAAAAAGGTGATTCTTCTATGAAAGAAGATACAGGAGAGGGAAATTAAATGTTTAAGATAAGATAGCCTTGATAGGTCGGTGGTATTTGCTCATTAGAAGCTATATTTCAATATAGGGCAAGATGATAAGTTCCCTCTATCTAAAATTAATATACAAATAATATTCCTAAAAGAGGCAAAAGGGTTCTCAAATTTTGGTCTTAAGGTCAAATTTTGGCAAATATAGATAGAGCACACAGAATGATACAAGGTAGCATTTTACATCCCAAATGCCTAATATCAGTAGACTGTCATGCCCTTCAGGCTTAATATGGCCCCTTCATTATTCCATAAGGTAATGATAAAGATCATGAGAACCCATACTAGACAATCCTTTGGTTTATATTGATGATATCTTGATATTCTCAAAAAATATGTGTGAACATAAGGCTTTATTGGAAAATTTTATAGACATTACCAAGAAGTACGGTATAATTCTCTCAGCATAAAAAAGACAAATTAATACTACCTAAATAGACTTCTTAATGAAATTCCATGATGTACATTATCAACCAATCCCACACAGTTAATTGTCCAACTCCCTTGATAAGAAGCTCATAAAAAACAAATCCAACAATTCTTGGTTATTATCAATTATCTATGAGATTTTACCCCTCCTATTGCTTATTACACTAGCCAACTGTTAAAGCTCCTAAAAAACAATCCTCTATCATAGAGAATAGAGCAAACACATACATTACAATCCTTAAAGAAAGTTGCTCATCATCCACCACCATTTAAGATTCCTGACAAAGGAGATTGAATCTTACAGACTAATTTTAGTGAAGAATATTTAGGCTTATTTATGATAGAATAATTATATGGTAACAAATTCTGTTATGGTCATGCTAATGGCCAATTCAAGGAATTAGAAAAACATTATCATACAATAAACAAAGAGATTTTTGCAGTAAAACTAGGGATTAAAAAATTTAGGTTTCTTTAAGTCCTTATTACTTTATTGTTAAAATAGACAACACGTCTTTCTCAAAGGTGTTAAACACCAAGAAAAAGACCCTTCCAGATAGTCAGTTTATTAGGTGAAAATCTTAGTTTTATCACTATAAACTCTCATTTTGACCCATAAAAGGCCACCAAACCTCCATAACTGTGTACCTCTAAACCTCAAAACAACATTCAATTTCTTAATCCCACTAGAGTTATCCCTTTGGTTCTCCTGACAATTGATCTTCCTATAATAGCAAAAATTAAAAGAACATTTCCTCCTTTCGCAACATTGATGAAATCAATGACATATCAAGAAGCCTTTTTCATTAATTTCATCTTTTCTCATAAAAGTCAAAATAACCCTCATGTTCCTCTTTCTTTAATATACAAACCTCATACCTATCTTTCTCCTTCACTAGTAAGACTCCTCCATACAAAGCAATGTAGGCACTTTCTGCTTTTTTTGCATGTGTTATTGCAGTTGCTCCTCTATAAATGTATAACTATCTTTGAAATCACAAATCACAACAATGAATCTTCTAACTTGTGGACTTTTTTAGAATGGTATTCATTATTGATGTGTTAGAGAAAGGAGTTATCCTAATTCATTCATCAATATAGATTATAGGACACTCCCACTAAATAAACAAAAAACATATTGTTTTTTCATGCTTCATAAGCCTTACAACCTGGAAAAAGATGATTTCATCTACACACTTAACCAGGCACACATCTAGCATACTTTTTTTAATGGCCTAAGCATAAGGATATTTTCATGAAGAGTCTTAAGATGTTCTTATATGATATTAATAATTTTCCTTAAAAACATTCTCCTACGACATGTATCTCCATTGGACCTTACCTTAAAGAACCCAAAATGCCAAAAATAGATTTCCCAGAAGGAAGGATGGACGAAACTATCCTCTAGTTTATCTCTTAAAGGACCATCTCAATCTCTCCCCTATCTTTCTAAGATTCCTAAGATTCTGATGAAGATATTCTCAAGTTCAACGAAGAAGAATATGAGCACCTTTTTAAGAAATATGGACACATCACAAATGATGAAAATAATTTGTCTCCATCCATGAGCCTATCCAATAGAAGAAGAAGTAGGATTCTCCATCAAAATAAAATAGGCCTCCACCATGTATGATTATTATATATGTCCCTTCACTATGTATTATATGTGTCTATTAAGTATTTGTTAGTAAATTATTATACTAAGTTAAATTATTATACTATTATGTGTGTCAGTGTATGTGGACCCATACTATGTGACAATGGCTTAACTAAATTAAACTATTGTACATGCCTGTTTATAACCTCCTTTGCCTTTATAAGCATACCATTGCCTTTAGTTGAGAACAAATAATATTATCTATTCCTCCATGGCTTCCTTCTAAACATCCTTCTCTCCTGAAAGCTTGATTCATCAATAGTCTTGCTCTTACAGGTAGATATGAGTGTGATCTGCACTTGCCTCTCTAAGAGGATCTTGTGCATTAGAAAATATTAGACCATACAATCCTACTAAAGTTATATTAAGGGATAACTTAAAATTGGTTATCTAAGAAGCAAGCCTTAATATAATTGGTGTCCATGATAAGGGGGTTATTTTCTTGGTTAGCATACATATGCGTCGTATTAAGCATATCTCCTATTATGTCCTCTATTGGTATCAAAGCAATATGGTATTAGAGCATGAGGTTGCTCATTATATTGGCTAGAAACCTTATTAGCTGTTGGATTGTTGTCCTAAGGCTCAGGGATTGAAGGACTATTTAAAGTCATTTACCTTGAGAATGGTGTAGTTCTAACAATGCCCTATACTGAAGAAAAGAAAAGGACTATTAATGATAAGAGTTAGTATGGAAAGTTCTAATTGACCATGAATACATCCACCATTTTTATGATAGATCGTGTCCTTCTTTCTTCTATGCTTTCTCCAATTCATCTTCCTTCTTTTGTAGAAAGAACACTCTCTAACAAGATTGAGAATCATGTTGAAATAACTTATCTCCTTGAAGAAACAAAAATACACGATACATAGATTTCGTTACTTAGTCCTTATAGTCTTTATCACTGAACCTGCACTTTTTACTAGAATATTTGGTCTTTAATCTCTACTCAGAGACCATGATTAAAAAAGATTATTCAAAGTTCCAAGTTGGACTAGTGTGATCTTCTTGTTAGTGCTGAGCTAATATACTCATATTTATATGGGAGCGGTAAGACTAATTTTAACACTCTATGGCAAAAAAGGCATTCCAGCTACTACTTGAATATCTTTGTTGGATACAACATATACAAAGTATCATAACTCTTTTATTGGCACTCTCCTCACCACTCGTAACAATAGAAGTGTCATATTGATAATAACACCTGACTTCAACATTAAATTGAATGGCTTAACCACCTCTACTTAATTGAAGGTCCAAATCCATATTGTAGGTGTTGAACAAGATCCCACAACCATTATAGCTACCTTACGTCCCTAAACAATTTTTTGTCTGCAGAACAATACTCTAAATTTATACTTCCTAAACTCTATCATTGATGCTTTATATATGGTGGAGGATAGATCCTATGAAGATAATACAATTGTTGAACAATTGCCCATAAAAGAGTTAGAGGAAATCATGCCTTTAAAATGGATAATCAATTATAAAAGGGAATTTCATTCCCGTCATCACTACTTTATCCATATGACTACTCCACCACACCTTAAATGACTTGAAGATGGCTATATTAAATCAATTTCTAAAAGAACCAGGACATAGCTATCTTTATACTTAATATAGACCTAATCTAATCATCCTAATTATTTTTAAAAAAAATCCTAGATCTAACTCCCTATTTGATGACGCAATCATCGAAACAACATGATAAAGAGTTCCCTCCTTTAGAGAGCAACAAATGAGATGAATAAGTTGATAGTTGGCCCATTTTCAATACCTACATAAGTATCCCCAGAAGACACCTACTCACCTATAACTCCTGTAGAAGAAGTACTAAATTGAAAGATTGAAAACATCATTGCTCATAACAGAGTACTTCACCGTATTAATCCAAAGCTTAAAGGCTTGAATGCATAAACATAAGATTTACATAACAAGATAGATTTGGTATCATTCCAGATTTAGCAATTACACTAAAAATTACTTCATCAAGCACAACTGCTTAATTTGGACTTGAAAAATTATGCAGAAGAGCACTATTATGGCTTAAAATTTTTAGAGAAAGAAAAAGAGTCGTCTAAAATTCATGAAGAACTAAGGAAAATAGAGTCAGATAAAGCCAGAGATCAATCAAAGACTATTTATGATCTTTATCCTACTACCTTTTCCTTTAAACCCATTTCTTATCCAAGCCCATCATATCCAAAGGCCTCAAACTATGGAAAGGTCCTCAAAATGATATATCCATTATTCAGACAGACCTTCTAGAAAAAGCCTCAAACCTTGAAGACTCAATGGAGACTAAAAGCCTATCTAACTCTGACTTATACCAAAGCCAAAGAAAACTTCCCACTTCGAATTAACAACCTTTTCTAGCTTAAAACGAATAGGATCCTGAAGGAGCACCCAAACTTATGGTTACTATTCAACCAATCCATCCTCATTTGATGCTTACTAATCTCTCTAACTCAACTCACAATATTCTGAGTCTAGATCTGACACAAATTAGATAGTTTATCTCTTACAGTTATCTCAAATCTTGATAACCATTCTAAATGCTCTTCTGTAGAAAAGAAAGAAAGAACTTGAAGTAGAAGATGTGGACTCTTTAGAAGCAAAACCAATATAGTAGCATTCAAAGAGCACAACCGGCTAGCCTTAGGACCTTGGTTTACATTTGAAGATATTCCCCCACAAAATGGAGAGACAGGTTACATCAATTTGAAGCATGGATAGACTTACAAATGATGAGGATAGTAGCTACCCTTAAAGAAATACTAATGGAGTTTGTCTCCAGAATGATTGAAAATTTACGAGAATGGTTTCAAAGCTTAAGAGAATACAAGAAGCTTTAGGCTATCAGGTAGGAACTTTATTAGGAATGATCCATAAGGAATTTAATGGAGACTTTTAACTAATTGATATGCAAAGTCAGCAGGAATATTATGAAATGAAGTGTCATTCTCTAAATAAGAGAGATCTTCAGAGGCATTTTCAAAAAATGTCTTAAGAAATATTACATGTTAAACAAGTTTAATGATCTCAATCTCATATATACGTTTATTGCCTCTCTACTTAATAAACTCAAATCAAAGCTATAGAGAACAATAAACTCTTTGCACCGTCACATAATAGAAATCTCATTAGGAGAGTTATACCAATAGGCGTTGGCTACTCTTAACAAACTATATGCACAATAGAAATTCCTTAAGAACATGATATATAAAAAAACCTACTTCACACAGGCCTATAAAAAGCCTACTTGAAAAAAATATAAGAAAATGGTAGGATGCTTTTACAAGAAAAAGTCTCATTTTTATAGGACAAGGTTGACATAATAACAACATCAAAGACCACATAAAAGGAAAAAAAATTCATATTCTTCAAGAAAAGATTTCCTGGAGTAAAGAAGTTAGATCAATGCAATCTTTATGAAAAACCTAGACATTATGTCAAAAGATGTCTTATTAAATCCAGAAGAGCCATGAAACTTTTAAAATCTATTGAGGCTCTTATGCCAATCATGAATGATGGGGATGTTGAGTTTCTATTTAAAGAGCAAACAAATGAACATAAAGGCAATCAATTTGTAGTCCCTATTTATATGTCTGGTTAATATCAATGGAGGTTAAT
This sequence comes from Erythroxylum shatona, assembly GCA_027568895.1. Taxonomy (NCBI): domain Eukaryota; kingdom Viridiplantae; phylum Streptophyta; class Magnoliopsida; order Malpighiales; family Erythroxylaceae; genus Erythroxylum; species Erythroxylum shatona. The sequence goes on from JAOSBK010000002.1 coordinate 9,569,874, forward strand.
ATCCTTCGACCTCAATTTGGCCACTTCATTATTCCATAACGTAATGTTAAAGATCTATGAACCCGTACTAGATATCTAGCTATTCTCAAAAAATACGTGTGAACATAAGGCCTTACTAGAAAAGTTCACAAACATCACCAACAAGTATGATATAATGCTCTTAACCCAAAAAGGTCAAATTGGTACTACCCAAATAGACTTGTTGGGTATGAAATTCTATGATGGACATTATCAACCAAGCCCATAAATTGCTAGTGAATTATCCAACTTCCCTTATGAGAAGCCCACGACAAAATAAATTAACTACTCTTTGGTAGTATCAATTATATCTCAGATTTTATCCCTCATATTGCTGATTATACTAGTCAGTTATTAAAGCCCTTAAAAAAGAATCCTCCATCATAGGGGATAAAATAGACACACGTAGTATAATACCTAAAGAAAGTTTTTTATAATCACTATTACTTAAAATTCTTGACAAAAGAGAACTAATCTTATAGACTAATGTCAGTGACGAATATTAAGGTACAGTCCTGATAAAAGAATTACATAGTAAAAGATTTTATTGTGGTCATGATAGTGACCAGTTTTAGGAATCAAAAAATATTACCATGTGATAGATCCTTACAGTAAAATGAGGATAGAAAAATTTAGTTTTCATTATCACTTTATTGTTAATGGACAACACATCTTTCTTAAAGGTGTTATACCCCAAGAAAAAGACCACTCCAAATAGTCAGTTTCTTAGGTGGAAATTATGGTTCTCTCAAGATAAATTATTAGTTTGACACATTAAAAGGAACCAAAACACCATTACTGACTACCTTTCTCAACCTCAAAAAACATTCAGCTTCTTACTCCTACCATTGTTGTCCCTTTGATTCTCTTGATGATTGATCTTCCTAAAGTAGCAAAAATTAAAAAAGCATTTCCTCCTTATGCAAAAGAACCCACAACCATTGAGGAAATCAATGACCTGGCAAAAAGAAGCATCTTTCACTGACTTCATCATTTCTTAAAAAGCCAAAATTGCCCTTGTGTCCCTCTTACTTTGATATACAAACCCCCTATTTAGTTGTCTTCTTCATTATTAGGCCTCTTCCACATGAAGCAATGTGGTTCCTCTTGGCACTTTTGCTCTTTTCACATGCATTATTGTAGTACCTCCTCTATATGGTACCTTTAGGAATTTTTGCTCTTTTTACATGCATTATTGTAGTACCTCCTCTATAAGTATATAACTATCTCTGTAATCGCAACCATAGATTTGTGTTTTATTTCGTACCAGTAGGAACGGTATGAGATAAGGGGTAGTGTGTACCGCATATAAACACTAGTTTGTACCAGTGTATTTCATACGGTACTGGTCGATATTAGGCTAGTACTTATTGTTTTATAATACTGGCCAATACCGAAAATTTTTAAAAAATGTAGGGGTATGTCTGTAAAAAAATAAAAATTTTAACCCTGACTACTTTTGCATGCACGCATTCTTGTTCTTCTCTTCTCTAAATGACCTTTCTCTCATCTCCTCACACTCTCACTCACACACCTCACTCACAGTTTTTATGTTCTTCACCGTTATCACCGTCGACCTAATAACCACCACTGACGTCCGTCTCGCTGTTGTCCTCCTCCTCCCATCCCACTCCTACACCTGACTTTTTTCTCTCACATCTCACTATCTCTTTAGAGTTTCTTGACCCACCATCGATGCCCACCACCCACCCACTACCTGCCACCACCACCACCGACGCCCCATATCTCTGACTTCTCCTAATATTTTATTTCTCTCACACACATCTCACTATCTCTCTCCAGTCTTAACGCCTACCACCACTGACGCCCACCACTTGCCATGACCACCAACGCCATTAAATCACCAATAATACCTCACCAACCTCGGCCACTCTCAGGTCTCCTCTTCCACACCAGATCTGCCCGACCCTGACCTGTTAAAATTGTTGTTGAATTTTTGTGTTATGACTTTATGTGTTTTTTGTGAATTGTTGTGAATGGAATTGCTGATGTATTTGAGAATTGTGAATGGAATTGTTGGTGTTTTTTGTGAATTGGGAATGGAATATGTTAATTTGTTGTTGTGTTGCTGTGGACTGTGGATGTGGATGTGGACTGTGGAGTGGAATGAAATTGTGGATATGGAATGTGAAGTGGAATGGAATTATGGAAGTGTGAAAGTGAAAAATGTAAATTGATTTACTAAATGTATTAATAAAGATATATATCCAAAATGTGGATGTGGAATGAAACTATGAAAGTGTGGAATTGGTCTCGAGTGGATTGTGATTCTGTTAATGTGGAATGGAACATAGAAATGTGTTGAATTGATTGAACTATTGATTATTATCAATTTTGTTAATACTTAATAGACATGTAGATACAAAATCATATTTTATAAATCAGTTTTGTTAATTTTTCAAAAGGGTTGATATTATAAAGTTAAATGTTTGCTTACCATACCAATTTCATTTAGCATTTCTCTATACTTAAATATGAATGAAATCAATTTATTATTCTTTTCTTACAAATATATCATATAATTCATTTGAAAAAAGTTGAACTTTTACCAATTATAAGTGAACTTTATATAACTCGACTAACTTGACTACATCATTGAAGTATGACTAGTACGCGTTAGATTCTACATCAATTTTATATTTAAAAAACTCAAAAGTAATGTATACAAATATATAAGGTGTTACAGTGAGATAATTGTCTTCTGATTAATGTTGTTAAATACACCTTAGACTTTTTTACATTGTTGGACCTAATTTTCTTACAAAGGTATAGTTTGAAAAAGTCCAACAAACATTTTGAGGGTCCAATTTCAAAAAAAAATGGGGTTTCATAATATACCTACCTTAATTTTAATATTTAATTATATTATTCAAGGTATTTATGGTAATTCTAGCTCCAAATTATATTCCAATACATTGAGATTTTGAATCGTAAACACATTTTTGAGTTCCACACTTCTAAAATTTGAAGGTGGAAATTGTTTTATGTATGTTTTGTGATTGTTGTTTATGGAAATTGATTTATTTATTTTTTGTAATTATTGAAAATGAAAATTGTTCTAAACGAAAATTGTTTATGTATGTTTTGATATTGTTGGAAATGAAAATTATTTTATTATGTTTTGTGATTGTTAGGCACCATTTCCGGAACTCAACCTCGGATCATAAACGTGAACCTAAACCTATGTAAATTCCTTAAACGACATCGATTCATCTTCTTGCTTTGATACCCACCATGTTACATCCCGCTTGAGTCTGAAATCCAACGCTTGCGGAATCATGAAACGTGATCTTCTTCATTTTTCCTTTGTAATTTTTTTCACACTCTTCGAAAACATAAAACATGTACAGCTTACCCTGTAGGGTTAATTCATTTAACCCTTATAAAGCATGAGTGGATTTTCTTATAGAGTTACTTCAAAGCACTTTCATTGGCCATCATCGGTTACTCATCATTCTCATAACATCGCAAGCCAAAAGGGCGAGCTCACACAGCGGAATCACAAGAATCACTATTACCTTCTTCAAAATGGTATGCGCCCACACCAAGCCAAACATCAACAAAAGTATTCGTCTCGCTTACTTCTGAACAGAGTTTGGAACATCTCAAGAGGAATTTCAAAAGGAATTCTTTGTAATATTTGTTCCTCTTTTCATTAAGCTTCTAATGACACCAAAAACATTCGATTTAGTTTAGAATTTTAAAAGTTATGGCCCAACCACTTTTGGACTATTACTAAACTAAGACTGTGCACTACCTAACTGCACTCCAGAAACTGAAAGTCTTAAGGACTGAATTGAAATTCAATTCCTTCAGATGAATTGTAGCTTCATGTCTCTAGTTTATTTAGAAACAAGAACCACCTCGCCAAAATACTGAAGCACATTCAGAAACATATCCAACTCATACTCTTTAAATCGATCCTCTCACTTTGATTCAACCAATATTTTTCAAATTAAAATCAAAATCTAACAATTATTATGTAGAGGTAGATGAGAGTCTTAGGAATCCAATGCTTCAAAAATTGGGCCAATCGGAGGCCGGACGGAAAAGTTATGACCAAAAGAATGGAGAGAGGTCGGATTGGGGAGTAAAAATCACAAATTGGCGCTCGCACTCGCTAGCGCTTGCCCTCGTGAGATGCTCGCACTTGTGAGCACTCGCGATCCTGGCGAGGGAGCATGCAAATGCTGCCATCTCCTCTTCTGACTTTCCAACTTCTAAACTTCATAATTTGTGACCCAGAACTCCAAATTTGGTATCAATGGAAAGTTAAAAGAAAGAACTACAACTTCATTAAGGACTTAAAAACAATTCCAGTCTCTAAAGAGGTCAAAGTTTCACGCAAAAGTGACTGGTCAACAAGCTCATCTTGAACAATATCATAATTTCTAAAATTCATATCTTCCTTCTCCCTTGCCAAAAAATTCCATACTTTATATCAACAGAAAGACAAAAAGACAACCTACAACTTTCATGAATATCTTATGAACATTTCTACCCTTATGAGGGTCAAAATTTCACTCAAAGTGTCTGTCCCGGAATTGTCATCCTAGACAGCACCCAAATTTTAAAAATTCACATTTTTCAACTCCCACATCCAAAACTCGCATACTTTATAGCGTTGGAAAGCTATAAAGACAAACTACAATTTTCATGAAAGCAACTTTGGCTAATCTACCTAGATTATTCCAGATTTTCCATGGAAGTCAGAACCCAAATCTTATCCTTGTGAAAACTTGAATTTCATCTCAACTTCACTTCCTTAACTAAAGCAACATATTCTTATCCATTCAACAACCAATTGGAATTCATCAAATCATCAACTTCAATTTATTTTACTGTTCATATATAACCACAACTCATCATTCATAACATTTCTATCTTTCTTTTCCATAGTGCCTCACTTATATATATAACA
>JAOSBK010000002.1:9610431-9645636 GCA_027568895.1 Erythroxylum shatona
CCCCGATTTTGTCTTCTACCAAAACAGATATTTTTCTTAACTTGTTTTTTGCCTTTTTTCTCGATTCTGTGTTATATCCGTTTTCTTTTATTGGACTATAGGAAAGAAGAAGAAATGGCGATTTCTTCCATCTCCTCATCGGCGATTCCGTCTTTGACTACGCCACAGTCGTTTTACTCCTCCAAATTATCTTCCTTCTCTTCTCTGCTACCTCCGGCACAGCTTCGGCGTTTTCAGTTGAGGAACGTAGGGCTTTACTCGCACTCCAGCTCTCGAATTTTACCTCTGGTAATGAAACCTTCCTTCTCTATGCTTCATGTTTTCCACTGGTTTGGGTAATGTTCACTGGTGCCATATTCAGGATTCGGCGGTGGCTTTTATTGGAGAATATGTTTATTAGTTTCTCAGTAATACGGTTAATGTCTTTTAATTGACTCTAGTTGGGATTCTTTTTCAAAATGAATTACCCTAGGTTGCAGCAAAGAAGCAAACCTTTTCCAATTTGGATGAGTTGCTGGGGAATTCTGACAAACCTATATTGGTCGACTTCTATGCAACCTGGTAACTGTTTTTATTTCATTTTGATGTTCTTTCCTTTCTATACTCTTTGTATAGTTGGAAAAGGCTGCAGTGAGTTAGATGACTCTAGTTATAATTTATTGCTTCCTATTGGAAATTGCAATGGTCTGTTTCTGCGATACAGTCTCTTTAAGTACCATTGAACTACATTTTGAATGACTTAGATGTGTTACTGGGGTAACATTGTCCTAGTCAATGGGTGAACTCCTAAGAAGTCCTCATGTTGCAACCCTGAAAAAAAAGGGCAAGTTTTGGAGCAATTTTTAAGGTTATTCTTTTGTGACTAAAAGGTCACATTCGAGTTACGTGAACAGCCTCTTAATAAAATATAAAAGGAAAGTTGCGTATAATTGAATGACCTTTCTTTGACCATCGCAACGCGGGAAGCCTAGCACGCATAGTTCGTTTTGAAACTTAATTTTTTAATAGTGGTTATTGTAAAGGAATTGATCTTAGGGATGCCTTTTTGTAGGAACGACCTTACCATTTTTGAGCCAAAATTTTCTCAAATTGTGTGCAAAGGACTGTCAACAATGCAAATAGATATAAGGAAGGATAAAATATTTGTCTAAACTCAAAACCAAAGCAATAAACATTTTAGTTTGTCTTTGATTGCTAACGTTGTCATTGGGATTATATTGCACTCTTCATCAGAATGTTCGTTTCTCATTGGACATTAACACTTGACCCTAATTTATGTTGCAACCAGTTGAAGGGATGAGAGCTTCCAAGCATTATAGACAATATGGTGCAAACTGAATTTATGATTTTGGACATGTAGTGTAGCTAATCCAAGAAATTGGAATCATTCATATTAAACTTCTTGAATGCTTTGACTTTGAATGGAATTCAGTTGAAGAGTAACTAAGACAAACTTCCTTTTGCAGGTGTGGTCCTTGCCAATTTATGGCTCCCATCCTCAATGAGGTCAGTGCTGTACTGAAAGACACAGTGCAATTGGTGAAAATTGACACCGAGAAATATCCTAACATTGCTGACAAGTACCAGATAGGAGCCTTGCCTACTTTCATCTTGTTTAAGGATGGCAAACCTTGTGATCGCTTTGTAAGTTAATCTTCCATCTGTAGCTCAAATTGAGTTTCAGCTTTCATCTTCTGAATCTACGAATACAATAGGTGGAGTGGAGAGGTTCATAGTCAGAGCATCAGAGGAGTCTTTTAATTCCTTGATGCATTTTTGGTACATTTTATGATTCAGTAACTTAAAGAAGATGAACTTCTTATACAAGAACATTCTTTTTAATTGCTATTTTGTATCACCTACGACGCAAAATCGTGTATTTACTGATACAAAGTTTTTGGTTTCATTGCTTCAGGAGGGTGCTTTGACTAAAGATCAGCTCATTCAACGCATTGAAAATTCATTGAATGTGAAGCTATAATCTTTGTAAGCATTTTATATATACTTCTGAAGTTTTCTCGTTAGTGTTTATAATAATTGTTTGTCTTCTGAGGCCTAAAAAGCTCTCTCCGTGTCTCTCAGTTTCAACAATTCCTGCGACGGTGAAGCTATTGTCTACAAGGTTGAACGTAGAAAGAGCTGGAAGATTGTCTAGTCATCCTTTCCTTTATGCTTCAGTGACTGCAGTTGTACTTAATTTTTTTTGTCAGATTACGATGACATGTTGATAAATTAAATATTATTATTTTTAATTTTTTCATCTCATTATGCCCATTTTGCTTATAATTACTATTAATAATATGTTAGAGCCTATCAAGGTCGGATGCAATCGTCGTTAAAATCAAGCGTCTAAAGGCAAAGGCAAAATTGTATTCATCTGCTCCTATAATTTGTAAATTTGAAGTAAGAAGAAATATCCTCAAGATTGAACTTGAAGATGGAGATGGAGATGGTAGCAGAAGAGAATATAGAAATAGGGGAAGACCTGACCCCTCCACTCTCTCCTCTGGCATGTGCCCTTCACAACTCATTCCTTCATTCTCATTGCTCCTCTTGCTTCTCCCCTCTCCCGAATCCTAATCCCCCACTTCCTTCCGACCACCCCCCTTCTCTTCCCCTCTACTGCTCCGGCCTCTGCTCCTCCTCCTCCTCCGCCTCTACTCCCTCCCCGCTCCACCTCGACTCCCACCTCCGCTCTGCCTTCCACCTCCTCCACTCTCTCCCCTCCTCCTCCTTCCATTCTCATAGGATCTCAGGCTTGTTGACTAATCGGGACAACCTTTTGGAGGATGAAAATATTGCGGCGCATGTTCGTGCCGGAGCCCGGGCGATTGCGGACGTAGAGGACTTGGAGGCCGCTGAGAATGCGTTGTGCTTGGTGCTAACCAACGCCGTTGAGGTACAGGATAAGGATGGGCGCTCTCTCGGTGCTGCTGTTTACGACACCAATTTCTCTTGGATCAATCACAACTGTTCTCCCAATGCTTGTTACCGCTTTTTGTTTTCGCCTCCTCCTAATCATCGTGATAATACCCCGTCTCCATGCCAGTCTAGACTGCGATTGCGTCCCGTCCTCTCCAGTGTATGAAGCCATAGCTCGCTCAATTATTCATGACCTAGAATTTGTTTTTCTTGTGTACATTGTTGTAAGATCGACTTCGATATGAACATTGTCTGCAGGGCGAGATCGGTAAATATGACAACGCTCAATTGCCAAAAGGTTGTTATTATTGATCATTATTTGCACTTTGTCGTCGGATAAACTGCATCGTACTTATTACTGGCAATTACTCTCCCTATGCAGCTGTTGCCGGAGGATATGGGCCAAGGATAATTGTTAGGAGTATCAAGAGGATTAATCGAGGTGACAAGGTGACTGTGGCATACACTGACTTGTTGCAGCCTAAGGTATTGATAACGCCATTGACGCTATTGAGGTCCATGGCACTTCATTCAACTTTCAAAATAACTCCGTTTCCTTCACTTTGATATAGGCGGTGAGGCAATCTGAGTTATGGGAGAAGTATCGTTTTCTTTGTTGTTGTGTGCGATGCAACTCATCACCCCCATCTTATGTTGATCTTACTTTGCAAGTAAGATTTCTTACTCTCTTCAACTTCGCATGCATTCCTGTTTTAATAATCGTATCCTGCTTCTGTTAGATGGTGAAAGGGTATGCATAGACAAATGTTCTTAGCAATGGATGGTGCGGTGAGATTGTAGCTAGAATTTATGGCACTAAAGATGAAGGTGATCCCGAAGTACAAAAGTTTTTATCACATAATGTTCTACTTTTTTTGTTACTTCGGTGTTGATTGTATGCAAGAAAATTTTAGGTTGGATTTTTGAAGTACATATAGGGCTTGGAGCCTGGAGGAGGCAATGGCCGCAATGTTGCGGTTCTCAATTGTCCCTTGAAACTGTAGACCGATGACTGTCATTGGCTGTTGATGATGAGAGCCACTGCTGAATATTACAGATGCCTATGAGAAGACACTTGTTAACAACTGTCTTGGGGAAATCAATTGATTACTAGGATTAAACAGTGGCTTTTTGATTGTCTTCTCAGAAAGATAATTGTTAGGTGATAATTCAATTAATGGCAAAGGACCTCTGATTTAATTATTAACCCTTAAAAGATAAATCTAAATTTAGAAAAGAAAGACTACAAGTAATCCAAACAAAGCTCCTGAAAAGAAAATAATCATTAATTGAGAATTCTAAATCTATGCAAGAAACCACACTTTTGCAAGAATTTACTGTCAATGCACGTAGGATAGAATATTTTTATACTGTTGAAGCTTCATTGATGGATGATTTGTATTGATAAGTACCCTGACCATGAATTAACCATGGCGTGTAGGAATTATGCACATCAAAATTTTCTGATTCTAGCTTGAGTTCAGACTCCACTTTTTGTAGAGATAAAGCAGTTGTAAAGATAAGAGATTACGTAGATGAAGTCATATCGGAATATCTCTCTGTTGGTGATGCCAAAATTTGCTGTGAGAAGCTGGAGAGGGTACTTATATTTGGCCTCATTGATGAACATTTGAAGTTCAGAGAAGGAAATTTTCAGTTCAATCTTAGGTTACATCCTCTGCACCATCTAGCTCTGAATGCATATATAACCCTGGCTTCAGCATATAAAATGCAATCTTGTGACTCATTGGTTCTCTATTCTGAATTGGATGGACATCAATTTGACAGTTTCCACACCAGAAGAATTAGTGCAGCTTACTCCTTTTTCCTTGCTGCTGCAACTAATCATCTCTTTCACTATGAAGCTTCCCTCATTGCCTCTGCTGCAAATTTCTGGATAAATGCAGGAGAGTCCTTAGTAACTCTTTCTAGAAGCTCCGACTGGAGTTTCTTTGAAGAACGGAACTTACCTGTCCTAAACATTTTGTACCTTGGTAAACATAAATGCCGCAAGTGCTCATTTCTTGATAGATATCAAACCACTTTATCTTTTAATTTTGTTGATTTTGAAAGAACATCAAGGGAGTTTCTTGGTTGCATAACTAGTTTATCGCATAAAGTTTGGAACTTGCTGAGTGGAGGCTGTTACTACTTGAAATTGTTCAAAGATCCCTTTGATCTTGGGCGTCATGAGATATTCAGCGGTTTTAGCGATTCGGATTTTCAGATGAAGGCAAATACTGCAAGATTTCAGGTACAGAATTACGGCAGGGAAGAAAGGACGGATATTTTTCAGCTTGGTGTTCATTGCTTACTGTATGGAGGCTTTTTGTCAAGCATATGTTATGGTCAGATTTCTCATTGGACTACCCACATTCGTAGTGTTCTATACTGTGGTGAAAATAAATGAATGCCCAAAGTAAAAAAAACAAGCTGCTTTTGGCATCGTCCCTACACTTGAATTATTACAACAGGATAAATTACTATGGACTTACCATTTGTGGGTGGCCTTCAGAGTTCATATTGATCTTAGATTCTAAAATGATGCGGCATATGCTATATAAAGCATCATTGGTGAATCCTTTTCCTCTTATGGTAATGTGGATAGATAAAGAAACAAGCCCAGGGCATATGGGGACAGACGGACCTGTAATAACACTTTTCCGTCTGTTTGTTGTGGAGAATGGGCCGGCCATGAAACTATGAAGATACTGTTATTCATTGTACAGGTCTTTTACCTCTTTCTTTCTCTGTCTTCCCTCTAACGTATGAATGCATGTAGATCAGTAACGGAGATAATTAGATATATAAATGTCAATTGAGGTTAAATAAAACCCTACTCTTGAGTCAATACCAATTTCTTACAACTTTGTCACTTTCGATTAGTTTTTAATTCATTGTAATTTAGTTTAAGTTTATTTACGAACATAGTAAAATGTGTTTTTCCTGAATGTCTGTCATTTTCTAATTCGACAAAAAAATTTTAAAAAAATTGGGAGTTTCACGGATGAAATTAGAAAAGGAATTGAAAATATTCAATTTAAAACGTATAAAGAAAAAGAAGTGAAGTACAAGTTTTACCACGTGGCTCCGATTGATGATGAGAGGTTCCAAACGTCAGAACGACATGGTTTGGTCCGTCACCTGTCTGTCGTTAATGTCACAAGTGTGCAGTATAGCCCCAAAATACTACCAGCAAGGCATGTACATTATTCATGCTTGCATGGTTAGGTTTCCTAAACCCCACTTGTTCGGAAGTGATCACGTCTCTTGTCCTTTTCACATCCCACGCGATCTCGGTTCTCCCGGGACTCGTATGCCTAATCAAACTCCATCACCTCATGTTCATGTTCATACATTACTATGGGGTCTTAAAAAAAAGGGAAAATTTTGACATTTTCTCGTATAAAATCTCAAATTTCATTAATTTGTTTAAATCTATAGATATGTACGCGTTTGCTTATGAAAGGAAGGAGGGGGTGCCCGCACGGGTAACTCAATTGGTCATTGAGAAGGAAAGTGAATCTAAGGTCTTGGGTTCGAGTCTTGACAACGGCAGTATGGGAGCTCATCTAATGTGGTGACTCCTTGTGCACACTCAATATTGAGCCGCCTTTCAGAGAAACTGACTGAGATCAAACCGTGATTTACCTCCCTCGTATAATATCGAGCCGGAGTGTAGGGGTGCCTAAGGTAGGCGTTCCACCTTTAGGAAGGAGGGGTAGACTTTCGGTGGTGGTGTCTAATTAATATGACACGTCCTTCAACAGTTGGCCAACCCACGTGTCCCCCTCAAAACTCCTATGGTCCCACTTTCTCAAAGTCATGGTACTATTATCTGTCGACATAAATTATGCTTGCCGACGAGATGGGTCACCCATTTTCCTCCACTTGTTAACAATTTTCTGATAATGGTTTTGTAATGTTAACTGCCAAGATCTCTTTCATTATCCACGGAAAAGAAAGTAGTCGACTAATAATATCGGAATCGGATGAAGATTGACCCACCCATGTTGTCACGTTTTGCGTCCATTTTGGTTTTACGTGTTCTAAGGATATCCATTGGCATTTTCAGAAAAAAGGAGAACAATAATACCCACATAAATATTTTCTTATCAATATATCATAAATACATAAGTAAAATTGATATTATTTTTTAAATAAAAAGACATTAATATAAATTATAAAGTATAGGTTTGACGAATGGTTAAGAACAGTAATGATAAAGAAGAGGTGAGGGACCTACCGACCAGAAAGACAGTTAAAGGTGGTTGAAGTTATCCAAACGACAATATTTTATCAAGAAAGAAAAAGGAATAGTATCTCTTTTCTCGTCGCTAGTCTCTTTGCCGACACCTAGCACTGGGCAGGGAGCAGTAGTAAGTAGTAAGTAGTCACCCCGGCCACATTCACCGTCGAATCCAATCATCATAGATTTAACATTCGAAAGTAGATATGGGTGTCAACTTCCTTGTCATTTTTGTATATCAATCGTACTTCATTCTTGTTCTTAATCCCATATGAAAATTTAATACATTGTTATTAAATTAACTTAGTTGTAATATTATATTAAAATGTTGAATTACGAGATTATTTTAACGGGGAGCGAGGTCGCTTTCCTTTGGAAATGTTATACTATTATCAATGGGAAGTTAAAAGTTTAGAAGTCGCTTTGATTATTGATTTTTTTAATAAAAAAAGTATAGAGGTGTGGTGTGGGGGACGAGACGCGTGGATGTGGATGTGAGTGAATAATAGCCAGAAAACCACTGACAAATATCTATACCAATGCCCATTTTGTTCAGAAATGTGTTTACGTTCAAGTTATAGGTTCCTTTCAAAGAGGATTACCTACAGGCAGCCTACACTTGGAACCTACTTAGGAAGTAATAAGAGGGACATCACTCATCATTTTGGCGTGAAAATAAATGTTATGAATGCTACCGGCCGAGCCCTTGCCAACTGCTATTCTTTATAACCTTTGACCCTAGACCAGGAAAAGACTTCGCCCATACGTCTGCTGCCATTGAGAGCCCACCGCAATTTACGCACAAATCAACTCAAATACAATAGTTTCTAATTAAACGACAGCGTATTATGGATAACTTTTTAATTTCCGATAATAGAAAAGAATGTGTCACGGTTACTAAGGCCCATTTATTAATTTTCTTTTTCTAATTAAACGATAATATTTTTAAAATGTGAGCAACCCTTTTCCGTCAGTTATAAATAGCACTCATTCCCATCCCAATGGCGTTACTCCAACCAGCTATCACTAAGCGTTCTCATTATCTATTGTCAACTTCACCACCATGGCCGAAGAGAACAAGCACCACCACCACTTCTTCCACCATCACAAAGACGACCAGGATAAGCCCATTGACTCCGAAACTACTAAATATTCCTCTGAGACCACTGGTTACTCTGAGACCAACAAGTATTCTTCTGGCGACACTGGTTATCCTGATACCACCGGTGGCCGATACTCCTCCGAGACTACTGCCTACTCTGATACCGCAGGCCGGTACTCCTCTGAGACTACTGGGTATTCTGATCCCAGTAGATACTCTGGAAGCGAAACCAACAAGTACACTGACACCACTGGATACTCTGACACCGCTAAATACTCGGAGTCAGAGACCAACAAGTACTCCGGAGGCACTGCTGCTTACACAACTGAGGGTAATCCTACTGAACCTGAGGTTGATTACAGGAAGGAGGAGAAGCATCACAAGCACCTTGAGCACCTCGGCGAACTCGGGGCTGCTGCTGCTGGAGCTTATGCGTTGGTAATACCTCTCTTTCTCCTATTAATAACCTGTTTATACTAATTTTTGTATGCAAGATTAATTAGTATACTAAGTATCACTCCTATTTACTTGGCATACCAAGTGTTCCTTTTCGTTTCTAACAGTGTTAAGTTTGATTTCAGCATGAGAAGCACAAGGCCGACAAGGACCCGGAACACGCACACAGGCACAAGACGGAGGAGGAGATCGCGGCAGCCATGGCAGTTGGAGCTGGAGGATACGCTTTTCACGAGCACCACGAGAAGAAAGAGGCCAAGGAAGAGGATGAGGAGGCTCATGGAAAGAAGAAGCACCATTTATTTGGATGAGTGGAAAGAAGAAGCACCATTTATTTTAAGTTTGAAATTATGTTATGTACTGTGCGTATCTAAAGATATGTATATGTTGGGCGTCATGGTCATGGTCATGGGATGGCGCTGCAGTGCTTTACTATTTGAGCTTGTGATCGAGTGTCTTTCTTTCTAAAAGCTTTCCCTTCTGTCCTCGTTAAACCTCTCTCTCTCCCGCTTTGTGCGTGATCTTGGAGAGGTTCTCTGTGGTCTTTGCTTTGTTATGTATAATAAATGCTTCTGGTTTCTGTGAATTTTATACATTCTTAACCTCTTAACTATCCACTTTACGTATATACGTGTACAGCAGAAACTTATTAAGAATTAAATAAATGGAAAATATAACCTTCACGTAGTCATTCTGAAGTGGTACGACTTACTTGTCTTCATAAATATGGCTTTGGACTTCGGACATCACATTGTCCATCATAACTTCACCAAGCTGTCTGTGCATATGCATTGTAAGACTGCTAATTGTTAATTAACTGTAACAAGTAATTAACAAAAATAAGTGACCTGAACAATAATGAATTGGTAAGGAATTCTTTTGATTTAAGTGAGGCTGTAGGTTCGAACTCTTCTCATGTATATAACTATTTAAAACTTGTGGCTAAAGTTTTGCCTCCTATAAGAAACTTATCCAACTCGAGCGAAAGATTAATTTAATTGTAGATACCTATACACCTTGAGATCCTTTTAAGATAGTGGGAAAAAAAAGTTACTTTAATTAGAAACCCGTGACAATCCATCTGAATGTTAGTTTTGAAGGCTCTTTTTCTTTTTCTTTTTTTCCCTAAGGAACGTTTGTTGAAGACGTGGGAGCAAAAATATTCCATTTATTTACAAATAAACCGTATCTTCGATACCGTTGTAGTATATTTAATTCCAAATTTTATATTTCATATAATTATTTCTGGTGGTAGAGTTGTATACCTACGTGTTCATTGACTGACTATGTTCATTTTTCTGTACATTTTTCTTATGATCTCCAAAGTCTAAGTCTAGCACCCAATAAGGATCTGGCACGAACCAACGTCGTTAACTTAGCAAGTCGATACTGGTGCAGTGCATATGCTTTGTGGGAATGGTTGATGTAGGGTCGGTGGGTGTGTCTAGTACCATTCCACGAGTTACTTAAAACTATCTTATAATATATTCACAAGATCAACTAGAGATCTTCTTTCAAATTTTAATAAACACAAAGAAGAAGCTCTTTTGTCTCATTCGAATATGCCAACTCCAACTCTGCCTCAAATAGTAACTTCCTTTCCAGCAACATTGAGTAGGTTTAGGTTGCAGACAGGCGTCTTATAGTGCTGCTAATTATGTTATGACTTAACGCATGGGCCAAAACGTAATTAATTGTTAATTAACCTTTGATTTGGTGTTAATTTAGTCTGAACACTCTTTTTTATTATTATCTATCATAGTTAATGGTTTCTGACCCAACTTAAAATATTTGAAGTTAATTCTTAATTTCCATTATTGGCTTATTGGATAAGATTATCTCTTCATTTATCAAAATATTTTATACATATATGACGTAAAAATAATATAAAAGACCTTAGTGACATTCAATATATATTATATAGTTTCAATTAAGTAAAAAATAAATCAATAAGTAAAAATACTTGGGATAGATCGTTCCAACCATCATCAAATTTTGATTTAACTAATAATCGTTTTTTCATTCCTTCTCTTCATCGAAAGATGTATATCTTTAACAATGTTTTAAAAATTAAAGCAATCAGTTTAAAATATTAAATCGATATTAGAATGTTATAAAATTGTCTAAAATATAAATAAAATTAAAAAATTAAAAATATAATTGAAAGAGATTGTACTTATTAATAATCAATCGAAGAATTTAAAGTTTAATTAAAAAAATATTATTAAAATTTATTTATTTATTTTTGTGTATAAAAATTTATTAATTTATCAAAATTAACTAATAATTAATAAATTGGTCAATTTTTAACAATAAATTTTACAAAATTAAATCAAACCAAAAAATTAAAAATATATACGAACCAAATCAGCCGACTTTTTTAGCTATTGATCGGTAGTCTTTGTGTGTAATAAACAACAAATTGTTTTATAAGATTTCTGTTACATATTTGAAACGAAAGAAACTAACACGCCAGTTGCCTTTGAAATCCCCACCCTCTCGGCCTATAAATGGTGCCGTAAGCTAACATCTGTTGGACACACACATACACCTTTCCCAGTTGCTTAATTCAGTTCTCTTATATCATCAGACCAATGGCAGAAGAGAAGCACCACCACCACCTCTTCCACCACAAGAAGGAGGGCGAGGAGGCTAGCGGTGAAGTTGACTACAGGAAGGAGGAGAAGCACCACAAACATCTCGAGCATCTTGGCGAGCTCGGCACTGCCGCTGCTGGTGCTTATGCTTTGGTAATTGACTAGTCATCAATCTATCTTCATGCTTTTATCATCCGTTAATTATGATTATCTTCCCTTTTTATATAATTGATCTTGATCAAATTTTTATCCACCCATCATTCAAGTTGATGTTAAGTTGTTAACAGGCGAACCATCCCTTGATCTAAACAATAGATACTATATGTTTGATACTATATGTACACAAATGTTTAAAGCATAGAATCAAAAAGTGAATAACAAGTTATAATTTTCTCGATCGTCAGCACGAGAAGCATGCGGCGAAGAAGGACCCTGAGCATGCCCACAAGCACAAGGTAGAGGAGGAGATTGCTGCCGCGATGGCGGTCGGAGCTGGTGGGTATGCATTCCACGAGCACCATGAGAAGAAAGAAGCCAAGAAAGAGGATGAGGAGGCTCATGGAAAGAAGCATCACCATCTCTTTTAGTTTTTCAAGCTATTATTGTGATTATAAGTTTGTATTTCTGTTTCAGCCAGTGACTACGTATGAACTCCGAGGTTTTAAGTGAAGCTTTCAGCCTGTTGTTAGTCAGGCAGATAGTTGTTGTAAGTGAAGCTTTCAGCCTGTTGTTAGTCAGGCAGATGGTTGTTGTTAATTATCTCTTGTGTGCATCTTCTTGTTATGTAATAATAATCCCACCTGTTTGATGATATTGTTCTCTTTTTGGTTACTACTATTTTTTTCAAAGACCCCAAATCAAACCTCAATGATGTTGTACTCAAATATAAACAAATTACAATATGGTACCCAAAGTTAATAAAATTGCATCCTGTATTATGGGATTACGTGTCTTCATATTATTGGGCCACCAACTTATGCAAGAAATTAAACTTTCCCTTGTGATTATCTTAATCTCTTACAATTCAAAACCTTTCTTTAATTGTGAAACTGGCTAGTGTCACAGAGATTTTATTTCATTCTATGGCTACAAAGAAATGGTGTCTAATCACACCATCACCAGTTGAACCATTCATCGATCCACGTGACATCATTTTCATACTCTTAATCATAAAGACCAGTTCTATATAATTAACCAAGATATGGTTGATTGACCAAGGTATGGTTAATTACTGATACTATTAGACAAAAATAGAAATAGTGAGAGAGATTGAAACAAAAGATATGAATCATTATGCACCCCCTTAAGATGTGAATTGGACGTCACACTCAATATGCCATTGTTGTCTCCTTATCGTTTTTATGAATTTTTATTAACCTTTGAGTCCTTAGAGCTGGAATTTAAGGTGCTTAATGAGTTCAACAATAACTTAAGAATGCTCTTATAGACTGTCCATATAATAGTTACTTAATCAATTAGCAATATAAAGATGGCATGCCTGCAATTACAAATTTAATGACATGAAAGGCCCAAACTGCAGCCAAATTAGAGATGACATAGACGAGTTATTGTTTCATTATTTTTGTTATATTAATGATACCATGCACTGGACTCTACTCATGGTCACGGTCCTTGGCAAAGACTTTAGTAGAAGCAGGAGATGGTACTGCTGGTGTTGGTGGTGGCGAGTTTTCAGATGCGACGCAATAACCTTCAAGAATGTTGCCCTCCTCCGTAGTAAACCCCAGAGTATCAATCATACCAGGCCAGCACAGCTGCGTAATGGTGCGAATGGCATGGCAGCAACTGTCTCCGATGTAGGTCTCGCCATTGAGAAAGAAAAGAATAATCTCACCAGTGCAAGCTTGAAGTTGGATCAATGACTCCCAACAAGTTGGGGATTCGTCGTCTAGTTTCAGTCTTGCCACCAGGCTGGAGCTCAGTCCTAGAGCTGGTCGTGCATTCGCCATGGAGTCTATGGTTGATGCACAAAGAACAATGAGAAATAACATCTTGATAGTGAAGGAAGCCATCTTATCTTTATGTTTTTTCTTTTGATAGATGTGCAAAAGGTGAAAGAGAGATGCGAGTAGTGCAGGGTTTAAGAGAGCCAAGGGTTTATGTAGGGGTTGGTTAGTGACGTTACATGTATATAATTGATGGTGGAATACAAGAAGGCTAACTGAAGATAACATGTTGATCACTGAAAAGCCAGGATGTTATCTAAGTGTTTCGTCTTCACTACCTGACTGTTTCTTTTCTGGAACATGAAGATATTAAAGTGTAATTAGTGGTGAAAACTGAAAGGAATTTTAGTTGGTGCAAAAGCAGAAGCCAATGAGAATGCGTAAAAATCTCCATGATTGCCCTCCTCAGAAGTCGGTTAGCTCAGATGCAGCTCAACCTGCTCTCAAGCTTTTTGGAGGCTTTTATAAATGGGCTTGGGTCTGTCAATTCAGCCGCTGACTGACCTAAGCCCCTGCACAGTGCGAAGACCACTACAAGACACCAGCAATATTCAAACACACACCCCAGGGCTTGCTTGAAATGGTTACTGTATGGGATGGAGTGTGGTAATGATGTGTGGGTACTAACGTTCTTCTCTATGCACTAAAGTGATTGCTTTTTAGCACTCAAGAAAATGAGGGACGAATGTGAATGAAGATTTGGCACTGATTCTTGAGTTGCCCATAATTGCATCTACTTTTTGCTTTTCCCAAATCACCACGACAATCATGTACTGGATAATGTCATTAGTTAGTACTCCTTTCATCCCATTCCCGTTAACGTCTTGTGGCTGTAGTTTAGTGGTAAGAATTCCACGTTGTGGCCGTGGAGACCTGGGCTCGAATCCCAGCAGCCACAATAAATATCCTTTTGTTTTTTCCAAACAATTTGCGCACCGAACATGAATAGAATGTTTATTTGGTTGCGACCCACAATTGAGGTTAGAGCCACCCAACCCTTTTAGGACATTCTGCCTCGTTCACTGCAAACTCTAATAATAGTCACATTCTCAAGTTCAACCAGATCATAGAACACTTGGCAAGTTTTCAGATTTCGAGAAATCCAAACTCCAGAAATGGAATATCGTCGACTAAAAGACACCGACGTGTAAAGTGTCACGGTCGCTTTCTACCGACGGAATCTGGACCCCATGCAGCTTGCCAGAGGACGATGCTTTTTTCTCACATACACACGTGCCGTGCTAACCCATTATTTCTTCTTTAGGGACAATGATATGAAGCGTTAAAAATAAGATTTGAGCATCCAAAGCCGTTGGAAAGAGGATGGAGGATGGTTCAGTGTCATGCCTCCTAATTAGTGATTCTGGAACTTAAAGAAATGTTGCAATAATAATTGCTCTTGGGAGAAAAGTTGTAAGAAAACGCTTTCGTCAACAACTAACATATCTAATATGATTAACACTTTGGTTTTCCAATTGATTTGATAATGTTTCAGTCTGATTTTGCTGAGGTTGAGCGCTATTGTTTGGATCCATGATCGCGATTAGCTTGAACTATGAGATACCTGCAAAATAATAAAGGCATGCCGGGGGTTGATCGCCGGCTTGCCCCTCTGATGCTTAAGCCAGTTTTCTGCACTAGGTTTTGTATCTAATAACAGAGGTTATCAAAGTTATTAGAGTCATACCTGCATCATGAGGAGATAATGAACTTATATAGTAAATACCTGACGTGTTTAATTCAACATCAACTGGTTTTATCGTGTTTAACTCAACATCTTGGAAATGGGCCGATTGACCCACACGCCATCCTAGGGTTAGACCTGGGCCTAGCACGACCGACCCAACCAGACAAATTTTTAGATTTATTAGGAGAAAGGATCTGATGAGTAAGAAGTAAGGAAGCAGTGACCGGAGTTTAAACCATTGTGATGGCTTGAAAGTGCAGAAATGTAAGTGCCAATGCCACAAGCTGTCATGATGAAAAAGGTCCAAGATCAGTAATCAAGCTAACTTTGACCTTTTCAGCTTGCCACAAGAGGGAATTCCCGACTGTTTAACCTGGTCCTGTAGGAAAAACCATGCCAAGGACACAAAATCACTGGTTGCGACTCCTCCAAACTCTCGAATAAAGCAGGAAAAAAATGGGACATAATGTACAGTGCAAGCCGAGGTTGAGTTGCACGAAAGAAACCCAGCACAACATCCCAAGATCCCCCACCTTCCCATTCATCCTGCCTCTTCTTCTTCTTCACGACAATGATTGTTCCTACCTTTTCAACATTCCTTTTATTCCAAGTGTTTGCCTGCAAGAAGCATCATAGACATATGGAAAAGCACAATTGTAACGTGACTTTTTTTTTTTTTTTTACCGAGGTGTTTTAGGAAAGTCTCAATTATAAAAAAATATCTTTAAGTCATTCACACTTAGACTAATCCCCGTTTAAATCAGGTATGTAGATCCCTTTCAGGAGACAAAAGTTGTAGTCCCAAGTTTTAAACAGCTGTATACATGAAAGAGATTCGAACCTGCGACCTCACTTAAGCCAGGAGAGTCCTTTATCAACTCACCTATGCCTTGGGGTTCAATTGTAGCGTGATTTGAGTATTTGGAAAAAAATTCCCAAGTTAACTATTTAGACATTTTCTTTTCATGTTAGGGTAGCACTCAAATTGAGTTTTTTTTTACAAAGGGAAAAAAACTCAAAAAAATTATGTAACTAATGCAGTGCTCTGCGGTATAAAGCTCCTATCTTATCTCGGTGGATAAGTTTTATGACTAATATCGAAGGCTCCTGGAGAATATGCATGTCAAGACTAACTAGGGCTGCGAGAGCGGCTAGGTTATCAGCACATTGATTTCCTTTGTAATGTACATATTGAATTTGCACTTTCCAATTTCGTTGGATTAAACTACGTATATTTGCTACTAAAAAATTATTCTTAGTTATTACTGTATTAGAAAATGACAGAATATTAATGAATTTTAAAAAATCCACTTTGATTATAAATCGACAATATCTAAACTACCATGATTCAATGGCATGAAAGAACCGTCGGTGCCTTGTGGACTGTTTAGCTAGTAGTAAAACATGAGAGTAGTGTCCTCATTTTTAGAGAAGTAGAAATTGTGTAGTTCTCGATACGCCTACTGTCGCTACCGACGATATAAATTAAGTTAGTCTAAGCCAAGTGGCACCAGGATAATGATATGCCATCTGCAATTTCGTCACCATCTGCTTATCAACCTACGCTGAAATCACCTAATCATATTTATGAATTTCCGTTAAATTGTAGGACCTAAACGTGAAGGAATCATAATTATATTATACACCTATGGTTTAGTCTACTCAATTAATGATTGATAGATCAGTTTGGAATATACTCATTGTCCATTAACTTAAATGCAAATTGTCAGAGTTAGTGGCGGGGTATGTTAAAATAATTTAAGGGCTCCGCAGCGCACTCTATCTACGTCTTGTAATTGATATTTGATGTTCGTTTACATATTCGAAGTCATCCGCAGCTTTATTCTGATCTCAGCGCAGTCTTATTCTTAATAAATAAAAAGACTGCTTAATTTCTCTTTTTGTTATGTATATACATTTCTTATTTAACGTATAAATCCATTGAATTGGGAGATTTTTTAAATTAAATTAATTTTTAGAACCAATCAAAGTCTTTTTTGTATAACTCACCGGCTGAAAAACCATACAGTAGAAGAAATGCGTGATACTGCAGGAGGGAGCAATCAATGATGATCAGACATTGCAGGTTTTCCCTCGATCCAAAAAGCGCAGAATATGACAGGCCAGTATCCCGTCAAAGAAGCATCTAATGCTCTGTACAATCCCACTTGTACGTGGACGAGTCTTTAACTCTATATTTTCAGTACCGTATCTTTAAAACGCAAGCTATGAGCATGTGATGCGTTCCTGTACACTCATCTACCTTGGAATTAATATATACATATATATTCAGTCGGTATAAATAATAATGTCTGCAGGAAGTGCTTGCCAGTGTTCTTCGTTCTAATATCTGCATGCTAATGCTTTTATATACTTAATATTTTGATTTCTTGTTATGCTCATATAAGCACTGGTTGCTCCGTCGCTTTCGGTTCTAAAGAATTTGGGGTTTTAAGTATAATTATTGTACTGGATAGAAATTTATCATTACCGACATTACATTGTTACGAGTCATTGTTGTCGGCCAATTTTGTGTTGAACAAGAAAATTTCAAAGTGCTTCTGTTGTAATATCAGTTTCATGTCTCAGTGATTAGTTGAACATATGATTCTAATTTCTAATGCTACAGTCGTTTGATTGAAAAGCAGAGGAAGTATAAACTACAAAGTTGGAACCTTTTAGCACCTGCATGACATGCTTTTCCATAGTTTTGTGTCTACAGCAGATTAAAAGACTTTTCTTCATTGCCAAGTTTGATCAACTCCAACTGTATTAGTCTATTCATTATTTCCTATAAGCTTCTGTTAGTTTAACCTGAAATAGAAACACACAACTCATAAATGTAATGCAATTTGAGTGACATACGGGTTTGGCACATGTACTTGAACTTGTCGTCAGATTTTATATGAAATGAGCAATGTCCAGCTACGCATGTTAGGAGGGGGAAACAATGAAGCTATGTGTATGTATGTGTATCAAATCATTCGAGACTTTTCGTAGATGTGTCCACCGAGGAGAGAAACACGAGGGTGTTGGTCAGCTTTCGGAGTTCATAGTCTGGTATAGTGTTTTGATTTAGGACAGAGAGTTCTCCATATCCCCAAACTCTTGTCGGCAACTAATGAATCCTGTTCATATTTGAAGCATTATCCTATCCTTAATTGATGAGTGGGTTTAGTAAGCGGTTAAACTTGGTTAGTATCAATCATTATACCTTTTAGGAGTTGTTAATAAACATAGTATTAGTAGATTTCTTAACAATTCTGGTGTTTTATGCTCAATGTTTACTAGCTTAATACCAATTTACATGACACACTCTGACTTTCATGCAATGAGGCTCAGGTGTACTCAAAGAGTGACGCATAACGTTACTCTACAGTTACGCAATTACCCTTTGAGCATCACTCCCTCAGCAGCAGCCACCGAGAGGCACGGTGGGCCACGACCCCTGGCCCTGCCGCCACCACCACCATTATTAAAATTGTCATTTTCACTAAACTCTATAATCCTATACAGGGACAATGACACACGTATTCATAATTTGATTGAAACAGAGTCACAGACACTCTGTATATAGATCAAGTGGTTAACTCTTCACTATTCTCTTATGGCTTCGTTTGTGTCATAGAGACAAACAAAGTAGTTTAACGGAGAGAACCCATATGCTAGAAAGCTGGGTGTCTCTGAAGGAAAGAATCGAGCAAAGCATCATTTACAAGCAAAAAAGAGCCATTCTGAAACAGTCTCAACCCATTTCTTTAATTTTTCTGAATATGGATTGACAATTCTGAATTCCTTTCCTGTTTCTACTTTATTTTCTCACTCTCTCCTACTCTCACTCTGTCCCGTTTCAACTGAGCTCTACAATGTCTTGTTGGCGTTTACTGTAGAGGGAGCCTGAGAGAAAGCGCAAACCTAAACCCAAGAATGTGATGGAGATAACGGTGGGTACTTTGCGAGTTTTTTAGTGATTTTCACAGATACTGAGAAAGAAGAAAGAGAGTTTGAGATTGTGAGCTGAATTCTAAGCCCCTCTGTGGCCTGATGGAGACCAAAGGGAGACTCATTGCAGGTTCTCACAACAGAAATGAGTTTGTTCTCATCAATGCTGATGAGACTGCGAGAGTAAGTGCTCCTAGAATTATTGTTTTTAATATTTTTCTTCGTTTGATGATTTTGAGGGCCTTGACATTTTATTTCTTGTGATTGCATCTGCATTATGTATGTACCCATTTCTCGTTTACAGTTAGGTGGGTTATTTTCAGATTAGTTGGTGAAATGCTTATATTGATTCAACACCTCCTTGTGGTTACCATTTGGGGTACCTCTGCCTCTCTTTTCTGCTCTCTACATGTCCCTAAGTTTGTTGTTGTTTATTTCTTTGTCTAAAACCAGACAGAGCATCATATTCCTTCAGAATGTTATGTGTCTCTCAACTCCTCTCACCTGCTCAATGTTTTGGTAGTTCCTTAATTTGTCCCTTCAGCTCTAGGTTCCATAGGCCATCGACATAACTGCATCAAAGTTTTGCAACTTGCTAATTCTCCTAGTAGAATGAATAGTTAAAATTTCATCAACCTCTTCATCTTTGCTGCTTCATATAGATTTACGTTTTGAACCCTGCTAGGTGACCTCGGTTAAAGAACTGAGTGGGCAGATTTGTCAGATCTGTGGGGACGAGATAGAGATTACAGTAGGTGGGGAGCCATTTGTTGCTTGCAATGAATGTGCATTCCCTGTTTGTAGACCTTGTTATGAATATGAAAGAAGAGAAGGCAATCAAGCCTGCCCTCAATGCAAAACCAGGTACAAGCGCATCAAAGGTATGCTCCTCACTGCATTGTGCATATCAATTGATAAGTATGTGATTAACTTTGTGATATGCTCAAAACAGCTAAATATGTTTTCCCTAATAGGGTGTCCTAGAGTTGAAGGGGATGAAGAAGAGGAGGATACAGATGATTTAGACAATGAATTTGATATTGGAGCTTATGACAGTAGAGACCCTCACCATATTGCTGATGCTATTTACTCCAATGGCCTTAACACTGGCCATGGTGCCCAGTCTAATGTTCCAGGTTTCTCTACAGCATCAGAGCTGGATTCTACTTCTGTAACTCGGGAGGTTCCACTTCTGACATATGGCGAAGAGGTGACTTAAATGTGCCAAGTTGTTTGGCATTTATTCCTCATTTTTTTCTTAATAATAATTTGCAACTGGTTTATGTTGTCGCTATCTCATAAATAACGGTTGGTCTTTGAGTGGAAACTAGTATTTTGGTTATTCATTTGACATGAATACGACTCTAAATGGTGTAGGATATTGGCATTTCCTCTGACAAACATGCCCTAATTATACCCTCTTTTCGTGGAAAGCGGGTCCATCCAATGTCATTTCCTGATTCTTCTATGTCTTGTAAGTTTGATGACCTTAGCAATTATCTTTTGTGGTTTGTTGCACTTGCTTTCACTTGATTAATGCATAGTTCTGTTGATGTTGCAGTGCAACCAAGGGCAATGGATCCCAAAAAGGACTTGGCTGTGTATGGCTATGGTACAGTTGCATGGAAGGAGAGAATGGAGGAGTGGAAGAAGAAGCAGAGTGAAAAACTCCAGGTTGTTGAGCATCAAGGTGGAAAGGGTGGTGGAGCTGGATTTGATGATCCTGATTTGCCCATGTAGGTGCAACTTTTCAACCCTGTAATGTCATATTGAACTTTTTTCTTGTTTCCTTTCAAGGACTTGATTAGAGCTTTCAGTTTATAGAGTTGCTTTGGTTCTTTCTTTCATTTGAAAATATATAAGGTGAGTCTTCACTTACATGCAGAGTTGACTACTGAAATTGTATGAGCAGTAATTTTAAGATGTGATGACTGATAAATTCTAAATTTCAAAGAAAAAACAATTAAGCTAATTATTTTTAGCTCATGTTGGAGAGATGCGGCATGAGAAAGAAACTGCACCTTTGATTAGAATGCGGACGTGTCAAATAAACACTTTAGATCAACCCACACTGGAGTGATTTCTTTTGGAAAGTTCTCGCTGTACGGTAGTAATAATCAGGGCCTTTCATTTATGAAAAATCTTGCAGTTGTTCCTAAAACAATAACAATTTCCTTATATTTTCTGTTCCTTCTTCAACCACTAATTTAGAACTATTTGGTTTTTTAAAAAAAGCTCTATGAACAGTTAGAAAAAGAACTGATGATAAATTGTGTAGGAGGGAAGTAGCGGAAAATCCAAAGAGAACTAATCATAATAACATTAAGTGATGATGATTACAGTGGGAATCAGAGAAAGAACAAGAATAAGGAAAATCAATAAGACAGGTATATCTATCTGAACTTTTGATCAATATTTGGTGGACTGGGTTTTAGTGGAGCTCTTAATGCACTTGAATTTTGAGGCCATGTCCCCTCCGATATCCTTTGAATTTCTCTTTATGACCAATCTTGGTATGTATTGTAACATGATGAAATAGTTCTTGTAAATAATACCTATACTTGAACCAAGTTATGCCCTGAAAATTTATTTCCTTCATATATTATGATGCTATAAAATCAACATGTTAAATAGAACAGGAACCATAATAAAGCTCTTTTATCTTATTAGTTATGTCATAAACCATGGGACACAATGGTGAAGTGATGGTCTTCATGTTTGCTTATCCTTATGCTCCCTTTTCCTTTCCCTGATAATAAATTCTACTGATGTTGGGGAAAAAATGCATAATCGTTTGAATAGAATTGATATGAATGTACTGTTGTGGTATCACACCTGGAAATGAATATGAGAAAACATATATAATGCAACAACTTCATTGAATGGCCAAACAATTGGCTCCTCTAAAGGCCATGTTATTGAATAAACTTAGGACGTTACTTTCCAGACTTCACCCTTTGCTTTTAGTTAAACAGCAACCTTTTTGCTACATATATAAGTATTATTAAATAGATTCCTTCAAAGACAAACACAAAAAAGTATTGTTAGGCTTCTGCCACTATTGTATGTCCATGATTTAGGATTTACTAGCTGAAAATTTCCTATGTTTAAGAGTGTTAATGTAGCAGGAGCGACAATATTGTCCTTATGAACTTTGTATTCATCCATTCATCAAATAATGTTCTTGGCAAACTTTTGTTATAGTTTTCATTAGCAGCTTTCTCTGTCTTCTGTGAGTTATGCCACTTTTATTTTCATTTCCTCTTGGTTACCTTCGGTTAGCTGGAACGAAAAGATTGAATTGTAAAAATAAACATTTTGCTGGTTTGGTAGGATGGATGAAGGGAGGCAGCCACTTTCAAGGAAGTTACCAATCTCTTCCAGCAAGATAAATCCTTACAGAATGATAATTTTACTCCGGCTTGCAGTCCTTGGCCTCTTTTTTCACTATAGAATTCTCCATCCAGTCAAAGATGCTTATGGATTGTGGTTAACATCAGTAGTTTGTGAGATATGGTTTGCAGTATCCTGGATATTAGATCAGTTCCCAAAATGGTATCCAATTGTGCGAGAAACATACCTTGATCGATTACAGTTGAGGTACACTCCCTCCCTCCCTCCCTCTCAATCAATCAATTAATCTATCTATCTATCTATCTATTTATCTACATATATCTATATCTATATATATATTTATTTACATATATGTATTAGTAATGTCATGTTGTTACCTATGGCATTTGAAATTAGGTATGAAAAAGAAGGGAAGGAATCTGATTTGGCTGCTATAGACATATTTGTTAGTACAGTTGATCCTATGAAGGAACCTCCACTTGTCACAGCAAACACTGTTCTGTCAATACTTGCGGTAGATTATCCTGTTGACAGAGTGGCATGCTATGTCACAGATGATGGTGCTGCCATGCTAACTCTTGAAGCCCTTTCTGAGTCCTCTGAATTTGCTAAAAAGTGGGTTCCTTTCTGCAAGAAATTTAGCATTGAACCCCGAGCTCCAGAATTTTACTTCTCGCAGAAGGTTGATTACTTGAAGAATAAAGTAGATCCAACATTCGTTAGAGAACGTCGTGCAATGAAGGTTTGTGACTTTTCATTTTAGTATATTGTTTTTAGACTTGTTGCAAAAAGAGCGACACTGACCTGTCAGGGTGGGGTGTTGTTCAGAAAAGTGATCAACCCTGAACTTTGTTTCCTAGCTGGAATGATGGCTGGGAAGCAGGATGATTCATAAAATTTGCACACTAGAGAATCCTTGATATTCTTTGCCACAGATATTTAACTATAATGTTTATAATCTTCGTTAGCATGTTCTAGCTGCAATGAAGGTGTTACAAAAATCTTATGCAATTTGGTTTGCTTCAAAAGTTTAAGGCATGACATCCTCTATTCTCATTGATGGTCCAGAGAGAGTATGAAGAATTTAAAGTTCGGATTAACAGCCTAGTTTCCATGGCACAAAAGGTCCCTGAGGATGGTTGGACGATGCAGGATGGGACTCCATGGCCAGGAAATAATGTCAGAGATCATCCTGGAATGATCCAGGTAAAGGAAGCCATGCAAAAGACTCGCCTTGAAATTTAGAGTAATCCTAATGCTAAATATCTTTTTTCAGGTTTTCCTAGGCCACGATGGTGTTTGTGATGCTGAAGGAAATGAATTGCCACGTTTAATTTATGTATCTCGTGAGAAGAGACCTGGATTTGATCATCACAAGAAAGCTGGGGCAATGAATGCGTTGGTAGGTTGACCTCTCTCTCTCCCCCCTTTCCCCCTTACACACACAGACACAGAAGATAAGACAATCGTGCAAATCTTGCAAAATTGTCATTTAGGTATCTCATCCCTCTCTGTAACTGCCTTTGTTACCTGATTGATGAAGGTAAGGGTATCTGCAATCATAACAAATGCTCCTTATTTGCTAAACGTGGATTGTGATCACTACATAAACAACAGCAAAGCTCTTAGAGAAGCCATGTGTTTCATGATGGATCCGACATCTGGAAGGAAAATCTGTTATGTGCAATTTCCTCAAAGATTTGATGGGATTGATCGCCATGACAGATACTCCAATCGCAATGTCGTCTTCTTTGATGTAAGCAAATTTTAAGTTGTGTGCATGCATATTTGGTTTTGCATGTTTCAATGATATTGTGATCTTGTTCCAATTCCAGTTAGAAGATTTTCTAATTCAATTTTTCTTTGATGCAGATTAATATGAAAGGTTTGGATGGCATACAGGGGCCTATATATGTTGGCACTGGATGTGTTTTCAGGAGGCAGGCACTTTATGGATATGATGCCCCAAAGAAGAAGAAACCACCAGGGAAGTCATGTAATTGCTGGCCTAAATGGTGCTGCTGCTGTTGCAGATCTAGAAGGAAAAGTAAGAAACTAAAATTGAGTGAGGCAAAGAAGAACAACAAGGAGGGTTCTAAGCACATACATGCATTAGAAAATATTGAGGAAGGCATAGAAGGTAAGATCAATTCCAGCCGCTCAGTGACCTTATATTTCTAGTTTTTTTGACAAACATAATGGAGTAGTTATTCCCATAATCTTTCTTATACTTCTAGTTAGTTGGATCTTGAATTCCCCAAGTTGGCACATAGTTGACAAACCACAACTACCTTTTCCTTTTGTCATAATGGTTTTGATTAATCTTTATTATTGTTAGCTCATGAAGCATGATCCTTAATGTATTTACTGAACTTCTATATAGGAATAGATAATGAGAAGTCTGCTCTAATGCCGCAAGTAAAGTTCGAGGAAAAATTTGGACAGTCTCCACTTTTCATCGCTGCAACATTAATGGAAGAAGGTGGAGTTCCAAAAGAAGCAACTTCTGCATTGCTCTTGAAAGAAGCAATCCATGTCATTAGCTGCAGTTATGAAGATAAAACTGAATGGGGACAAGAGGTGTGCATACCTAATGCAGCTTTTTTATTTTTATATCTCTTGAGAAAAACTTGTATTTCAAGTTCTAATTGTTTAAATATTGATAAATGTCTAGGTTGGATGGATATATGGTTCAGTCACTGAAGATATATTAACAGGCTTCAAAATGCATTGCCACGGCTGGCGATCAGTGTATTGTATACCAAAAAGGCCCGCATTTAAGGGCTCAGCTCCGATAAACCTTTCTGATCGTCTACACCAGGTTCTCCGGTGGGCTCTGGGATCTGTTGAGATTTTTTTCAGCAGGCATTGTCCTTTATGGTATGGATACGGCTGTGGATTGAAATGGTTGGAACGGTTTTCATATATAAATTCAGTTGTGTATCCCTTGACATCAATCCCCTTGCTTGTCTACTGCACTTTACCAGCTGTGTGCCTCCTTACAGGGAAATTCATTGTTCCTGAGGTAAATAAATTATCCACATTGTTTGGAAGTAACTGGATACATCAGCATCCTATTTATGGATGTAATCAAGATTAAGCTGTTCAGGGTCTTATATTAGGTTGTCCTAGCAGTGCAGTTATCATTACAGAGATCTTTGATATATTACTTGCAATTTGTCTACTTACTCTGGTTCTTATTTGATGTACAGATTAGCAACTATGCCAGTATTGTTTTCATGGCCCTCTTTATATCTATAGCTGCAACTAGCATACTTGAAATGCAGTGGGGGGGTGTTGGGATACATGACTGGTGGAGAAATGAGCAATTTTGGGTGATTGGTGGTACCTCATCCCATTTATTTGCCCTTTTACAAGGTCTTCTGAAGGTTCTGGCTGGAGTAAACACAAATTTTACCGTTACTTCCAAAGCAGGAGATGATGGAGAATTTTCAGAGCTCTACCTCTTCAAATGGACATCTTTGTTGGTTCCTCCTATGACCTTACTTATCATAAACATAATTGGGGTTATAGTTGGCATCTCAGACGCCATCAATAATGGCTATGATTCATGGGGTCCTCTCTTTGGTAAGCTGTTCTTTGCATTCTGGGTTATTGTCCATCTTTACCCATTCCTTAAGGGATTGATAGGGAAACAAGACAGACTTCCTACCATAATTGTTGTCTGGGCAATACTTCTAGCTTCCATCTTAACGCTTTTATGGGTCAGAATCAATCCATTTGTGTCAAAGGGTGGCATCGTGCTAGAGGTTTGCGGGTTAAATTGTGATTGAGACAAAAATGGTCCCAAGTTTTTGTTTGCAAAGACATACTATCCTGCAGTCTGCACCACCATTCTTCAGAATAATTTCCTAAGGAAACTTGTGCCTGGGATGGGATGGTATGTGTAGAATAGATGCAAAGGACTGGCATCAGTACTTCCTTTTTCTTTGGTTTTTTTTCCCTTCCTTTTGCCTATTCTCATTGATTCTTTTAGTGCACACAGTGAATGCTTGTAGTTTACAATATGGTTAGTTTTGCTAGACTTTGTGATCCTCAATTGGGAGGTTGGTTATACAGAATTATTCTCAGTCAATAAGCATTCCCTTCAATTTCCACTTCAATCTTCTTTGCATGAATATATTTGCTGTTCATAATCACTTGTAATAAGACTTGACGTTCTCAACATAATCTAAGCATTAATTTACAATCTATGCATTAATTTTTGATAGTGAACCAACAAATCGGATAAAGCGCTGTGCCAGAATTCAACAATGCAGTAGCACTCTTAGCTTGCTACAAACTCATTAGTGCATCATTACAGCATATCCATTTAGACTTGGACCCGTTTAAGGAGGAAAAAATCCTGAACTTGGATTGAATCGAGTTATGTCACTTTAAGTTTATGAGGATCAGTCTAACCCGTGAAAATTCATTCTCAATCGAGGACCGCAGTTTCAGAAACTAGGCCAAATTTCTGGCGCCTAAGAACAGAAACAATCAGTCGCCAGCGAGAGAAGCTAATCCAAATTGAGTAAATTAATGATTCAGTAGTGAAAAGAAAAAACAATAATCTGATGTGATGATAATGAAGAAAGTCGAAGTAAGATTGACGATAATCTCTTTGCAAACAAACAAAACAAGAATTTTGCAACAAAAGAAGAAAGAAAGTAGAGGAAAGGCAGAGAGAGAATCAGAAATCTCGTGTGGAAAGTGCTGCTCATTGCACCATAGGCGCTGCGCAATAGCACTAATCAAGACTCATCACACATCTCTCGCTATCCACGATCAAATCAATCAAAAATTGACTACCAAACCCTAACTCTGAAACCCAACAAACTGCTTCCAACCCTAACCTAACGACAAGCTGAAGCTAATCTGGGGGTCGGAGTCCACTTTATACTTGCTCTTGGCGGCGATGAAGGGACTAGCGTTTCGTTTCGTTTCGTTTCGTTTGCCCTACGTGAAACTGCGGATGTGGGGTGCGAGTGCTAAACGATATGTCGTTCGGTATCTTATAAGGCCCATTTATGAAAAGTCCACAAGCTTGTCCGTGTAAAGCCCCAGATGGGGAAGAGGGTATAAAATAATTAAAAGGAAAGTCAGGAGGCTTTATGCAAATAAAGAGAGTATTTATTTATCTCTTGTATATAAGGAGCATTTAGGGTTTACGGTTGCTTCCCTGCAGCAAGTGCGAGTAGCCGCAAGAGGTATTCACTGCTCTGTCACTCACCATCTCACTCTCTGCATGCTGTATGCGTTTGGTTACCGGTGAAAAAAACTACCGAAGACAAATGTTCATTTGGATTCTCATCAACAATACATGTTTCATTTCCATTCTCTTGAATATTAGTGGCCTGTTGATTTTTGTTTCTCTTTTCGTGATGGTTCATCTGTTGCCATACTGTTCTAATGATCAATATCTCTTAGTTTAATCTGTTAAATCTTTGTTCTCAAGATAAACTTGTCCTTTTCCCTTTTTTATGGTTAATTATAGTATGTAGACTATGATCAGTTTTATACTGCAGACCGGATGTTTCTTCGTAGGTTGATTTTGTTTCGATAGGTTAAAGTTGTCTAACATTGTTAGCTTGCTCAGGTGGAGGAGGCGAGTTAGGAAAAGAATGTCTCACAGGAAGTTTGAGCACCCAAGGCATGGATCCCTTGGATTTCTCCCAAGGAAGCGAGCCGCTCGCCACAGAGGAAAAGGTATAACATTTCTTTTTGACGTATTTGGCTCAGTTATGTTTAATTATGCTGTTCACTTTTCTCCAATGTAATGTTATAACAAGTTGAGACTCATAATTAATTGTGATTTTTATCGCTGGTAGATTATCAACAATTAACCAATTTAATTTATGTGTCGAATGCAGTGAAGGCTTTCCCCAAGGATGACCCCAACAAGCCCTGCAAATTCACTGCCTTTTTGGGCTACAAGGCTGGTATGACGCACATTGTTAGAGAAGTCGAAAAGCCTGGATCAAGTAAGGAACTTTTGAGGCGTTTTCCTTTGATCATCTCTTTGTGATCTTAATTTCAAATTCATTTAGTTATGTACAACAGTATATAAAAAAACAAACATCAAAGTGAATCATTATAAAGATTTTACAACTTGTTAGTGGCCTTGTTGACATTAACTGATCATTTCCAGAGCTTCACAAGAAGGAGACCTGTGAGGCTGTTACAATCATTGAAACACCTCCAATGGTTGTTGTTGGAGTTGTGGGCTATGTCAAGACTCCACGAGGTCTCCGCTCTTTGAACACCGTCTGGGCTCAGCATCTTAGTGAGGAGGTAAGGCGTAGGTTTTACAAGAACTGGTGCAAGTCCAAGAAGAAGGCTTTCACTAAGTACTCAAAGCAATATGAGTCTGATGAAGGGAAGAAGAGTATCCAAGCACAGCTTGAGAAAATGAAGAAGTATGCCACTGTCATTCGTGTGTTGGCTCACACTCAGGTGATGATCTATTGCAGTCAATTCAAGATACATACTGAAATGTTTTGCTGTCTCTCTGAAATGTAGTTTCAGAGATAATTACTGTGGTGGGACATTCATTATGAAGAAGATTTAGTGTCAAAGCAATGAATCTTATGGAAGTTTAGATGAACACCAGTTCACTTAATCTCATTGAGAACCATGTTAAAATCCAGATAGAGAAAAGCCGGCTAAGTAAATGAATTGGACTCAGTTTTTTTTTTAAATTGAAACTTCTTGTTTATTTTTTGTTCCCATAGCCTTGCTATGGCGTGATTTGAAGCAAGATTTACCTGCATGTACATTTCTATCTAGTGGACTTTGAGTTCTATTATGTTTAAATGCAGATAAGGAAAATGAAGGGATTGAAGCAGAAGAAAGCGCACCTCATGGAGATTCAGATCAATGGTGGGACTGTTGCACAAAAAGTTGATTTTGCCTATAGTTTCTTTGAGAAACAAGTGCCGATTGATGCTGTGTTCCAGAAGGATGAGATGATTGATCTCATTGGTGTCACAAAGGGTAAAGGTTATGAAGGTGTTGTCACTCGCTGGGGTGTCACCCGACTGCCTAGAAAGACCCACAGAGGCCTTCGTAAGGTTGCTTGTATTGGTGCTTGGCATCCTGCTAGAGTATCATTTACTGTTGCCAGGGCTGGTCAGAATGGATATCACCACCGAACTGAAATGAACAAGAAGATTTACAAGATTGGAAAGTCTGGCCAGGAGTCTCACTCAGCTCTTACTGAGTATGACAGGTAAAATGTTATTTAGCTCGTGCAACTTCAATACTTGCTTTGATTTTAACAATTTTACAGTTGACCTTTTCGTTGCTCCCTTACCTGCATGTTTTTATTTCTCTAAGCTGAAACTAATGTATCAGGACTGAGAAAGACATCACTCCAATGGGTGGTTTCCCCCATTATGGTGTGGTGAAGGATGATTATCTGATGGTTAAGGGATGTTGTGTTGGACCTAAGAAGAGGGTGGTTACTCTCCGCCAGTCACTGCTTAACCAGACATCTCGTGTGGCTCTTGAGGAAATCAAACTCAAGTTCATCGACACATCGTCAAAGTTTGGACATGGTCGCTTCCAGACAACACAGGAAAAACAGAAGTTCTTTGGTCGTCTCAAGGCGTAATTGTTTAAGTCTATCTAAAATTTTGAGGCATCATAGGGAAATTAGTTGGTGGTTGTATGCCTTTGAGAAAAATGTCAGACAGTTTGTTCTCTTATTTGTTTGAAGGCTTGAGATTCTTAAGACTAGCAAACCGTGTTTAATTTTTGTTTTAATCAAGCTGTGATTCTGAATTTTGATTATATGGTCTCCAGTCCTAGTTATACAATGGTACTTCTGATGAAAGCTATGTGGATTGTCTGCTTTTTGAGTCTGATCGATTTTGACAACCATGGAAGTGTATCTTTTTTCCTAACGTGAAACGTCAATGCCATGCTGAAATAAATGTAGTAAGCGTGCGATATGTTTGGTAATATTGTTAATGACGGAAGGTGAAGGTGTTAATGATGAATATTGAGAAATTATTTCGAGTATCTAGATTTTTTTTACTTATTTATATAATGTATATATTTATCACTATTTGATCCTGTTTAGAATAATTTTTAATGGTGTTTCTTGTTAGGACATCTTTTAATGGTGTTTATTATTAGAACATCTTATACGTTTTGAGTTTAGAATATATCTTTTCGTGTTCGTTCTTTCAACATTTATTAGTGATGGTTCTAACCAGAATCCTGATTTATAATAATCTTTATCAGTGATGTTCATTATCATAACAATTCCTAACTGCATGTTCTAAGCACAGCTTACATTCAGATTCATTTGGACCAGCTAAGGTCAATTACATTCAGATTCATTTGGACCAAACACTTCATAGGAATAGCTTCTTATGGCTACAAGCTGTTAGCGAAAACAGACTCTCCAGTCGGCGTGTAGTTACATTGGAGTGAGTGGTTGAAATTGAACGAAATGGGAAATGAAAAGCATACGGTAAATATTGCTATCCACGACCGTAATTGGAACTTCAATATACTGTTATCCTGATTTATAATAATTTTTATTATATTTATCATAATTATACTTGCATCATTCAGTATGCAGTGTACAATTTAATTTAAAAGTAACAAGAATCGTTTAAACACATTTATGTAAATAAAGAAGAAGAAGAAAAAGCAAACGATCAAATATTTTTTAAATAATTCGATTAAAAAATCCAAGTAAACATGTTACCAGACATTTTTAGAAATTGACGACTGGAAAATACCTGGCAGTGGAATGAGTTCTTTTGCTTTCTTCATGCACCTGATCTATACATAAATATCTTTTTTCAGTTTCATACAGTCTCACCCTAGTAGAGCTATACGTACCCATATCTTTCGTTTATTATTCACCGTACTTCTCCTGAGTTGAAGCATTTAAGCTAAGGAACGATAGAACGTAGCAACCCTTTGCTCTTCAGTGATTCAACGAATAAGACCTTCAAAAAGTCACCAAGAATACCGTACAATGCCAGATGATGTGATCTATCTCATTAGTCAAATTTGGCCTTCGGGGTACTCAAAAGCATTCTAAAGTTTGAGAAAATAGCTCTGCTACTCTTACATGGAGCTGGAAGCCAAGCTCAGAAGAAAGCTGAACAAGGAATCCCAATATCTTTTTTTAATCCAAATGAATATCTTATACGCTGTTCAACAAGAACGCATGATTTGTTCCCTGAAATGTCACATGTTCACAAAGCTACTGACAATAGTAGCAAACAAATGTTAAAGAATGTACTGCTCTATTATTTCCTACACATGAAAAGTATACAACTTTTCAAGTCCTTGTCAGCAGCAAATAACAATAATCCTACATTTGAAACTACAAAAACATGACCGCCACACACTAACTTGCAGCAGTACTATAACTACTGTGCCTAGAAGTTAACTAGCTGAATGTACTATTTAATTTTCTCTATTGTCACTTGGATAAACCATAAATAAGAGAGCAGGCATTCCGGATTTTCTCCAGACATCGATTAGATGTAGTCCTTTAACTAAGCTGCCTGTGCTGGACCATCAGATCTTGAACCCCGTGCAGGTCCACGTCCCCTGGGCACACCCCATCCGCGCCCTCGTCCTGCATATAACACCAAATAGTTTACAATGAAAGACAGGAGAACAACCATTCAAGGTTCCAGTAGTGCAGCAACAACGTATAGCGTAACAACCATCGAGATGCCACAGGCCCACATACATACAAAGATTGCAATCCAGCGAGAATACCTAAACAGAATGAGCAGGCTGACATTTTCCAGCCTAGTGCCAATGGCATACTTAGTTCTAAATCTTGTACTATCAGTCAAGAAGAATAAAGCCACTATACTAAATTAGGAGTAAATATCCTCCACCATATTTGTTTTATTCACCTGGCTGTTGTTGCATATATCCACCACCATAACCTCTTCCACGTCCGCGATAACCACGCCCTCTTCCACGACCTCTACCCCTGCCACCATACACCCGCCCATTATCCCAACCATTATCTCCATTATACTCCACGATTCCATTGTTATAATTCCCTATATAGAAGTTGAGAGAGAAATTAATCATGACAACTGAGACAGAAGATGGATTATTTTCTAACTTGAGCAAATCAAAAGAAAATTAATCACTTCCAGCATAAATTGTAGGAATTGGAGAGTCATATTCAACTTACATGAACTCTTTACTTTGAATTATAACGAATGCAGAGATGTATAAATTCTTAGATGTTCTCTTTCTATCTTCCCCATGCAGGAAGCGGGGAAAGAGAATTCAGCAGGTGGCTTATTTGATTTAGGTTTTAGCCTAAAACTGGCACACGGTTACAAGTTCAAAGCATGTTGAACTAAACTCTGATCTATAGATATCAGATTTGCAATCATCAATGGACACCTATGCTTCCCTCATAGACAACAGAATATTACCTCTACCTCTACCCCTTCCTCGACCAATGCGTGTTTTCCCCCTCCTGCTAGAAGAGTCCCCTTCTGATCAATATAATAGAAAGAACATTAGCAAACATGACACCTGGCATAGAGGGATTAAGATAGAAACATCATGGGTTATTTACCTCCTCCATAATCATGTTCGATTAATGGTTTCACTTGATCAGCTGGAATAGGGGGTTGGTAGCTGCAGTTAATATAATTCAATGTAACCCAAAGACACCATAATAAGGCCAAAGATATGTGATCATTATATAAAAATGACTTACGATGTGGATATCCAATTTATGAACAGATGCAGTAAAAGGACCACATAAAGAAAGGAATTTTGCTCAAATTTTTTATTTCTGAACATTACAATATAAAAAAAGGAAGACCGAGGACATTTTGGAAATGATAAAAAGTTATTATATAGCTGCAACATAGATTGGTGTCAATCCTTTTCTAACATACTATGTTTTAATGTGTTTGCTAGTCGAAAAATAATTGTTACCACATGGCTTGAGAAGTTCTCAAAGCAATTTATTAGTAATAAAATAACTCCAGGCAAAGTACTACAACGGGCTTGGACAAGAAATACATATAATAGGACCATGCACATCCATGTATGGCAGGGGACATAGGGGAAGAGCGATGGAGAGGGGATGTTAAATAAACTAAACCATGTTCAAGAATAAACAAAAAATCCAAGCAGTGAGATCTAGATCCAAATTCAGTTCCAACATACCCCGTGGAGGATGTGTCCAATTCCTTCATCGACAAAGTAATAGTTATCACTGAAACATGCCTAGTAGTCTCCAAGCTGTAACAACAGCAATATGCCTGTCAATTTACCTTCAAGCCAATTTGTCGACCACAAACAAAAGCAGAGTATATTGAAAAGAATTCCTACGGGAGAAGGCCCTCCTCTAGTGGCTCCCACATGTCAGTTATATCAGTAGAACCGATGGCTGTATTTTGATGAAGACCAGCAATCCTCCTCTGGAATACAAGATGATTCTCAGGCATTACTAACAACAATTTTGCATGTACATAAGCAGGAAGAACCAGAGAACTAGTTAGGAGGGTCAAGTACATGGATGTCTAAAGGAGAAGAAATTTAACGTTGCAGCAAACAACCTTAATCAATTCGGCAATCATCACAGTCTTGTTTATAGCTCTACCCATCGCCTTGAGAGAAATTTCCTTAGATCCTTTCTCCTGTTAAAATACATCATATACA
Organism: Erythroxylum shatona; assembly: GCA_027568895.1. Classification (NCBI taxonomy): domain Eukaryota; kingdom Viridiplantae; phylum Streptophyta; class Magnoliopsida; order Malpighiales; family Erythroxylaceae; genus Erythroxylum; species Erythroxylum shatona. Next base: position 9,644,390 of record JAOSBK010000002.1, read on the forward strand.
GTACATTGTGGTAAGAAACAACTGGCACATCTATTAGACTGGAATCAACACTACTAGAAACCAACCAACAATGTAGCGTATGGATTAGCCAAACTATTTGATTGAACAGAGTGACTTGAATTCAATAATAAACCTGAAGGAGAGTGGTAGCATAGGTAATGTAGTTCCTCATTCGACCCTGAGTAGTGATGCGAATCTCATTCTCATTAATCGGGGTCTCTGGCCTCGGCTTCTCCACTCTCTGGTACCGATCCATATCTGTACCAAAAAGAAGGAATCAAAATAGAAACTTCATAGCCAACAAATTCAGAAAGGAAAAGAAAACAGCAGGAGTAGTGTTAGGAGAGGTGAAGAAGCTTGTGAAGTACCTGTTAAGGTAAAGTTTGAGTGTGTGTGAGCAGAAGATAAAGACAGGTTAGGGTTTATTGATGCTATAAACTGGAGCGGTCGTTTCGGCGGCGAGACCGCTCCTATAAAATCTGCAATGCTTTTTGTTAATTTGTGAGGACGTGGCAGGCACTGGGTGTTTGAATGCTTGTGACGGTTGGAGTTATAGATTCGCAGTACTGTACTATTTCGGTATTCCTATCGCACGCTGTTAGATTCCTAAGTTTCGGAACACTTCTCAGTTACCTTGATGAGGAGCCTTAGTCAAGAGGTTAGCTGGATTCACGCATGAGGGAGGCATGCGAAAACACTAAGACATACACGGGCGAGTTGGATCGGACTTGGTGTGAATTTTGGTAGAGCATCGGACCTTGTGGAGATTGACTCAACCCAGGTTAAGTTCTTGACGAACTAAGGAATTAGCCTATGCTCGGATGAATGGACTACAACTAGCGGACTTATTGTAGGAGCATTGGATCAGGCCAATGTGCTAGTGGGCTTCGGCGAGATCACATTACATCATCAACGGATAGAGATCGTGGGGAGATCTTGGATGATGTGGCGACAACTGGAAGTTAGAGTTGCAGTGAAACTGAACGTCTGAAGATAGTAGAGTTCTTCAAGGACAAAGATGTTAGTTTTGGAGTTCAATGTAACCTCTATCTCATTGTTATCTTATCTTATCAGTTAGAGTCCTATTTAGACGGGGGTGTCATCTAATTGATCCACGTGATGTAATCTGATAAGGATAGACGTAATCTAGCACGATCTTAGGTAGTTCAGATTGAGTAGGATTCTGAATGTAACTTGGAAGGCAAGTTAGGATGCCTATATATAGCTCATTCGAGCTTTGCTCTTCT
>JAOSBK010000002.1:9659164-9684793 GCA_027568895.1 Erythroxylum shatona
AAGGAGTCTGAGTTTTGTATTGCTCAAAAATGTATTTTGTTGAGTTTGCTTGGGCTTGTATATAACTTTGGATTTTTATTTATTTATTTATTTTTGTTTCTGAAATTATGATATGTATTGTATGTTGAGATTCTAAAAATGCATGTCTGAAATGTTTTATATGTTTTAGGACATGTTTATTATTATTCTTATTTTATGCTATTCTTCTGCGAAATATTTTGGCTTGTTTGTACTGTCTTGTGTGGCATCCCCATATCCTCCCAGGGGGTATTAGGGTGTTACATGCCGATTCCATTATTGGGTATGAGGTGTTACGTCATATCCCAACAACAAATCATAATCCAAAGCCTTGAAACAAGCTACAGGTTTGGTAAATAACAATGACATCCCTTCTCTAACTTCCAGTAAATCAAGCTCCTTCTCAGAATGCAACATTGCAGATGTTGACTTTATTCCTGCTAGCAAAAGAAGATCCAACTGAAGGAAAAAGCCTTCTCTAGCCTGGGTTCAATGCTTATCTCAACTTGGAATATCAGGAGTCTTAATTCCCCTTAGTAGAAGCTTTTGATGAAAGATTTCATCTTGGATAATAAGCCTAGTATGCTTGGCATTTTGGAGTCCCGAATCAAGTGAGAGAAGTGTGACATTCTCCATTTCTTACCAATGAGCTGGAAGCTGATTCATAATTACGAGGAACTTTATAATGGTAGAATTCTTTTAGTTTATAATCTTTGGGAAATTGCCATACTCAATCATAAGGCTTCAGCACAAATGATTCACCTTCAAGTCCATTTGTTAGCACATAAAATTATTATTCATGTCTCTTACATTTATGCCTTCAACTGTCCTTTCTATAGAACCTCTCTTTGGAACAATCTTCGACACCTTGCACCCCATATTTATGCCCTTTGGCTCATTCTTTGCAACTTTAATGCCACCATTTTAAAAGATTTCTTGAGGATATTCAATAATCCGATTTGCCATTGAGGGTAAATTTTACACTTGAAATAACAAACAATCGGGAAATTCCTTTATTAGAAAAAAGCTAGACAGATGCTTATCCAACCTAGAGTTGTGCTGCACCTTCCCACATTCTCATGCTCCATTTCCTCATACCTTTCTTCGGATCACTTCCCTATCCTAGTCCAAATTAGCTACAGGAGTGGCCCAACTTGAACCCTCATTGAATAGCCCGTCGGCCTGACCCATTCTTACTTTTTTATTAAAAAATTTACAAAACAACATTATCTTTTTATTCCAATCGGGCCACAACTTGGCCCTGCTTGACCCGTGCTGGGTCTGTGGCCTTGTTGACCTAAACTATTTTGGCCTATGGCAGGTCAAAATTGGGTAAGGTCAGGCCGGGTAAGTCAAAGTTGCCAAGCCAGGATTAACCCTCTGAAGTCCTCTCATTTTAAATTTTGATTTAATAATTTTCTCAATGATGTCACAAGTTTCTTTAATCCGGTGAAGAAAGGCTTCAACTATTCCTGTCATGATTCTAAACAATTCATTCTCACGAAGAAACTTCAGTCCACCAAGGAATCAATCAAATTATTTCATAAGCAAAACATTGGCAACACTTATCATCTAGTAAAGGTGCTCTTGAACAAGCTCAATCAACTTTTCATCGCAGTCCTACTTTGGTGTTGCTTGCTGAAAAGTAACGACATTCTCCAGAAGCATTCGCACAAGCTTTGAAGTTTCACTGGTCCCTGCTAAAGCAAAGGTCCAGGTTAATTAGCGTAATAAAGGCGGGGTTTCCGTTCTAAAAATGGAAACGATAACTCATACATAATTATGTATATAAAAGAAAATTAAAAGAAAAATATCCGTGTCTAAAATGGATATGTGTAGGGTAGGTATGTGAGGACAGAGAAGGATAGATAGGGTAAATCCATTCAAGCCACCTCTCCTGCTTTAGCTGTTTTCGATCGACTCTCTCTCTCTCTCTCTCTCCCTCCACACATAGACATAGACAATAAGGCAAGTTATTTACTCTTCTCGCTCTGCTTTGGATCTAACTCGCTCTTTACTTCAACCTTAGCCCAATGATGGAGCTAGACCTAATACCTGGGTTCAATAATTTCGCTTGCTGTGCTACGTGTCTAGATTGACGGTCCTCCCTTTCCAACTTATCCTCTTGTTTCTCAACTTACAACTAGGGTTTGCTGTTCAATTCTTCGTGGGGGATGTAGATTTGTCGTCAGAATTTCCATTCGTGTTTGGGAGTTTTCTTTTAATAACGTTTGTTTCTTTTAGTTCCATATTTATGAACTCTGTTGATTTACTAGTGAAAATTGCGAGGGATGCTGACAGATATTATTTCATGATGGTTTCTGCTCTCTAGACTATTTGCATATGCGAGAGAGATTATGTTGCTCTATTACGTGACGAATTGCCCTTTCTTTGGTATCAAAATTGAGCACGGGTCTTGAGTGGGATTGTTGATGAAGTACTTTTTATATGGATGGGGACTATTTAGTATTTAGTTGCTTATCATGAGCTACTATCTACGGAATGCAATACCACTCTTTCATGTGTCCTTTTATAAAACTTCTAATTGACTGAGACCGGCGTTTGTTGCAGGGTGGTTCAAAATGACAGAACCCTCCAAAGTTATCCATGTCCGCAATGTTGGGCATGAAATTTCTGAAGTAAGTTTAATCTTTCTTCCTCTGTCTCTCTGTCTTAGGGGTTCTCACACGTACTATTTCAATTACTGTTTAAGTATCCAAGACACCTTTCACAGTGCCTCCTTATATGTCGAGGTGTTTTGTGTGTCTTGATTCTTTTTGACGCTCATCCTCTTGGAAAAACGACCACAAAACTGAATCCTGTAACTTCCAGTTTCTGTTTCATAACGACCGTAATTACTTTCAAGTTATCTATGCTAATATCTAAGGATTAAATCCAATCCATTTGTATACTTCCCTTGATTGCGTTTGTTTGGCATTGAAGGGAAGTTCAAATTTTTTTGGTAGGAATGAAACTTCAGTTTTAGGAACATCATTCAAAGAGACCGAATATGATCTGAAACGTATTACTTGTAAACTTCCTTGGAAATTTTATATTGCCAAATGGCTTCTTTTTACAGGGTTGGAACTCTTAGGGTTTAAAGGTGCTCTTTTAATAATTTCCCAACAAAATGATGAGCTCACTTGTCGGTATGTGACAAGATGAGGGCAATAACAAGATATGTTAAAATGACACTAAATAACGCATTTATTCTTATTTTTCATTGCTTGCTCTGATGTAGTTTAAGTGATTACTTTACTTCCATTGTGACAAAACCTTTTCTAAAGCAAAAGAAAGCTATCAGATACAAAAATACATGCCAACCACGTAACCTGAGGTATACATAATTCTAATAATCTCTGGTTCTAGAAGATGAAAAAGAGTTTTCATCATTTTTTCTTTGCTTTTCTGGACCAATATTTACAATTTACCTTAGTCAATGGGACAAGTTCATAAATTGTTGAAAAAGGGTATCCTAAAGAACAATGTTATGCTTGTGACTGTCATTCTCTATTACAACTGATGATGAGAATTATTTAAGTAGGAGTCTTTTGCCCTGACGATGGTATATCCAATTAAAGATCACTTATAGGTGCTGTTATAATCATTCTTTTATTAGAATGCTTTTAGTAACTGAGCGTTGATCTTTGGGAAATAGATAAATATATATGCCTTTGATCTGCTGTACTGTTTCTTTCAGAATGATCTGCTCCAGCTATTCCAGCCGTTTGGTGTCATAACAAAGCTCGTCATGCTCCGGGCAAAAAATCAGGTTTTCTTTTTTCCTTTTATTGTAAATCTGGTAGTTCAAAACTATACTTATGATGACTGCCCATTTTGATATGAATAAATTGTCATATTCAGGCTCTCCTCCAAATGCAAGATGTTCCTTCAGCCATTACTGCCCTGCAATTCTACACAAATGTTCAACCAACGATAAGGTACACACTTTTCTACTCTCCCTAGGATATTTAGTTTATCTTATTCTTGAAAAACTTCACCTGGTTCATTGAGCTTTTAGAACAATTACTCAAGTTTTCCTAATCTTCGAGGGTACTGTATGTTTCATATCTTGATTGGCTTTGTTAGGGGGAGGAATGTTTATGTCCAGTTCTCATCGCATCAAGAATTGACTACAATGGATCAAAATACTCAAGCACGAGGAGATGAGGTTGGTACTTTATAGTCTGATAATGGTAAAAACATAATGCAGCCAGGTGCTTATTGTGTGAAATCATTTGGATCTATTAATCTAATTGATAGTCTACTTTGTTCATGGTAGTGGAGAACCCAATGTTCCATCAACTGTTTTTGGTAGTTTTTTGTTTCCCTTCTGATTGATGGCAGCGGCTTTCAACTGTGTGTATCAATTTAAAACATAAAATAAGCAAAAGATAAAAGTATCCTCTCTCTATTTGCTCTTCCCTTTGGAAATGAAATTGGTCTTCTATAAGAAGGGTCTTCATTTGTACCATGTTGCTAGTATGCCACGGGAATTTCTTCCTTAAAAGTGGACAGTGTCTGGCCTCTCACATTTTGACTGTGTAATTGTGTGAAGTCTGCCTTCCTTGTACTTGCGCTCAGCAATTCCTTATCTCTTCCTTTGTCATCATGAAAGAATACGTTCTTGTGTGTTCCGCTCAAGGAGAATATCCATGAGTTCTATTGGCCACGTGGTTTACCTTCCTCTTACTTAGATATATGATAATATAGATAAATTACTATCTCCATAGATGATGTCACTGAATACTGCTCTAAGGACAATGTGGGAATTATTTAAAAATCATGCTGTAATTTGGCTGGCTCTGGACTTCATTGTTATTTATGATGCATTGAGTTGATTTATATTTCATACTGAATTCCATATTTCAATTCTACACTATTTAACACTCCAAACACATTACCCGTGGAATTACCGATGGACTCCCGAATTCTACAATTTATGGAATTCATTTGTTCCAAACAGAATCTTAACATCTTGTTCTTCAACTCTGTCTCTCTCCTTTTTTCTCTTATTCTCATAATGTGTTAAATGCAATTCATGGGTTGTCTTTCAAGATTCTTTTATTTCTTGGTTTGTTTATTTTCCTTTTCTGCGAATACGATTTCTGTTTTTTCTCATCTCTCTGTCTATTCTTCTCTATTTGTTCTCTTCTGTCTTCCGCTGGCTTCTTGTCGGATACTCTCTGGATGCTCAGCCCAACAGAATTCTATTAGTTACAGTCCATCACATGCTATATCCCATTACAGTGGATGTGCTGCAGCAAGTTTTTTCTCCTTATGGATTTGTGGAGAAGATTGTCACATTTCAGAAGTCAGCTGGTCAGCTTCAAGTTTCTTTCTTCTGTTTCTTCCTCTTCTGTTTCTGTATTCTTATGTTTTCATGACGAATGTTCCAATTGTCCTATTAAATAGCTTATATTTGAAAGATTCATGCTTTCTTTTCCCCAACTCTTCACTGTTAGTCTTTTGTGGATTTATGTTATATCAGAAACATGAGATGTTGACTTGCTTTTGCTTAAATCACTATCAAAGTTTTAAATAGTGGTCCCTTATATTATTTCTATTTGGCAATTAGGTTTCCAAGCCTTGATTCAGTATCAGTTGCGTCAGTGTGCTGTTTCAGCTAGGACTTCTCTTCAGGTGCAATTTAAGTTTTTATTTCCATCTTTTGTTTGTTATGCTGTTGATGGTATTATATGTGGTTGTGGTTAATTTCTGTTCTAAGTTAGTTCTTGAAATTTTTGTAGGGACGAAATATTTATGACGGATGCTGCCAACTGGACATTCAGTTTTCTAAGTATAATAACTGTTTAGCAACTGTTTTACGTTATCAGTTCATTTTCTCCATATTCTTTTTCTACTTAAGAGTCTTTGTTGCATATATAAGTCGCCCTGTTTCCCGTCCTTTTCTCTCTGTTGTTGCTCTGTTGATTGGGTGATGGGGGACAGGAGTGATGGTCATGTGGGGGCATTGAAACTTGATTATCCATATTCTTAGGCATGTGTCATGAAGTTATTTAAAGTTCCTTTCATTTTCACGTTGATACTGAATGTTGCTTACATATGCATGTAGCCTGGATGAGCTGCAAGTGAACTACAATAATGATCGATCAAGGTTTGCGAATAATCTGACGTCCTTGTATTTAATTCTCTTTATCTTGAAGCCATTTGCACACTAATATTGCTTCATGTTATCTATTGTTTGCTCAGGGATTTCACAAACCCAAATTTGCCTTCAGAACAGAAAGGCAGATCTTCCCAAGTATGCATTGTTTGCATTTTTTTTTGTTTACATAGTTGTTAATTTGTTATATAGTTGATACTTGGAGGTAACTTACTTTGTGTTTGTTTCATATGCAACAGCCAGGATATGGCGATGTAGGAGGTACGTATACTCTTCAGATTAATGGTTATAGGGAAAGTGCTGAATAAACCTTAGATTGTTCTACCTATGATCTTTTTGACTGTTAACTAATATATCTTCTATTTCTTTTTTGCAGTTGCATATCCACAGGTGGGTTTTTGCTAAATTTATGGTAGAATTATTGTTCATTGTCCATATTACTGTTTCAGGATGTAAACTGGCTTTCAATTATAAGAATCTTTCCTTTTTTGGATGCTTTAAGGATGGAAGTTTTTGCATAGAGATATAATGGTTGACCATTTAAAACTTACTGGAACATTAGTGCTTGTGTTTCATTTGTAGTTCATGAACAGATTCTGTGTGTAAAATGCTGAGTGGTAAGATGTGTTGCAATGTGAAACTGGAATACATCTGTAGTGGCAATGTTAGAAATGGATTTCCAGTGATATAAACTGGTCTAGATTGCTTTCTCAATGGCAGTTGCCTGTGGATTTGATGCAATTTTCCTGTTATCTTTTATCCAATGTATGATACATTGTAAATGGGCTAAAATGCTTTCTCATTGGCAGAGGCATGTAAAATGATTTCTCATTGGCAGAGGCATGTAAAATGATTGCATGCATTTCATTAATCATGATTTCCCCAAAACTTTGGGTACTTTCATTTCCCTCTCATATATTGTCTGATGAGAATCTTACCTGTGAATTTTGAGCTGACCTTTCAATACTCATCAAACTTCCCTTTACGTGGTTTGAGGAAGTTTATTAGTACCTGCACATAGCATACACATTATCTGCTTAAATGTGCTGAGAAATACTTTTCATGTGCACATGCCGAATAAATTGCAAACCTGTGATATGTTTCTGATATCTTCATTCCAGCTTGACATCAATCGGAGGTGTTTTTCAAGTTTCTGTAATATCTTGGCATTGAAACTTAACATTTGACTTATTTTAATAGGGAGGTATAGTTGAGGTGTACTGATTCTCTGTTGGAATTTCAGATGGCGAATGCAGCAGCAATCGCTGCTGCCTTTGGTGGAGGGTTGCCTCCTGGAGTTAGTGGCACCAATGATAGGTGCACTGTTCTTGTCTCCAATTTGAATCCTGATGTAAATCAACTTTGCTCTAGCTCTTGGTCTTTGACTCGTAAAGTTCTGATATTCTGTTTAGTAATCTTCCTTATGTTATATTCCAATTCAGCAAACAGATGAAGATAAACTTTTCAACCTCTTTTCCCTTTATGGAAACATCATAAGGATTAAACTTCTTCGCAATAAACCTGACCATGCACTTGTTCAGATGGGAGATGGTTTTCAGGCTGAGTTAGCAGTGCACTTTTTGAAGGTTTGATCCTTTAGAACTCGGCCTTCTATATTACTTTCTGCATTGAGGTTTCTGGATCTCACTAGTCCTCTTTATGGTATTGGATATGATTATCTTGTATTAAAGATAAATTGCCTCTCCTAGTGTCTTATTGCACTAGATAACTGTTGAAAGTTAGTTGTTCAAAGCTTAATTGAAGTGATTGCCTATTTGCCAGTAAAATTTATGAAATGGGAAATTTGGATGATGCTAGAAATTTTATTCCCAGCTTAGATGAGTTGCTATTTTTGGCTCATCTGTCTGTGTGTTTTGAACACTATGCTATGTTATTTCTGCTTGCAGTTTGTTGGTCTTTTACCATTTTGTTGATATTGTCTTCAGTTGCTTAGTTATGCATATTGCTTTAAGTCACTTAACAGTGTAGGTAATTCCTACTTGAATAAACAGTTAACTCGGATCAATTTAATTTTGCATAATATTATGGGACAGATATATCAAGCTATTCTGAACCAAATCATCTTTTAAGCTGTGGTGATAATAGTTCCTTCTACATCATTTCAAGCCTTAGACCTTTCTTGTTTCTCCTCTATTTGGATTGGGCACTCTACATCCACTTGTCAATTGTGAACATGGCCAGACTATTTCGGATGACTTTCTAGTATCCTGAGAGAAAAAACTGTTAGCAAAATGAGATAATATTGTCATTCAATAAATTTCCTTCAAATAGGAAAGACGATGGTTCCAGATCCAACGAACTCTAGACCTAGACATGGATTTGGAATTTAGCTCAGTTGTTACTGGTATCATCTTTCACTTCTGCACTCTTTTTTGACATTGACTTGAGTTTGTTTGCTAATAGAAACTTTTCATTATCAACTAATGATATTGTTTACTATATTTGCTGTTCTTTTTTAATGTGCACTTCTGTGTGTGTGTGTGTCTTTTGTCTTACTTCTATCAGTTAGAAACAGTATTCATTGAATATCCTCAAGCTTAAAAGACTACTTTCCAATAGGTTGTCTGTTGAGACAACTTATATTATTCTGCACAATGATCTCTTTCTCCATTAAAAAAAATTCCTGTTACAAACTTGTTAATTGAAATTGGTTGACACTAATATTTGAATTCTCTGTATTCATTTGGCTTGAAGAGATGCAATATCACTTCGCTGAGAGATGTTATGTTCTTTGAGATGTGAAATAGGGAGCAATGCTTTTTGGGAAAAGAATGGAGGTCAACTTTTCAAAGCATCCAAACATAACTCAAGGTGCAGATACACACGAGTATTCAAACTCTAATCTCAATCGTTTCAACCGCAATGCTGCGAAGAACTACCGATACTGCTGCTCACCAACAAAGATGATCCATCTATCCACTCTGCCGCAGGACATCACTGAAGAGGAAATTGTTAACCACCTTGAGGAACATGGAACAATTGTGAACACTAAGCTCTTCGAGATGAATGGAAAGAAGCAGGCCCTTGTTCAATTTGAAACTGAGGAGCAGGCTACTGAAGCCCTTGTGTGCAAGCATGCAACATCCCTTGCTGGGTCAATAATTCGGATTTCCTTTTCTCAGTTGCAGTCTATTAGAGAGAATTCGTAGAAGGATAAGGGGGGTAAGGATTTGCATTGGAAATAAACTCGAAGGATTCATACTGGGCAAGGATATTTGTATGTTGGTGACCCCTGACTTCTAACTTAATCTCGCTTCACTTGTAATGATTCATTTCTTTCATGCTTTTGGATTTACTTTTTTCCTTTTTTCTTTGACCTCCTATCTTGATAAGTTTATATTTTAGTACCAATTAAATTAGGTTATGCCTATCATCAGAACTCAGGAGTAGAATCATTGATTGCCTGCATTGGTGCTCAGTTTTGAAGAGTAGGGAGAGACGGGGACAGCTCGTATTGTACCATTGTTGTATATTCTTGTAACTAAGGCAAATCAGGCCTTCATTGATAAGCTGCTTTTGAAGTCTCAATTTTCCTCTCAACCACCCTTCTTTCTTCATATTCTTACCTATACCTCTCTCTCTCTCTCAGAAAAGTCATGAAAAATGATCATTGCATTCCTTCCCCATGGATTCGTTTCTGAAACGTTCCTGCTACTGCTTCTTCTTCTAATTCTTCTGCTTCTGGCTCTGTATGTTTGCATTTAAATGTTGAAGTTATTTATGATCCAGGTGATCAATGGAGCATAACATATAGCTCTTAGTCACGTCGTGAATGGGATATTGAAGCATTCAATTAAAAATCCATGAGCGGTACCTGACAAATGTTTTAGTCCGATGGTAAGTGTGAGCCAAAAGGTGTATTGAAATCAAAATGCAAGTAAATATCAAATCTGAGTTGATAAATAACTGAACCTTTAAGCATTCATAACTGTCAGTTGAAGCAGAAAAACGAAGTAGCAGCAGGACTTGATAGCTATCAGAAATAAATGAAATAGGCCTCAAACTGAAAAGTGGTTGCCACTTGTATCTCTGTACTTGCCTTGCGGTAGAGAGAGTTGGTGCTTTCTGTTATGTATTTACGTTTGGTTTGGATCATATTTTTTCTTCGTAAGTAGCTCGTGATAAATCCTCGGACAGAAGTTCATGATTTGAAGGTAGGCAACTGTTCTGTCGAAAGCTGCTTGGAAGCCTGCAAAAATTACGTAAGTTAATGTAATATAGCCCGCAAGCTCTGGTCGTCGATATTGATCAAAGACATGATATTCAGACGAAGTTTTTAAAAGAAACAGAGTTACAGCTTAAAACACCGGACCGGAGCGGAACCGAACGGAAGTCCAGCCCTTCTCCAATCTATGGCGCATTATTTAGTATTTAATATTTATTTAATCTTATCTGCCTTCAAACCGACACGAAATAGCTTCCATAACAAAACGAATCATATTGGTTCCAGTTGATGGATTCGACCTTCACACGAACTTCAGCTCCATTCTCGCTGGAACTGAAACACCCTCTTCTCTTTAACAAATCCCGTAGCCTTCTCCATTTTCTTCCCTGCCATACCAAAATACTGTTCAAATCAAGTCACAGACTGCAGGGTTTTCGGTGCAGTTCCAAGGAAGAAGTCGTATTCGACGAGTCGGCTTTTGAGGCCCAAAGGTTTCAACTTGACGCCCAGGCGCGAGAGTCCATGGCCGAGACCTCCATAAGAGAAATGGGGTCAAGTTCGAATGCAGAGGGTGTCGACCCGAAAGCTTGGAAATGGGTAATCAGAAAGAGAATATGGGAATTCATGGAGGACCGCAACTATGCTCAGAATCCCAGACCAGTACACCATCGCATCCCCAACTTCGTCGGCGCTTCAGCTGCTGCCGAAAATGTAAAAATGTTTATTCCTTTATCGAGTTATTGTTGGAAAGTCCGTTTTTCAGCGAAGTTGATTTGAATCGTAAAATGCGTCGGGTTGTGTTTTGTGTCAGCTGAGTCGGTTGGAGATGTTTGTAAATGCTGGTTGTGTGAAGGTGAACCCGGATTCGCCTCAAAAGCAAGTCAGGTTTCTCACTCTCACTGGTTAGTCTTATATTGGTTGATTTTTAGTTCTGAATGTGGCGTCAAGTTATGACTAGTTTGGTTGAATTTCAGTTATTATATCTTTTAAGACTTGTCTGCTGCACAGGTGGAAAGAAGCTGTTGACTCCTCAACCCCGCCTGAGAACTGGTTTTTTTTCTGTCCTTGAATCTCACATGTTAAACCCAAGTACCATTCTCGAGGCTTGTACCTCTGTAGGGGTAGCCAAGTATGGTATGCCTATTGGATTGGATGAGAAGCTAAAGGTTGATTTAATTGTCATTGGCTCTGTTGCTGTCAACCCAAAGACAGGGGCTCGACTTGGTAAGGGCGAGGTAACAAACAATCACGTCCAATCTTATTGATTTCATAATTCCTTCCTTTTTTAACCTTTCCAATATACAACTATTATGAATTGTTGTTTGAGTTGAACTTGAACAGCATCTTTTAAGTGGAAGTTTTTGCGAGGTTGTCTAATGAGATAAGGGATGCAGGGATTTGCAGAACTTGAATATGGAATGTTGCGATATATGGGAGCCATTGATGACTCAACACAAGTTGTCACCTCCGGTAGGTGTAGTAGTGCTCTGCTAGTGAAGGAAATGATGTTTCCTTTCTAAAGGAACCATCAATCCAACCGTTTCTTGTGTCAATAGGCATCTTGAACAGCACATAGTTATGAAGTTTGGCAGTTCTACATTTATCATCAGAGGGAGCTAACTTTGGCAGAAAATTAAAAAGTCGATCCTTGTTAAATGGTGAAACACAAATCACATGATCAGAGTGTGTTCATTATTTATTTGATGTGGATTTCCCTGTTAGCCAGTTCTCTGCGTTGAAATCTCATCTTTTGACATTTCCTCAAATTTTAACCTCTCTTACAGTGCATGATTGCCAGTTGGTGGATGACATTCCAGTTGAGAAACTGTTGATACATGATGTTCCTGTTGACATCATATGCACTCCCACTCAAGTCATATTCACCCGGACAGTCATTCCCAAGCCTCAAGGTCTGTGAACCACGTAGTCTGTAGTTTAAATTATTGGTATCAATATAAAAAGAGAATGTCACCATCATTGATACTTTTTGAAGTGGATCAGTGTACATTAGTTTCAATTCTTACTGCTGCTAGATCAAGGCAATGCAACAAGTTGGTTGGATGTTTAGTAACTCCCTCACCTTCTGTGAACCCACCTTGTGGTAGGATTTCCATATGAATCTTAGGATATGAATGATTTTTAAGGGCTTTCCATTCTGTGATCTGAGATTTACTCTTAACGGTAGGCCTTGTGATGTGTTACGTGCAACTATCACATAGAATAAGAGCTTGTTCGTGTGTAGGAATATACTGGGACAAATTGTCTCCTCAGAAGCTTGACCAAATTCGAATACTCAGAGAGCTAAAGACAAGAATTGAACGCGAGACTGGACAGAAGCTTCCTTGTGGTCCATCAGAGAAGCTGCCTCCCACAGCTCAGCGGAGCCGTAGATAAGTTAAGATGTGTTTCACTTTCACATTACTTGTAAGAAGATGGAACTGAAAGACAATCTGCAACGTGCTCTCCTATACTAGTCCAAAGAAGAGAAAACAGTGTTCTAAAGAGAAACATATCATTGTGTTTGATTCTTAAAGCATTGTACATATCTGGCCAAGAAAAACTACAAGTTTGTATGTTAATATTGGTAGAAACTCTTTTGTATGAACATTCAGTTTGATTTCCTACACGCAATGATTAAAACATAGAATTGGATTAACTGGTTTAACTATAATAATTTTGAACCGGCGTATCATCTAGTTTAGTGTACCTTTTTAATTGTCTCTTTCAATTAAATTTTAACTTCTTAGAATAATCTCTTTCTTCAAATGACTTTTGCATAAAGGTGTGAATGCAATTGGAGTATTTTTGTAATGTATTCATACGAAGGGAATATATATTAATGATTAAATTTTATTTTTAATAACTATACTTCTATTATTAATCATATAATTTCTCTATTATGTTAGTGTACTTTAAGAAGAAAATACATGATCCGATTGTATTAATAATACTTCTTTTTTGATTGAAGAAAAACCCTTGCCAAACCTTGATTATAATTAACTTGAAAAACGATTTATGAAGAAAATATATTTATCACGATGAATAAATAAAAACATCATTTGATGGTTAATAGGCATCTTGTTTTATACATATGTAAAAATTACAAGTATAATATATTACATGTTGATGCAAATATTTTAGAAGAAGATATAATTTATAAGTCTTCAAATAGTATAGAAGAATTGAAATTCTTAGCATCAGCCACAGCCTTCTTCACTATTATCTTAATTTTTTTTTTATCTCAGATACAATTTGGGTTTAAATTATTAGAATTATCATTAATTGATTATGTAATAATACATATTGGTCTATTATATTATATTATATATTTTAATTTACTTAATTCTTATATTTTTTATTGACAATATATCAGTTTTTAATGATAATCTAAAACCTGTTGAATATTTAAACCTTTTTTACCGATTTATTTTTCGATCTAATTTTTAAAACATTACCAGTAAGTTCTAGCTTGTACTCTTCTTTGTTACTTTATTTTATTTTATTGTTTTAGATAGATATTTTTGAGTAGCAAATGAACTTATATTAGTCCCCTCTTGTTACGAGAATTAAAGGAAGGAATTATAAGAATATAGAATGATGTAAAAGAAATGTAAGGAAGAAGCAAGAGGTAGAGTTCAAAGGTTCTCAAGAGAGAAAACACCATTATTTCATTCATATCTGGTAAGTTAGTTACAACGATTATATAAGAACATTCCTTATTATTGTATGTTGGACGCATATGCATAGTTTATTACAATTATTAATGAAACATAGTGTTAGTTATTTACATAGTTTATGATTACAGTACCGCTAAGTTTTCTCCTTCTCCGTTCCTTCACCTCGCTCATTTTCATGTAATATTGCCTCCTCCTTCAAAAACCTTGTCCATAGCTTGACCTTAAAGAACCTCTTCTCTAGGTTGAATAAGAGTTCTCATGTTGCTTCTTTTTGCGTTCCATTCATCCATTGCACCACCACTTATGTCATTGGTCTGCAGTGACACTACCATCCTCTTATCCAAAATGGCCACTAGTATCTCGTCTGCTCATTTGAGGGTGAGAGGAAGGTTTGTAGAAACATGTTCTTGGTCAAACACGTATTCCTTAAGTTGTGAAACATGGAACGCACGATGAATTAATGATTTTTGGAGGAAGTTGCAGCTTATATACTACCTTGCTAATTTTTGAAGAATCTAGTATGGACTATATAGAAAGGGGTAATTTTAGCATGGGTCTTCCCTTACAGATCTAGAATACTGCCTATAGGGTTTAAGTTTTAAGGAACACCAACTGACCCACCTCAAACTCTCTATTAATTCATCTTTTATCAACTTACCGTTTCATATGATGTTGGGTCCTCGCGAAATGAAATTTGGAAATCCTGATGGTTGTTTTCTTAATCATTGCTTGATCTACCTTGAATGCCTTAGAGTACCTTGTGAAGCAGGGAACATACATCAGAGGGGTGTAACCACAAAGTATTTCAAATGGTGACTAGTTAATAGCCATATTGTAGTTATTATATACCACTACTAGACTAGGGATATCTCAACCTATTTATCGTGAGAATCTCCACAAGAACGATGAAGGTAGGTTTCTAAAACCTTGTTGACAACTTCTGTCAGTTCGTCTGATTGTGAGTGGTAGGAAGTTGAGAACTTCAAATCAATGCCTTCTAGTTTAAACATTTCCTTACCAGAAAACATTTAGGAAAATGGGGTTTCTGTGATTACAATCATCCGGGCATCCCATGAAGTTTAAATATGTGATTGACGAACACCTAAGCAACTTCAGCCGCTGTGCATGGATGTTTGATAGCAACAAAATGGGGGTACTTACAAAATCTATCAACTACAATGAAGAGCACTAATTTTTTCCTAAAAGGTAGTAAAACCTCAAAGAAATTCATGCTAAGTTCCCTCCAATGTTCCTCAGATAATATAGGTAAAGGTCCAAGTAGTCGTAGGTTAATTGCATTGTCATACTTACTCCTTTAATATGTTATGCGTCTTTTGATATAATTTATGACATCCCTCACTAGGTTCTTTCAATAAAACACAACTTGTAACCTCTTAATGGTGGTTGTGATGCCAGAATGTACACCTTGGGGGCTACCATAAGCCATGAATATTAACTTTTCTTTTAGTTGTTTATTATTGCTAATCACTAACTTTCCTTTCCATCTTAACAGCTCTTCCTTCGATTTATAAGCTCCTAAGGAGATTTCCCTTTCTTTTAGCCTTTGAATGAGGTTTTGAATTGTAACATCCTTCTACCATCAACTCGGTATGTATTTGAGCTATAGTCATGGTTAATTGATGGGAGAAATGTCGATAGATGCAGCGAAAGTGACCAAGTAATTAGTCGATACAATAACAATGTGTTATACATGACCCTAGATATAAATTAATTCTCCATATTTTTGTAAACCTTTAGGAAATAATTAGGCAATAAAATAATCTAATGTAGCATCCAATAAAATCAACACCGCAATTTATGTGAAAAATCTCCTCGATATAAGGAGTAAAAACTACGGGACCGAAGTCCAGGCAAAATCTACACTATCAACAAATAATGAGTACAATAACAAGTTCTCTCTAGTATCTCACTAGATACACTAACAATAACATCAAGAATACAATAATTCTCGATGACAACATCAATAACAACAACAAGAGAGTTTGCGAAATCACACTCTCCAAAACAGCCCGAGCATATCACCCAAAAGGTCTCCAAGTAGCAAACCATCGTTGGATATCAAGCTCAACGTGTCCTTCACCAATTGTCAAATTTTCAACCTAATTGAACCGCATTTCACTATCCGATCGTGAGCTTGATCAAAACTGCTCAATGCTAGAATTTCAGGATCCCGAAAGTCAATCCCAACTTTGACTATGAATCATCGGACAATCAAAACTCCTATCACAATTCTAGCCGTTGGATATAAACTATTACTAGTGTAGAGTAAGCCTTCAAAGTTTGAGCTAGATCAAACTACCAATGACTATCTGAACGGGGACTTAATTAAGATTGTTTAAAACTCTCTTCCACTTACTAATATTTTCTCTCTTCACTCCTTGTTTTTTTTCATTACAACGATGCAATCCTCTCCTCTCTTTTTATACAGCAAAAGAAGGAAGAAACCAAATTAAATTCAAACACAAACTATTGTTCTTTTCTTTCAATTATGGAGGTTGCTTTTTATAATTATGGAGGTTGCAAATGTCAAATATGGAGGGTTGATTAACAAATCTCCCACTCCCAACACATGTGATTGGCTAGTTGGAACAAACTGTTAT
This sequence comes from Erythroxylum shatona, assembly GCA_027568895.1. Classification (NCBI taxonomy): domain Eukaryota; kingdom Viridiplantae; phylum Streptophyta; class Magnoliopsida; order Malpighiales; family Erythroxylaceae; genus Erythroxylum; species Erythroxylum shatona. Next base: position 9,675,794 of record JAOSBK010000002.1, read on the forward strand.
CCTAGCAATCAATTGCATATTTCAATCTTTCCTCTTGGTAGTGTCTTTGTCAACATATCGAAACCATTATCATCAGTATGAATCTTTTCAAGTTCAAACTCCTTGGACTCTAATGCATCTCAAATCCAATGATACCTGACATTGATATGTTTTGATCTAGAGTGATATAGAATTCTTTCCAAGATGGATTGCACTCTGGTTATCATAGTGCAACATGTATAGCTCCTACTTGAAACCAAGTTCTTGAACAAACTTCTTCATCCATAACAATTCCTTAGCTGCTTCTGTTGCTGCAATAAACTTAGCTTTAGTGGTAGATAGTGCAACACACTTTTATAGCCTCGACTACTATGCCATAGCTCCCCCTGTAAAATTAATCAGGTGCCCTGAAGTAGATTTCCAAGAATCAATGTCACCTGTCATATCTGAATCTGAATAACTAACCAATTCAAGTTTCCCACATCCAAAACTCAAAACACAAGTTGAAAATGTCCCGGAGATATCTTATAATCTACTTCATAGCTTTTCAATGCTCTCTACCTATTTTAAATAGGAATTTACTAACTGTACTTACTGCATGAGCTATGTCTGGCTTTGTACACACCATATAGCTTACATCAGACTATCCACTATTGAAGCATAAAGAACTTTCTTCATATCTTTCTTGTCATCATCAGTAGACAGACTCTACTTGGCACTAAACTTGAATTGATTACTAATTGGAGTACTTATTGCTTTAGCCTTGTCCATGTTGAATCTCTGAAGCACCTTCTCGATGTACTTCTCCTGGGATAAGTATAACCTTCTAGCTAGTCTGTCTCAAGAAATCTGCATACCAAGGATCTATTTTGATGGCCCCAAGTCTTTAATAGCAAAAGACTTACTCAATTGCTTCTTTAATGCATCAATCCTAGAGATATTCTTGCTAACAATCAACATAGAGCAATATAATAATAAAGTCATCGTAAGAGAATCTGCGAACAAACACAGAATGATCTGAAGTAGTCTTCTTATAGCCCTGCTACTTCATAACAGACTCGAACTTCTTATTCCATTGCCTCGGTGCCAGTTTCAGACTGTAAAAACTTTTCTTCAATCTGCAAACATAGTTTTCTTTACTTTGCACCCTAAAACTCTCTGACTACTCTATGTAAATTTCTTCTTCTAAGTCTCCATGAAGAAATGCAGTTTTCACAACCATCTGCTCGACCTCCAAATCAAGATTTGCAATTAACCCAAGAATAACTTTGATGGATGACATTTTCACAATTGGAGAAAAGATTTCATTGAAGTCAATACCTTTTCTCTGATTGAACCCTTGCACAATCAGTCTAGCTTTGTACCGTGGACAGAAGTATGCTCTTCCACCAAAACCCATTATTTACTCTCCCCATTTCTGAAATTTCTGTTGAAGGAATTGAAGTGTGAATCAAGTAAGTAATGCTTTAAGATTTACGATAGTGTAAATGATTTCTGTTGAGGTTTTAATGTTTTTAATTGGATGCATGTGTAAAAGGTGTACATTTTCATGCTTATGGATTGCTATATGCGTAAATGGTGTTGATGCATGTGTGGGTGGTGAAAGAAGAAGCAAATTCGGTGATATGATTAACAAGATGAGGGATTATAGTCATTGGAATATAATATATGCAGTATTTTACTGAACATACATCTGTATTTAGGGCATAAATTGATATGTGAATATCCAAATTGTAAGATCTCACATCGGTTGGGAAGGAGAACGAAGCACCCCTTATAAGGGTGTGGATACCTTCCCCTTGTAGACGCGTTTTTTATGCCCTCACGCACTGGATCCCATCAGAATTCCGAAGTTAAACGTGCTAGGGCCAGAGCAGTACTAGGATGGGTGACCTCCTGGGAAGTCCTGTGAAAAAGCAAAACCGTGAGGGTGCGAGGCCCTAGAGGCCGAGGCCCAAAGCGGACAATATCTGCAAGCAGGTAGGCGCGAGGCCCGAGAGACCGAGGCCCTTTGGAGGACGCGAGGCCTGAGAGGCCAAGGTCCTACAGATTGGTATCAGAGACAGGACCCGAGCCGTTGTGCCAGCGAGGACACTGGGCCCCCTAAAGGGGTGGATTGTAAGATCCCACATCGGTTGGGAAGGAGAACGAAGCACCCCTTATAAGGGTGTGAATACCTTCCCCTTGCAGACGCGTTTTTCATACCCTAACGCACCGGATCCCATCAGAACTCCGAAGTTAAACGTGCTAGGGCCAGAGTAGTACCAGGATGGGTGACCTTCTGGGAAGTCCTATGGAAAAGCAAAACCTTGAGGGTGCAAGGCCCTAGAGGCCGAGGCTCAAAGCGGACAATATCTGCAAGCGGGTGGACGCGAGGCCCGAGAGGCTGAGGTCCTGTGGACGCGAGGCCCGAGAGGTCGAGGTCCTACACGTTCCTTAGGATTTGTTTCAGTTGTACTAGACAAACTCTCCTATGGTCTTTCAACCTCTAATTTGACTATTGGTCTAGTTTAAACTTCCAAGCTACATATGGAAGCCTCCGTTTGTTGATTTCTTACATTAGAATCTTAAGTAATCTTCAACATCATTTCCTTCAGGGTAGGCTTCTTAGCTTGAGATCCTTGTTGCTAAAATCCTGGTGGAGGGTTATTCCTTGGTTGCCCTTGGTTCTACTATGAGAAATTGGGGTGATTCCTTTATCCCGAATTATAGGTATTGCTATATGCATTTTTTAGAGGCCTAAGAACATTCCCTATATAATCTACATGCTTAGGTTATACTGCTTAATAGTTTTAACCTAAATGTTTATGCCCACATACCTCGTACTACATAACTTAACCTTGTGGATTCATTGTTAATCTATCAATTTCCCTACCCAATGCTTCCATCCAGTTTGCCAACTATGCCATTGCATCCACTTTATATACACCCACTGGCTTGTTAATTCTAGTTCGAGTAGAGCTCCACTAAAAGTTGTTCATTTTCATATCTTCAATAAGGTCTTAACCTACTTCTTCAATAAGGTCTTAACCTACTTCTAGTATTTTAGTATTAAGAGCACCCCCCCTCCCCAAAACTGTTGTATTTATTGACTGCCTTGTGTTCTGATTTAGCCCATTATAAAAGGTTTGGATCTACATCCTAAGTGATAGTCTATGATGTGGATACTTTCTCAACATCTCCTTAAACCACTCCTATGTATCGTATGAAGCTTCTAAATTAGCCTGGGAGTAAGAGGAGATATCATTCCTCAATTTTGCAATCATTTTTGGTGGAAAATACTTCAATAAAAATTTTTCTACCACTTGATTCTATATAGTCAGTGATGATTGTGGCATTGAATTCAACCATTACTTAGGCTTTTCCCTTGGAAAAGGGAATAACTGTACTCTTATCGCATCATTGTTATCCCCATTGATCTTAAAAGTGTCACAAACATCTTGAAAATTTTAGATGTGTTTGTTCGTTTCTTCATCTTGAAGTCCATAAAATTGGATAGATTGTCACACCATTTGAATGACACTCATCTTGATCTCAAAAGTATTAACATTCACAATTAATCCAACAATACAAGACTTTGCTTCTATTAAGTCTAGTCTAACATAATTCAGCATTGTCCTTGGTTAATTTGTCATGGTTCTTGATTCGTCATTATTAGCTTAACCTCACAATTCCCCTATTTGCCTATCTAGCTTAAACTCTCTCAGTTGCATTATAAAGATATTTCTATAAGTTGTTCTCTTGATTTCTAAATATTTTACTATTAAGCCTGCTGGATTACTCTAGATTATAAAATGACCAAGAGTTAAGATCTGAAACTAACAAGCCAATTCAATAAAATAAATTAAAAGCAAAAGTAAAACAAAATAAAATAAATATGGCTAGATTAATAAAAGTTAAGCTTTCCTGGTATTACTAATCCCTGGTAACATTGTTAAAAACTTTATTGATAGATTTATGTTTGTAAAGATTTATAAGTTTTAGACCACAACTGCATAGTGTAGCTATAGATAGCATAGGCAAGTATGGGTCGATACTACTAGGACCGTAAGTACTAGTAATTACCCTTTTTCTATTATCTCACCATTCAATCATATTGTGAATTTAATTAAAAATTAAACTAATATAATTAACTTAGACTAAGGAGAATACTAAGAAAATTCAATATCAAATAATAATGCCCATGTAGTGAATTACCCGAAGAATCCTTACATATTAACCCTTTGTCATACAATTAGGTTATTGATTATTAGACCGTGGAAATTCCTATCTTATGTCAATATCTTTCTTAAGACTATTAACAACTAATCCATTAGTTGATCAACAAAAATATTTCTAGTTAAAACCTTAGTACTGCATTATTGATTTGTGAATTTCATTATTAGGTTTAACCCTAATCCAAAGGATTTATATAGACCTATCTCTAGTTTGTGTACAACTCCTTCCAATTATGGTAGATCTTTTTATACAAAAAGGATTTCTCAAACTCAATCATATGAAATTAAATCATGAACTAATATTTTGGATATATTAGAACAAGAATATAACGCATAATAGAATCACAGTAAATAAATTAATAAATTTGCATTAAATAAAAGGTCAAATCATATAGATATCATAACTTAGGTTCACAACATCTATACACTAAAAAACTTAGTTCTTATACATAGAAAACGAAATCAATGACAAATATTTAGGAGATTTACTAGAAAGCAAAGAAATTATAATTCTAACTCTCATTTTTCTTCTAATGAATCTTCTTAAAATTTAGATTTAATGAATCTTTTTATCAAATTTTGTGACATATTCTTCATGTTTTCCTCGTCCCTCGCTCAAAAATGTTGCCTTTCTATGTTTCTTACAATTTAAAATTACTCTAAAATTACTCTACAGAAACTTACACAGTCACTATACACAGTTGTGTAGGTCGAAGTTGCTTCAAATCTTCGTTCCAAGTCATGATTTCATCCAAATTATTCTCCTTTTGGTCTATGAAGGTAGTTATCACCTATAAACATACTGGAAGTAGATCGAGTACTAAAAATACTATAAAACTATTAAATATCGGTGTAAATTATAGTAAAATAAGTAGTCATCATAAGTCTTTTTAATGCAAAGGCTACCATCATACCACTTTCCAAATGAGTCAAACTTATTGAAGATGTTAGACCACTTTTATCTGATCTAAAACTGTACAATAGATTTATTGGTTGATTGCTTTATTTAGGCTCCACATAGCATAATATCTCTCATAGAGTACAACAACTTAGTCAGTTCATTCAATCTTAATGTCAACTTCTTTGGGATATTGCAATTCTTCTAATGAGATGCCTTAAGGGTTGGCTTCTAAAAGGATTATTCTTTCCTACTAGCAATATTTAACAACTCTTAACACATTGTGATGCTAATTAAGCCTTATGTAAAGATACTAAAAGATCGTTAACTAGCTACTGGAAAACTAAAAAGCAGATAATAGTTTTAAGATCATCGACTGGGGCATATATCACAACATGGTCTTGATAGTTTGTGAACTTCTTTAGATTTCTTACATCCTTCATGATTTTCACATCTAAGTTCATACGCTCATCACTTTTGGTGTGATAATTATGTAGCTTTACACATTACTATTAACCTAGTCTTTTAGGAACACTTCAAATACCTTGACATTGATTTCCATTTGGTGCAGGATCAATACAAGTTAGGTTTCACAAATCTATAACATATCTTCACTAAAAATCAACTTGCAAACATGTTCACCAAAGCTCTGGAAACTATAAATTTCCTCTTCTTACTATCCAACTTGGACTTAGTAGATATTGACTACGCTTTAACTTGAGGGGGGATGTAAAATATATTTATCCTATCAATTAGTTAGTTAGCTAACAATGCATAATTAGTTAGAAAGTTTATTAAGTAGTTACAGCTTAACCATATTAGCGAGGATTTTTAAAATTTTCCCTTAAAAAAATTGAATTAAAATTTAGTTGGCTTTTAGCAATGATTTTTAAATTCGTCACCAAAAGTCCAAATTTTGTGACATTTTACCTAATCATCACAACAAAAATATATTTTGCAATGTAAAAGGAGCAACATTTTATGACGACTTAAAAATTTAGTCACTAGATGATGAGCCTTTGGCAATGATTCTTTCAATTGTCACTAAAAGTTGTACTTTTGGCAACAAATTGAGAAATCATCGCCAAAAGTTGATATTAAAGATTTTATATCTTATGTATTTCTTAGGATAATTTTGATGATATTTTTGTGTGATAGTATTCTTAAAAATAATAATGATAAAAAGATAACTCTTTTAGTGGTAAGTGTTCTAATAATCCTAATGTTAATTATAATTGAGATTTATATGATTTTTCAAATTTTTCATTTGCCTTTTTTATAAATTTGTTTAAATAACTAATGAATTCAAAATCATTTGAATTGTTTAATTCTATGGATCTATACACAAATGATTCTTTTAATGATGCCTATTGTATATAGTACTATACCTCCATTCAAACAAATAATTCATAAAAATATAATCGAGCATCTAGAAATTGTAAAATATTTTCAAAGTTTTAAACATATTAATGAAAAACTTATGGTAGGTAATTTAAATTTTGAAAAGTAAATATTATTTGGATATAAAAAGATAACCATAACTAAAATTTAAATATTAATAATACCATAATATAATAAATTTAAATTGATTATTATTCTTAATCATTGATATTTATTAATAGTAAAATAATAATACATATAAATATTGACATATGGTAAGCAATATACTATAATGATACATAGTAAGTAGTACAAGATTTTAATTAGAAGTTTAACAATTCTTACAGAAAAAACAATAAATAAAGTTTAAGTTTCTTCCTTCGAAAAGGAAAAGAAATAATTTTTTTTGGATTCCAAGTTACATGAGACTTAGTAGAAGAGGTAAAGGAATTCCCTATGTATGGATTCCCAAGAAAGGTCCTTGTACGTTTGAAGGCATCAATTGAAATAGTCAAAGATCTTCCCTCAGGTGTTGGGTTATTAACACTCTCTTCCACCAACTTATTGGCTTTAACTAAACTAGTAGAAGATACAGTGAACGAATCCTCGGAAGCACTATGGGTCATTGAATTAGATGAACTACTTGTATGAAGTGTTTCACCTAAGAAACAATTAGTATAGAACTTAAATAGCTAATCAAGTTAAATGGTATAATGAACCCAAATTCAAACACATGCACACATAATTGAACAAACATAGTAATTGGAATAGATGACTATTCCAAAACAACTATTTTCCCTAATCTTGTATAGATCATCGAGACATTGCCATCGCCTTCATTTTCATCTATTTTCTCTTAAAGATTTGAGGAAGTTGTACATAACACATAGTATATAAATCAAACATTCATTTGATAGCTTTCTAATAGAAAATGAGATATGGATAATTATGGAAGAGAGGTAATTTGAATGATACTAATAACCTTCAAGAAGAAGATCGGCCATTGAAGACACGGTGATTAGACTTAGATGAGAAGATTAGTTGTTTGTCAATTTTTCTTCATCAGGGAGAATTTTGCCACGTTCCTCCTAGTAGAGCTCATTTTTGCCATCGTAAACTAGTCGCCATGTCAAAATTCCATAGTTTTATTCTGAAAAGTCAATTTAGCATAAAATTCATTATATTTAATTAATTTTTTTGGTAATCAAATTCCATAAATTCTTAGGGGTGGAGTTATGTTGGGACCCCGTCCTTGTAAGTCATGTGTCGACGTCCTATGTGACATCAAGGCGCGCATCTCACAAGGTTGGTGTGCCCACACCAAGTCGAACCTCAAAAACGAACTCATCTCACTTACTTCCGAACGGATCTTGGAAGAGCTCAAAAAGGAATTTCAATAAGACTTCTTCACAACATTTGATCCTCATTGCCTTAAGTTTCTAACGACTCCAAAAATGCTCAATTTGGTTCAGAAATAAAGAACTATTGGCCAAAAACACTTTCGGGTTAAAATTAAACTGAGACCGAATACTACACTCGAATTCACTCCAGAAATTGAAAACCTTAGGGCCTAAATTGAAAATTGATTCCTTTATAAAATTTGAAGCCCCATGTCTCTAGTTTGTTTTGAAGAAAAAAAATCAACTCAATTGGATCTCTACAGATCGAGATATCGTCAAAATACGGAAGCATGTTCAGACTTTTTCAACCGACCCTCTCACTTTGACTTAATCAATCTTTTTCAAAATTAATAGCAAAGCCTACCAATCTTTATGGAGAGATAGAGGAAAATCTTAGAAATCTAACGCTTCAAAAATCAGGTCAATCGGAGGTCGGACGAAAAAATTATAAGCAAAAGAATGGAAAGAGGTCGGATCGGAGAGGAAAAATAAAAAATAAAAAAATTCAAAACGGCGCTCGCACTCCCGAGTGCGCTCGTCGATCACGAGTGCTCGCCTCGCGAGGCACTCGCCCTCGCAAGGGCGCATGCGAGTTCTACCTTCTTCTCTTCGACTTTCTAATTTCTAAAATTCATATCTTTTGACCCAGAACCCCAAAATTTACAAATTTGGTATCAATGAAAAGTTAAAAGGAAGATCTATAACTTCAATGCAGGACTTAAAAACCAATTTGACCTCTAAGGGAGTCAAAATCCACTTCAAAATTTCTTCCTTAAAAAAAGTCATCCTAAACAGTAACAGAAATTCTAAATATCATAACTTTCCACTTCATTGTCCAAATATGTCATAATTTGTATCAAAAGAAAGATTAAAAAAAACAATCTACAACTTTTAAGAAGACCCTAAGAACAATTTCTAACTTTAAGAGGGCCAAAAATTCACTCAAAGTTTTTTCCCCTAAAATTTGCTATTCTTGACAGCACCTGCACACAACTTCAACAATTCACATCTTTCAACTCCCACATCCAAAAATAGCATATTATACATCATTGGAAAGCTATGAAATTCCTCTATAACTTTCAAGAAGGCTACTTGATCCAATTCAATCCATATCAGTCCAGAATTT
>JAOSBK010000002.1:9694243-9706570 GCA_027568895.1 Erythroxylum shatona
ACTACAATCTTCAAGAAGACCTTTTGGTCAAATTCTAACTCTATGAGGGACAAAACTTTACTCAAAGTTTCTGCCCATAATGAAAATTTTGACAGCATCTCCCCTAAATTTACATGAGCCAAATTCTTCAAACACCCACAAAATTTACAGCACCTGCACAAACACTTCAATTATCCACATTCTCCAATTCCCACATCCAAACACAATACACAATACATCATCTTTTTATCAAACATATGCAAAACACAAGGAAACCAAATTGTCTTTCATTTCCTCAAATGCTCATAAATTCATTTATAATTTCTATTCAATTACAAGAAATCATGCCATATTTCCTCATTTAATTTCATTTACTATTTCTAAATTCCACTTAAAGGTCGGGGTCTAACATAGTGTCACTAGCCACTGTATTCCCAAGACCATATTACAATCCCCCCAATTAAATGACCAAAGCATTTGTTGTAAACTTCAACCCTTGCATAATCCAAGTGAACCCTTTATAGATCTCATGAAAATCTAGTTTTAGCCCTCCTCATATTATAATCTACAGTGGTTGAATTTCCTCTATCATTCTACCTCCTTTTTAATCACAAAAGCATCTGTGATGTTATGAGTACTATTATTGTTGATTAATATATATAAAATTCTCTTTTGATACCTCCCTATGACCCTCATTTGCTTGTATTCTTCCTTGTCTCCTAAGCCAATCATAGCTTGTAATGAAATGTTAGGTTGTGGTTTCTCCTCCTCTTTATTTCTTTCTTGATCTTTAGCTCCCACTTCAAAACCTTCATCATCCTTCACCATGTGTAAATGAATTTGCTTTTTCCTACATTTATTTCCCAGTGCATATTTCTTATCACACCAAAAAATAAACCCTTATCCCTTTTTCCATCAAATTCTCTACTATTTGTTGTTATTGGACCGTTATGACTTTTACTAGAATTAACTTTAGTGGAAATTCTAAAGTTAGGTGTAAGTAGGATTATGCTAATTTTGTCTGTTTTTGATTGCAGACTTGGGGTTGAGATTACCTTGCCCTATAGAACTCCTTCAGGTTTAGATATGATTAATCTTCCTTTCTTCTTATGAAATAGTTGATGATTGGCTACAACTACGACTTCTTATTTCCTTGCCAAAATGTAGGTCTGTTCAAGTCTTTAAGGGTCTATCAATTTGACCGCAAGTTCCAGCTCAAGTTTTAGACCTTTCAGAAAGAAAGTTATTAGATAACCCCTCTGGTAGGGAGAGTTTATTGGAATATTTATCAAATTGGCCACATTATTCTAACATCGAGGCCCGTTGTCTTAGTTCCTTAGGGTTACATATTGGATCTTTGAAAATATCTTCATCGAACTTTTGGTGAATTGTAGTCGCAAACTTATACCATTTCATGAAAACTAATTGTATTTTATGTTGAAAAATCGAGTCGGATCTGATCTCACACGAAGCATAATAATTATAATTTTTTGTTTTGATTTCTTGAAAGCCAATTTCACTTTAAATTTTTGTAAAATGATTAACACATAAATCATAATAAAACATAAATGTTAATTCATTCTTTATTCTAAAAGCTTAATCTTTTTCTTGCTGTTTTTCTTGAACTGCTTCTGAATCAACTTATCTTAACTAATATAGTTGCACAAGTGTCCGACTTTTAATAATATCCACAAAACGTGTTAAGAAAACTCTGCAAATATTATAGAGAAGGGCAATGAGTGCTAGTCCCCTTATAACTTAAGTCTATTTATAATAAGTTTTATATATTATAGTAATTTAATTGAAATTTAATTATAATTTCAATTTAACTTTAATTATAATTAAAAATAATTCTAGTTAAATACTAACCATGTCCAAATAAGATTTAATAACTCATATTAATCCTTATTTGTTAAATATCTCATATTTAATCATAAAGTTTCTCCAACTTTACAATCAAGCTCAACTTGATTAAAATATCTTTTCTTTTTTTAACTTATACTTTACATGTGACCAATTAAGTTTCCATATATATTGACAATAGATACAAATTATAATCTTAAATCATATTTATGATTAGATAAATTAAACTTCTTTTATTTATCTTTAATTCTCTCATTAAATAATTTATATCCATATATCAAGAATGATGTCTTATAATACATCTTGATAGTCTAAATATTTAGGAACGTTAATTTTGACCAACCTTTTCATATATAATTCTTTCTTGTAATTTAATCCTTTCATTATATAATGTTTCGATTAAATATAGCGCATGAAATTAAAGTCCACTTTGTTTGAGTCCAATAATGTTAATTCTCCACTATTAGTAATTGATTCAATTAATGACATTTAAAAAATATTTTTAAAGTATTATTCCACCTTCGTCAAGGATCTCTTGAATCATTATTAATTGAAAACATTAAAACATTATTCTTAATCACTTTAGGGTGGTGAATTATGTATTGATCATTTAGTTATCTCCATATAGTTAATGATATATCTAATAACTACCAACTGAGCTAATTTTGACTATAACAAGTCATAAATAGTATCAAAACATGAAAATTTCTATATAAGATAACTTTGGAGATCTTAAGTCAAAGAATCACTTATACAATTATCACAATGTTAATTTTCATAGGCATACAAGTAACGTTCAAAATGAAATTCTCATATAGGGTTAGTTTAGTAAACTTGTTCTCTAACATGCATCGACATGTTTTTTTTAATTATTTCTATAGTTTAGTCTATAAGATTGACTATTTGCTTGATAAAGAAAAAACAATATGTGCTGGCCTTTTAATATTATATTAATATGAAGTCGTAATAGAAAAATGACTAGGAATAATTTAGGGATAACACTTAAATAGAATATGAATATCATAATTATGATGTTATCATAAATTTATTTACAATTTATATTTATCTCATAGATTTTATCATATATATTTAAATATTATAAGATAAAAATATCTTTAAATTATTTTTCACTAAATTATAACTAACCCAATGAGTATAAAGCATAAACTAAGGTCTTGTTATCGAGGACTACTTGGTACCATTCTCGAGTCTACCCTCCCAAATGCAATACTGCGACATTCACACTTAATTAGTCTGGAGTTTGATCGAGTATTAGAAAGTGCTCACATTTGAAGAGTCATTTCTCGATATCCCTTATTGCTCTATGTTGAACATTTGTACATAATTTGTTACAATTATTAGTGAAAGTCGATGCTGGTTATTTACATAGTTTATGATTACGACTAAAATTAGCTTTTCTTCTGCTCTGTTTCCTCATCTTGCTCATGTTAATTGCATACACCTTCTCACCGTTGTATGCAATTAACTGAATGGGGCGATGGGATGGGTTGGTTGGACTGAAATAACATGATTATGGAAACATGTTTATGAATTAATTAATGTTTGGATTTTGGAAAGAAACTAACCCATTAGTCCATTACTACTTTTCGTTGTTAGGACTCAGGGTAATTACTGCTTGGCGGGAAATTTGCAGAGGGATACCCCGAGAAACTAACCCACCGGATTCAAATTCAAACACCGACCCTTTTGGCTTCTCTTGCACTCTTCTCTTGCTTCTTCACCACACCAACTCCGTCTCTCTCTCTCTATATTTGTGTTTGTATATATACAAACGACGACCCACGTTCAACTCCCATAATCTGTTCGACAATTGTTCTCATTCACTCTTCTTGTCTTCCGAGAAAGAAAGTTAGAAAGATGTATGTTATCAAGCGTGATGGTCGCCAAGAGCCCCTCCATTTCAATAAGATTACGGCCCATTTGGAGAAACTGAGTTATGGGTTAAGTAAGGATCACTGCGACCCGGTTTTACTGGCGCAGAAAGTGTGTGCCGGTATCTACGATGGCGTCACTACCACCCAGCTTGATCAGTTAGCTGCCGAGACCGCTGCGGCTATGACTGCCAACCACCCTGATTACGCTGTGGTTAGTCTGCTTCTGTATCTGGTATCTGGATTGAACTCAGTTATGCAGTTGACAAACACTGTTCCTACTTTGTGTGAATTGTAAATGATTTTGGTGCAGTTAGCTGCTAGAATTGCTGTTTCCAATCTGCATAAGAACACCCTCACTTCATTCTCAGAGACGTGAGTGCATGATTCATGCTCTGTTTAAATTGGCTTTGTCTTTATATATAAGTGATCCAATGTTGATCTGATGTACAGTGTCAAACTTATGCATTCTTACGTTGATAAGAGGTCCGGAAAGAATGCTTCTCTGATTTCTGATGATGTTTACGATATTGTTATGAAGGTAGTGTTATTTTTCGATTTGACAACATACAAATTGTTGGATAAGAGTTATCTGGTTTAAAGCTCACCAAATTGTTTCAAATTGGCACAACAGCATGCTGCAAGCTTGGACAGTGAGGTTGTCTATGACAGAGATTTTGACTATGATTACTTTGGCTTCAAAACACTTGAAAGGTCCTATCTTTTGAAGGTCGATGGTAAAGTTGTGGAGAGACCGCAACACATGCTGATGAGGGTTTCTGTTGGTATACACAAGGATGATATCGAGTCTGCAGTCGAAACTTACCATTTGATGTCTCAGCGCTGGTTTACTCATGCAACCCCCACCCTTTTCAATGCGGGAACTCCTAAGCCTCAGGTTTGAATCCGCTGTAACATCATTCCGTATGAGTTAATACATGAGCATATATATCCCAATATTTACTTAAATGGTTCTCTCCCATGATATGGCAGTTAAGCAGTTGCTTCTTGGTGTGCATGAAAGATGATAGCATTGAAGGCATATTTGACACTTTAAAAGAGTGTGCTGTTATTAGCAAATCAGCTGGAGGAATTGGTCTTTCCGTTCATAACATCCGTGCAACTGGCAGTTACATTGGTGGGACAAATGGGGCATCCGATGGCATTGTTCCTATGCTTAGAGTGTTTAATGACACGGCTCGTTATGTTGATCAGGGTGGAGGAAAGAGGAAGGGTAAGATTGTTATTAATTGATAACTCTTCTTGTTATTCCCATGTTTTTGGGTCACACATTTGCACGTGCATACATGCAGATAAGGAGTTTTATGTTTTGAAAGCAATTTTTATGTTGATCATAGGAGTGGCATGTTCAGTTCGTGATAGTCATGTTGGTTTTTTGGCTAATGATTTGCATCCATTTGCACTTAAAACTGCAAATGTAAGTTCGCATGTATAAGGCAATGGAGGGCATGGAATTCATTTCTCAATAGCGTGTAGGGAATTCATTCAATATCTTCTAGTGAATGCTGTCCCTTACATTGCATTATGTGGCGCTATAAAATGTCATCCTGTATTCTTCCACAATATTATGCACCTAAATTGGCTGTGTACCAAATGTGTATGCCGGAAAAGTTTCCTTATTGTGTTCTCTGTTTTTTTTATTACTTTCTATTTTTTCCTGTTTTATATTAACTTATCTGGTTTAGGTGCCTTTTCTGTATACCTGGAGCCATGGCATCCAGATATCTTTGAATTTCTTGATCTTAAAAAGAACCATGGGAAGGTACTGCGTCATTGTTGCTTATTTCAAGAGATTTTAATCAAGGCTATAGCCATTTAATCTCCTACTCTTTTGCATCCACTCAGTCCTTTCTCACATCTCTGATTTCTTACATATTTTATGCCTTATCTTCAGGAAGAACAACGTGCACGCGATTTGTTTTATGCTATGTGGATTCCTGATCTCTTTATGGAAAGAGTACGAGGTGATGGCAAATGGTCGTTGTTTTGCCCAAATGAGGCTCCAGGTTTGGCTGATTGCTGGGGAGAAGCCTTTCAGAAACTTTATCTACAGTTTGAAAATGAGGTTGACACCTTTCTTCACTTGTACTGACTGTTGGAACTAAAATGAACTATTAAATCAGATGGGGATTTAAATAGTTTGTTTTCCTTGGGTACAGGGTAGGGCAAAGAAGGTCATCTCTGCTAGACAACTCTGGTTTGAGATTTTAAGTTCTCAAATTGAAACTGGAACTCCTTACATGCTTTTCAAGGCATGTCAACAAAACAATAAAACCGTGTTTCTCATTGCATCCTTTTGTTCATTCCCTGATGCATCGTATTCTTCCTGTTAGGATTCTTGCAATAGGAAAAGCAACCAGCAGAATCTGGGAACTATCAAATCCTCAAACCTCTGCACTGAGGTTATTGAATTCACAAGTCCAACAGAAACTGCAGTTTGCAATCTAGCATCCATTGCTTTACCTCGATTTGTCAGGGAAAGGGTAGGGTCTTGAAATCTGTTTCATGTTCTACATGTCTCACCTTTTCTCTGGAAAAAATTCCTGTTTAATAATACACAATGTTTTTGTTAGGGAGTGCCCGCTGATTCGCAATCGTGCAAACTTGTTGGTAGTAGAGAATCAAGAAGCCGGTACTTTGATTTCCAAAAACTGGCACAGGTTAGTTTGGACGTGCTGACAAGATCTTATCTACATTTTAGCTTTAAGTTTGTGTTCCAAGTGAGTTAGTACCAATGAATCATAACTTTGCTATTCAAGATTAGAGCAGAAAGATATGATGCTTTGTAATTGCTAGGAATGTTGGTTGAGAATTGAATTGCATCAACTAATAGTTTTTGACATGTAACATTTAGCTTTTTTGCCTTTACAGGTTTGTGCAACAGTCACGGTGAATCTTAACAAAATTATCGATATTAATTACTATCCAGTTGAAACTGCAAGGACATCAAATTTGCGACACAGACCAATTGGTATAGGGGTCCAGGGTCTTGCTGATACCTTCATACTTCTTGGTATGCCATTTGATTCTCCGGAGGTATTACCATACTGCTGTTGGATATGAATTTGTGATGAATTCTTATTGGAACATGTAGAATGACTATTTGATTTTTGATTCTAAAGGCCCAACAGTTGAATAAAGACATATTTGAAACTATATACTATCATGCGCTTGAATCTTCTTCGAAGTTGGCTGCAAAAGATGGCCCTTACGAGACTTACTATGGAAGCCCTGTGAGCAAGGTAAAATGTTCCTATTTCTTTTATTCTCTTGATATGCCATGCCATTGTGTTAGACTGATACGAATCTGATTAGAATATTATATGAATTTTCTGTCGATTGGTGATTTTGGTTTTACCTTGGATGACATCAAGTAGCAAAATTTGGACCTTTATGTGATTTAGTTGCAAAGAATTTCAACCTTAATGTTGTTGTCACTCCATCTATTGTTAATGAATTGCTGACAAAATGTTAGTTTTTTTCTTAAGTTGTGTGCCTAATACAGCAAGTTATCACACACATTTGTTACCTGAAAAATCTTACGGAAAATTTTTTTTCTCCTCCTAATGTGAATCCAAGAAGAAATTTGCAAGTAATGTTATGTTTTGCACTTTTTACTTTTCGAATTCCATGTTATGTATGTTGTGTGCCAAGTTAAAACTTAAAAAAGAAACAAGAAACTTACTTTAACTTTGTGACCGTTTCTTTCTTCATTTAGGGACTTCTTCAAATGGATATGTGGGGAGTGATGCCTTCAGACAGGTGGAACTGGGATGCTCTTCGGGACATGATATCCAATAGTGGAGTTAGAAATTCCCTTCTAGTAGCACCTATGCCCACTGCTTCAACAAGCCAGATCCTTGGCAACAATGAATGTTTTGAGCCTTATACATCCAACATTTATAGCCGCAGAGTTTTGAGGTTTGCACTCTTTACGAGGCTGGTTCCTCTGTAGTTTAGATCTAACATTTTGTCATATAGCTCTTTTCATTTTTCAGTGGTGAATATATTGTGGTGAACAAGCACCTCCTTCATGATTTAACCGAGATGGGCCTCTGGTCTCAAACTCTTAAAACCAAGATAATTTATCACAATGGTTCTGTTTTGAAAGTACCGGAGATTCCCGAGCAGCTCAAAGCGTTATACAAGTACAAATCTATCTTCCCTTGTTGGTTTAAAGTGCTTGCTGATATATCAGTTCTCCTTTCGTGATAAAGTAGCATTTCACTTTATATCAGGACAGTGTGGGAAATCAAGCAAAAGACACTGATTGATATGGCTGCTGATCGTGGGTGCTACATAGACCAGAGTCAAAGTCTGAATATTCACATGGAACAACCTGATCTTGGAAAACTGACTTCCATGCATTTCTATGCTTGGTCCAAGGTATGACGTAGAATGATGCTCAAAGGACCAGTTTCAGTAATTTTTTATTGTAGGGCTGTTAATAATTGTAATTTGCATTGCTTTGCAACTTTTATCCCGTAACTAAAACCTATAGACGTGCTGTTCTAGTGGTGAATAGACATAAATTATACGGGCTTTTACCCCATTTAACTAAGGAATGGATAAAAGTTAACCTAGAAGGTTATCATTCTATCTTCGCTGGCATCTGATAGTTTTATTGCACGTCGAGCTCCAAGGCAGACTTTGAATTAGGTCTTGATTTTGAAATTCGTATATAATATAGAGGATGAACCTTCTTGTCACTTGAATATGACTTGGAAATCAGAGTTTTAGCTACTTGACAGCCTTTGATTGGTAAGGGTAAAACATTTGACCATCTCTTGATCTGTGAGAGGTAGAGAGTCTCAAAACCAATTTCCAGCCACTGTTGTTGTTAGGATGTTTAAAATGATGATTTTTATGCATTATGTTCTGTGCAGGGCTTGAAAACTGGAATGTACTACCTTAGAACACGTGCTGCAGCTGATGCAATCAAGTTCACAGTTGATACTACTGTTGTTAAAAACGTAAGGAATTTTTCTTGGTTCATTATACCTTCTTCAATTGGTTGGTGAAGCTTCAATCTGGCATTTTCCCGTCGGTTTTTAATGGGAAAAATCCAATCTTAAGAATGATGACATGGCGGTCAATTATTATATATATAAATATATATATATATATGTATGAATGTATTTATATATATATGTATGTATATATTCTCACGACATTAACATACAAAGTACCACATTTGAGTGGATAAGATTTTCATTTTGAAACAATGCTTACAGGTTTATATTGCTCATGCATCCTTTGCATCAGAGTGGCACCAATCTTATTTCTAGTATTCTTTCCAGTAGTTCTCATCTTTGTGGTTGACACAAATTCTGGGTTGCTCTACTGGTGACCAGGAAACTTTTGACAGGGTTGAGTCTGATGTCGATATTGATATTGCCCAAGTGCAATGTTCCTTGCAAAATCGAGAAGAGTGCATGGCTTGTGGAAGTTAAACTGCCTGTGTGTCAAGTGTTCTTGTGGGGATCAACCGATCAACTGGATGTCCTATTTTTGTATCAATCGTTCCCAAGATGGATGTAAATCATAGTGTACTTTTGGGGAACTCATTTTGTGCCATACTTGGGCTTCCGGATTGAAGTACTGTATAGAGAATCGTGTACATAATATTAATAGGCATCATTATATCGTTGTCCTGTTCTTTTGCACTACTTCTAGTCCTTATGTAGAGTGCAGAAGTTTTCAGGTTTATTGATTCTCTTTATAGGCCCTTCATGTATCCTAACATTAACAACGCTAATACATTAACTTGGGGAGGTGTTCTTTTCCAGTCTCTTCCATTAGTAGTAGAGCCGCGCTCAAATTAAACTACCCCTGGAATAACTGGCTAAGTTAATGAATTAAACAAAGAAAGCAATTTACAATGACGAAGATAAACTACGCACTATTTTCCTCCATCGCAACAACGAGAAGCTCGACATTACATACATGCATATAGCCCTCCCCAAAAGTTAACAATTTGTAGATTCCTGCAACGGATTACTTTTGGTTGTCCAACTCAAATTCACAATTTATTCACTTGGAATCCTTCCATTGCAAAAACACTTGCTCGTCCCAAGTTACCAAGAACGACCGTCTCCAGAAATACTATAATATTAGAACTTGTGTTTCCTTTGACGTATTGAGGGATGGAGTTTGATCGTCGGAATGATGGCTACAAAGTGATTCCCGCTTTGTTTTTGGATGAGGAGTTGGTTGTGTCAAAGCTTTCCTCGCTTAAAATAATTCTTGAAAGCATCTCACTTATTTTTTTTTGTTTACAAAGGAAAGAAAACAAACTCGACAAACTTGATTGTTCTAACTAATACAAAGACTGCAATACAAAAATCCGTAAAGATCACGTTGCATGTGGCCCCAGACTAAAGTCGGAGGCTCCGGAAGAAAATGTAATCCAGGACTAGCAAAATCTGCAAGGGAGGCCAGATAATCTGCACTCTGATTTCTTTCTCGGTATACATGCTAGAGTTGTACCTCCCAAGATTGACGTAGAAGACTCCTGATATTTGCCACCAAATCAAATTGGTCAGTAACAGGGCCATGAGAAGTAGAGAGAATATTGATCACCTCTAAGGAGTCGATTTCAAAAATGAGGCGTCGATAACCAAGGTCTCAAGCCAGTTGTAAACTCGAGTGGACTCTCCAAAGTTCAGCTTCAAGAGGTGAGCTTCTGCCAAGTCGATGGAGAAATCCCATATCACTAACCCTGACAGTCCTGGATCAAACCTCCTGCAATAGCTAGATGGTGACTGTGCTTTATTGCTCCGTCAGTACTAAGCTTGACCCAGCCCTCCAGTGGCTTGTACCACCCGAGTTGTGGGTCCGCTATGACCCCAGGACCTCTAAAAACACTCCGTTCCACTGTTCTCGCTCTGTGAATCTAGTGAACGTATTCTACAACCATGTGATGACCTTTGAATGGCCACTGAAAGTCCTTAAAAATGCTACGATTCTGTCATTTCCACAGGAACCAGCATGCTACCCCATAAAACGTAGCCCACGGAGATCGGTGAAATTGAGTGTGGGTCGTGAGATTGGCAGTCACCCAAGACGCTACGTCATACTGAAAAAATGCGAGGTTAATAACTTCCGGTGAAAACTTGCCCCAGAAGGTTTTGACTTGCGAACAATCTCGAAAAGCATGTAAGATGGTCTCCTCTTGATAACAGAAAGGGCACTTGCTGTCCAGAGTGAGATGACGAGCCAGCCGCTGGCAATTAGTCATAAGTTTTTGTTTAATAAGTAACCACAGGAAGGCCCAAATTCTTTGGGGTTCAGCCTACTTCCATATTAACTCCCACATGTGGCTACCAGTGGACGAGGGTTGACCCGCGATAAGATCATACGCGGACACCGTCGTAAATCTCCCATTTGTAATAGGTCCCCATAGGATAGTATCCTCCTCAGTATTCGCCAAGGTAGTAAGGGAAGCGATCAGTTTAACGCAAACTGTGGAGGGGAGGTACTGATGGATTAGATGCTATTGCCAAGTGCTCTCAGCAGTAATGTAGTCTGACACTGTGGCGTAGAGCATATGGGCTGGGATTGGGGAACTCACGAGCGAGGCTAGGGGTCCTGTTGGGCCCCGAATTTTTATTTATTTATTATTATTTATTTATTGATTGATTGATTTATTTATCCGTTTACTTTATTTATTCCTTATTTTGCTTTAATTGTTTTAATTATATATATATATATGTTTTTGTTAAGTCTTGAAATTTGCAAGATTGAATGGGAATTAGAATTTGAAATTAAAATGAAGGGTTAGGTTTAAGTTGGATTAATGTGTAGTAGGCTTGTAAGTGTAGAGCCATATGAGACAAGTAAGGGCTTTTTGGAAGGAATAGGCTTTAGAGATTAATGAAATAAGAAGAAGGAGGAGGCAAATTGAAGAGTGTCGTATGTGAGGAGGAGAGGCCAAAAGAATTGCAAGCTATAAGGAGAACTTGAAACTACGTAGTTTTGAGGTGGGTTTTAAGTTGAGAACAAATGAGTTAAGTCATTAAGGAGAAGAAGCAAGTTGTCGTAGAACCAAAAAGAATAGAAGGCAAAAACGTGAGCCAAGGAGAAGGGAGCTTTCGGCTAGGAGGAAAGAGAGAGTCGTAGGAAGCTTGAAGGGAGGAAGAAAGAAGAAGAAAAAGAAGAGAAATCTAATTGTTGGAGGTAAGTTACATCTTTGCTTATGCTAGATTCAAGAATGGGATAAAATGGAGGTTAGGGTTTGTGTAGGGATTGAAGAAAGAAAGAAGAGAAAGGTGAAATCAAATGGATTTTGGGATTTCTAAGTAAGGTTTTGGTTATTCTAGCATAGATAGTCTATGGGTAGGTTAGGTTTAAAGTTGATTTTTATCTTTGTTTGATTCTCGAAATGCTATGACTTTCTTTGAAATGTATTTATTGAATGGATATTGGTTTAATTGAAGGGAACCAAGAAAACCCCACTCCAAGCAGGGAGGAAGGTCAATCTTGAATTCGGATTTCGACGTTTAGGTGGGTAACATTTTTATAGTTGTTGTGTGATGGGCAAATGCCCTATGTGTGTAATCTTTGTTTAAAT
>JAOSBK010000002.1:9712539-9724683 GCA_027568895.1 Erythroxylum shatona
CGATTCGCTTCGATGTGTATTCCGTTTCGCGACGTTCCGAGTTTTCTGTTTGCTCCGATTCCGCACTTTGTTTCGCTTTTCGTTTTTCTGTTTCTGTTTTCCGGTTGAGATCCGGTTCCTGAGATCGGGTCTCAACATAGTTTATGAGATTTGTATTACATTTATTTATTATTCTTAAATAGTTCATAGACTCAACATTGATAAAATGAAAAGATTAGAACATGTTATTTTTTATTTTTATAAAAGAAGTAATCAATCTTACAGATTAAAGTATAGAGATATTTAAAAAATAAATGTATAAATTGTTAAAGAATAAATACATTAAATCGATTTAGCATAAGAATTTCATATAAAATATTTTTTTGTATTTATAAATATATATATTGTTTTAATTGTATAAGTGATAATTTAACTTAAAATTTTTAAAGTATTTTGATACTAAATAAGATTTATCATAGTCAATGTAAGGCCTTAACATCCCTAGAGTATTATAGCATATCTAGGGTGTATTAAGAAGTGAACATAATAAATGAATTAAGTGCATCTAAGTATATTAAGAGACATAATGATACTTAACGTAAAAGACTTGAGTAAATAAGTAATTTGTTCGTTTTGTCATAAACATATCTATGTAATTTGGTCATATGTTGGTTTGTAGACCTCCATATTAGATAATTCTAATTAGAGATTAAACTAGAGACATATATTTAAAACTTTCATGAAGGAATCTAAATTTTATTGTGCCTCTAAGATTTTTGAATTTTGGCTTGAAGTTAAGTTATGACTGCTGCTATCCCTGTTTTCTAATAGTCTGTAGTATTTTGAGTATAACCCTCGGAATAATTAACAAAATTGCACGAAATTTATTCCATTAAAAAATTAAGACATAGGGGAATGAAATTAATTGATAAGATTGTAGGCTAATGTGGTAAGTAAAGGAAGAAGAAGGACCAATCTGCAATTCTTTTAATGTTAACACATGAGCCAATTGGATTAAGGCATATGTGACCAATAATAATAAAGCATGTGTGTCTAATATGTAGCATTCCATATCTCAAATGATTGAGATATTTAAAGAGTTAGACTAATGAGTTATATGAGTGTCAGCATGTAGAGCGAAATTAGTACAATTGTGACATGATTATTATAATTATATTCAAAGTCATGGTATGAGCATACACACATGAATGTGAATTAGATAAATGTCACTCAATTGACATATCCCAAGGTATGAAAAATGTTAAGTGATTATGATATAAATTGTGTTTTGATATGTCTTGAATTTTAGTATGATTGGATTTCAATTAGAAAATTTGGAATTTAATGTTATGGATTGGGAAATTAATGGATTATAATGTACATTTAGACTAGGACAAATGCCAAATGGTAGGATAAATTGATGCATGAAAAATTTGAATGATTTAGCCTATAATTTAGTGACATTTGGCATAGTTAAATGAGTGTCAAATGTACAAGTAATTAAATGACAATTGAACCAATCTTGGAGTGACATGTGGACTAATTAAAGGGTGAAAAATGGATATTGAACTTAAATGACATGTGACCTAGCTTTAATGGTAACATATGGTAGCATATATACTTCTTACATGTTGAACATGCCTTTAGACATATGGCCATTCCATTAGATGACACCTAACACCTTAGGTGTAACATTCAGTGGGAGCAAACTTGGTTTAGCCTATTCTTGTTCTTTCTTCTCTCACATACACCACCAAAACTCTCTTCTTTCACCTCCTTGAGCTTGCTTATTGTTATGCCTAATTGTTGCACAAATAATCCATATTTTATCCTCATAAATTTAAGTAAAAGATCAGCTTGAAGTTGCCTTACTAAACCTAGCTGAATCCATCTAAGTTTCATCTTGAATGTGTGATGATTCTGCATGTTTGGATTACAGATTTAGAGTGAATTTTAAGCTAGGATTAGAACTAAACAAGTAAGTAAAAGATTAGTTTTTATGGCATGTTATAATAGAGAATTGATGATGATAAATTAGGATGAAAATATTGAGGTGTGCTAAAATCTGATAACTAGAATATTTCACTGATCATGCTTTGATATTTTGGCTTTATTTTGATCTGTAGATTTCGAAATGAGACGATTCTTGATTTAAATTGAAGTAGAGACATTTGGATACAATTTTAAAGAAGAAATGGAATTTGAATTCTATCCTTAAGGGTCTTGAAATTTAGATTGAAATTGAGTCTTGGCTTAGGCTATAACACTACTAGTGACAGGGATCATGTCCTGTTGTTATCAAATAAACTGTATTGATGTAGGCAAAATCAGACAATATTGTCTTCGCAGGAGTTGTATCTTATTCTCTTAGCTTTCAATTGGTATAGAGTTTGTAATTTTTAGATATTGGAATTGAGAGATATGAGTTGTACAACTTGAGTGCGTGATCATGCATTAGCTAAAATTTCAAATGTACTCAGTCTGTAGTATATTAAGTATAACTTCTAGAATACTGAATCAAATTATATGATCTTGGTATCATTAGAAACTTAAGACATGGGAGAATAATTTTCTAGAAGGAAGTGTTATTAAATTTGTAACGCCGGACTTTTTGAGCCCTTTTATGTTGTCCTGTATTTGAAAATACTACTATATATTGATATATACATGGTTGTATATGAGTTCAAAGATGTATTTGGATCTTTTTGATATGTATGCCAGTGATATAAAATTTTATATGCCCTTACATGAACTTAGAGTTCATCGATATGTGAAATCTTGGAGATTTCTGACTTGTAAGCTTCTAAGTGTGTAAAACCGAGTCCATTGGATGGATATGAATATGATGGTTAAATTAAATATGTTCTAATGTTTTAGAGGATACTTAGAAAGTTTAATTGGAAAAGTTGATGTACATAAGGGCTTAATTGCAAAATTTTTAAAAGTTAAAGGACTTAATTGTAATTTTTCAATTTTTGAGGACTAATTTGTAATTTTATAAAGTTAAGGGGCTTAATTATAATTTTCAAAAGTTTGAGGACCAAAATGAAAATAAATCATTCTCAAATTTTAGGCTTAATTGCAAATTTAGGAAAAGTTTGGAGGGTAAAATGGTAACTTTATATAACCTAAGTGCGAAAAGGTAAATTCACCATGTTTGGTCAAAGAAGAGTCAAATTCTAGACCCCTCTTCTTATGTGTGGCCATGCCACCCCTTATTTGCCGTTTAAAACACTTTGTTTTAATTAAAAGAAAGGAGAAGAAAGGAGAAAAGAGGAGGTTTTGGCCATCACTTAATCTACATTTTTCAACTAAAATCAAGGTGTTCTAAGCTAATTTGGGGTCAAGGAACTCAAAGGATTTGAAGATATCACTAAAGGAAAGTATAGGTAAATTTTGTTTCATCTCTCTCTTCATTATGATTTTGAGTTTGGAGTTAAGATATGTTGTTCTCAGTGATTGAATATGCATGAAACATGGTTTAGATGAATGAAATGAGTCATGGAGAAGTTTCCTTAAGCCAAAACCAAAATGCCCTCTCTTTGGTGATAGTTTGTGATATTTGAGTAACTTTTAGAATTGATGATTTAAATGAATTCTATGGTGTTAACTATACATGTATAATATGAATTGATGATGAAGAATGAAGTAGATGTATGTTGGTTAAGGTTGGGTCGAAATTATGGGAGAAGAAGTGGATTAAGGTAATGAGTTGTGTAATTAATAAATGTAGCTTAAATGAAGGGAGTTAGTTTGAATGGAGTGGTGGAATGTGTCATTGATTGGAAGTGCTTACTATATAACAAGATAGGAGCATGAATTACAATGATAAAGTCTTGAAAATGTGACTTGGAAGTCATGCTCATTAGGTATTTGTTAAAATGCCAAAGTAAACTTGGCTTAGGATTTGAGGCTTTGTAATGGTACGCATTGGAAAACGTTTTCATATTTACTTAGAGTAAACTTAAATTGTTGCTTAGATTGATGAGTAATGGCCTAATGTACTTGTATAAAGATGTGCTTAATTATGTTTTGAAACGAGTAAGTATTGGATTAAAGGCATTAAATGCCTTAGAAAATACAAAAGAAAAGCTAATGTGAATAGTAAAGAAGTAACCATATGAGAAGCTTAATGGTCGAATCCTATAGCTTAAAGAGAGAGATATTGTGTTTTATACACTTATATGATGGTGTATAAATATGAAATTCACATTTAAATAGTAATTTCATAGTATGTGGTTTATGTATAAAGGCGCTAGAGTCGTGAATCAAGGAGTTCGTGCTGAGGAATTTTGAAGGCAAGGGAGTGCACACCTTCTTTTAAGGTGAGTTTTGAAAACCATATTTCTCGAATAAGATTAGAATATCCTAAGACAAGCATGAGGACTTTTATGTGAATTTTGAACCTAGGCAACGTATGGTAGAAATGAATTTCAAATAGATGTTAATATGCTTAGGTATTTAATAAATGACATTGTTTTAAATAACTTTCGCACTTGGAGTACAACTGATGTTTTCATTACGTATTTTGAGAAAAGATATTGTTTTCAGAAACCTGCAATTAAAATGAAATAGACAACACCTTATTTTTTTGAAACTACATTTTTAAGCAACTTTGCACTTGGAGTTCAAAAGATGACTTTGATTGCATGAAATAATGTTTTGGAATTTACATATACATAATCGAGTCATGTATGTTGCATGTTTTTGTTCTCTTTTGGTTTAGAGCCATGACAAGGTTTCGTTTTATCGGTTGGACTGATAAATAAAGGCATAGTGCCTTATTTGATTTTTTTACTTAATATTTCTATATGATTTTTGTGATTCGTAAGGAAACGACTGGCCAATCGTGTGCTAGGCACAACTGATTAAGCGACCCTCATACCCTTGACATTAGTACATAAAAGTTGAGTCCCCGTATCGACTCCTTTCTACGGGACTTATGGGTGATTCCACACTTAGGGTCTGGACACCAACGAGATCATTAACTAGGGTCATATGCTCTTGTCGACTATAGTTTGGACTCACCACGAATGAAAGTCGGGCCAACACTGGGAATCGTTAGGTGTGCACACTAGTTTGGCCAACTAGTGGTGTCACATATGATTGTTTTGGCTTATCCTGATATTTGTTTTTTTGACCAGATTTGATTTACACATATGACGCTTTTATGCTTTTGTGTGTTAGAACTGGAATCTATGTTTACCGGGTGAGTGAATTAATAGACTAGGCCTATATAGTTCCTAACCAATAAACATTGAGTCATAGGCTAGGCCTATGTGTTTCTATGTGCCGGTTCACTTTATAGATTACCTATACCATCTTGGTGTGCATCGAGTTCTATTCGTGATATCTGTATTTCCTGCTCACTAAGTACATAGTGTACTCACTCCCTCTGCTTTTCAACCATGTAGGTTAATTTAGTGAGTTTGAAGCCCTGTGAGAATCGTGTAGTCTTTTGACATTTTCGGGACATTATCGCACGTGGGTAGCCTTTATTTTATACTTTTGTTGCATAGTAGCTCATGAACTGTTTTCTTTGGGTTGGTTATGTGAATATGCTTTATGATGTTATACATTTAACTCTTTACTGTTTGGTCATTGAAAAAGACCTTATATATGAACTTTGATACTGTTGTGAGGTTGCTTTGAGTGGACTTTAAAGTCTTGAAGTTGTGGAAAAATTTTTGTTTCAATATAAAAGAGTGTTTAAAATTGTTTGCAGGTTTTGAGGTTTTTAAAATACAGTTGTTGTACTACCCAAACTTTTCAAAAAAAGGAGAGATATTCAATTAGCCTTGCATAGTTGGATTAAGGATACTGTGAGTGTCCTTAGCCCGGGTATGTGGCGATTGTCATAGGTCTGATGTGGTATCAGGTCGTTACAAAATTACTTAACTTTCTTGATGAGATACTCATGCAAAGTGGACCCGAAAGTATGTTTTTAGACAAATCTAGATTGATCGATTGAGTATTGATATATGAATGAATATTGTGAATAGAATAATGATAAGGAACTCGGGATTGTAATGAACATGCATTGTACGTATTCTGTATACGTATATGTGCATAAATGAGTATGTGTTTCATTGTGCAAAATAGTGATATCTGTATGTATTGTATGATATAAAGGAGTATATTAAGCATCACCATCCAGGCATGGCCGGGACTTCAAGGAAATAGCTATCTGGAGCATACAGTGAGTAACCTAGACGGTCTCACTTAATATTTGTCTATTATATATTATGTTATGAATGTGGATTGTTTGTACTGATTTTAGACATGAAGGTCCGAAGATTCTGATTTATGAATGTGATATTGAAGTGTTCCTTGAATGTGAATTTGGTGAAATTATGTTCTGAATGTGGATTGTTTGTACTAATTCTAGACATGAAGGTCCAAAGATTTTGACTTATGAATGTGATATTGAAGTGTTCCTTGAATATGAATTTGGTGAAATAAATGTTTCTCAACATGTTTGTTGAATGCCGAACTAAGGTCCAATGATATATGAGACTGTAAATGTGTTTGAATGGGATTGCGAATGGGAACGTTTGAAACAATGAATGATTGAATATGAATGTGATGCATTTCATACACAAATGCATGATCAGATAATGATCATTGTGACATGAGTAGCCACTGAATATGAGCTTAAAGCTCTAGAATGTGGTTAGAACCAAAGGCTCGATATGTACAATGAGCTCTATATCCGCAATAGGTAAGGAACATTATCAATGAGCCAGGTATCCATAATGAATATGAGATAGTTTAGGTACTCGATCACAACAATGTAATAATTGAAAGTGGGTCACACAAACATTGCATATACACTTATTGAGTGGGTTTGATTGATTGAATTATAATGTGGACTTGTATTGGCATGAACATAAGTATGTGAAGTAAATGATATGTGGTGCAATTTGCTAAATGAAAAGATGTGAAATTATTTGCTTATATGATTTATTATGTGGTATGAATTAGGTGAACCATCGAGGATAGTTACATCACTGAGTTTGCAAAACTCACCAAAATTGCAATGTGGCTTTTCAGGTTCAGAGGAGTTATCCAATTAGACCAATTGGAGTTCAACCATTATAAATGAGCATAAGTTAGGCGTCAGAATCAGTTAGCACCTGCATGTCTTCAGTTAATTTGTATTACGTGTTGCATTATGCAACTGTTTTATTATGTACACATGAATTATAAAATGTAATGACTTTCTGATTGAATATGTTTGTATTGAAAATGGCCCAAATGAAATATGAGTTGCTTAAGATATGTCTGATGTGTGAAAAGTTTGTAATGTGTTATTTCAATGGTCTTAATGTACCATCCTCATATAGTATAATCTTGAATATCGTCATTACATTTGAGACTATACCCTATGAGAGTGGTGTGTTACATAATAGGAATTAAGTATAAATGTGAGTCTTGAAAGTTCTATAATGGGCATATGGAGAGGGGAGATGCACAACATTTTGGAGGTTCTAAGTTCCGTTTTTTCTGTTCTCCACTTTACTTTCTTCATCCCATCATTTTTCATGTAAGAAATCAAGCCAATCTTAGGTAGAAATCAAGGTAAAAGTTAGGGATTTTCCCTTTACCTTTACCTCTTCTTACTTTGTTTATGAAGAAATGAAATTATAAGGTTGGAAGTATGATTAAAATGTATATTTTTAGTGTTTCTAGTTTATGACTCAAGCAAAGCTAAAGAAGAAGGAAAGAAAGGCGATAGAAGACCTACTTTTTTCAATTTTGAGGTTTTTGGACTGCACTTAGTTGATTTCTGTATTTGTGTATGTTTGAATGGATATAAAGATTCATTTACATGTGGAATGGTTGCTGGGATGTTTTCTTTTTTGGTATTTTGGTATTACCTTGCATAGAATTGGTTGAACATGACAAAAGAGGATTGTGTAGTGAAATTCTATCTAGGGTTTGTTGAACTAGTCATTTTTTGGGGTCCTAACCTAGCTTATAGACCTCTAAAGTCGATGATTTTAGTTGCATATGAAAACTAAGAAATAGAACTAGAAATATCTAGAAGAGACTCTGACTTAATTCTAGCTTTATGAATTTAGAAATTGAGATAGAAATTGGTGACCTGATGCTGCCCCTATATTGGAGCAACATGTGATATTTAGTCTATAGCTTATGTGTTAGAAGTCCGAATAGCCTGGTATTTAGTGTTTTGGAAACTAGAGACACTAACGGACAGATGTATAGAAGACCACGAAATCTAGTTCTAACATTTTCTATATAAATATTAAGGAACAACTAGACTTCATCACGTGATTTGTTTTTGGAATGATAGTTATCCTATTTTTAGACCACTTTGTGGCTTAACTCAAATTACACTATTTTGAGTTTGTTTTCATTTCCAATTTTTACTAAATCTTAACTTTTCGAACACCTAGAAATAAATGAAATAGGAGTTACCATATGTGAATTGGGAGACTGAACATTGGAATATAAGATTGAGCATAATACATTCCAAAAAAAATTTACATGTACATAAATGATTTGTATGCATATTCATTACTCATATATATATATATAGTATGATTATACAAATGTGATTTTGATACCCTTCTAATGGTGGTAAGCCATGAATTACATGTATAAATGCAAATATATATTTTATGACTTGAAATGTATATCGTATGATTTGTTAATATATGAATTGTGAAATTTGCAAGTGGTTAAAGTAAATGTTATAGTGCCCGCTCTATTGTCTTAGTTATTGATAGATAGGCATGCCTATAAGGATATAGTGTAGCTGATATAGTTTGACACCATCGATGTCTACAGTTTGATACCTTCGGGTATCCATAGTTCGATACCTTTACGTATTCACAATTGGATGCCTTCGGGTATCCACAGTTTTGATATTTTCAAATATCCGTAGCTCCTGTTATCCACACCCACTGGAATGTGCAGGCCTAACACAGAAAGTAAAGTAAATAGATATAAATAAGAAACATAGTATGACAACTTAAATAATCGATATATGAATGAGCATTTGCATTTGTATTGATAGCTTGTATCATTGAGTGTTGAATATCAATGTTTGACTTTTGAAGGTGAATTTATGGTATATGAACAACATATTGAAGCATGTTTGCATTATTTATTTGATTGAGTATGCCATTAGTATTTATATTTGTACGATGTTCATGAATGTATGTGCTTGGCAGTTGACTGCCATGAGTGGTCATTTAAACTAAGTGTTTCCCCATTAAGCTTTCAAGTTTAGCATGAGTGTTAATCTGTGTACGTCTAAGTCATAGAAGTGAGGTACAGGAAACATCTACAGGGACCAAGACTAACAGATAGAAGAAAAAGTACTTTTAGAAGGTGTTTTTAGTTAAAGATGATTGTACATGTAATGGTTAAATGAAATTGTATGTTTTCTTTTAGATTACCTGTAACATCTCACTCCCGCAAGACCCGAACTCGACATCACTGGGTGATATTAGAGTCCGTGCCCCACGAGGGTGACGTGCTAGAACACTCAATCAGTCAAAACTCGGTATAATTGTTTTTAAAAACAATGCACACTTTTGCGGAAAATCAACGATCAATTTGGGCTCGTTTCAATCATAACTTTTTCAATCACATTTTTAATAATTGCACTCAAAAATCAATTTCATTTACAACCCATTCCATTTATAAAAGTTATTACAAAATAAGTTTGATCAATAAATATGATACAGAAATCTCAGAATATATCCCTTCATATAAAAATTAATGAAAATAATTATGCAGACTTGAACTGATCCCGACCTCTATCTTTCCCTTGCATGCAGTAAGTATACTCCTGTTTACCTAACGGGATATTCTTCCGATCTTGAAAAATATTTACAAATTTTGGGTCAATTTTGCGAACTCAATGAGTGACCATCATCGATGGCTCACCCAATCACGTAACACATAATTCACATCATTACACATTTCACACTCAATGCAATTTAATCCTTATATTATGCATATGTAGTGCACATGAAACCCACTTTCTATTTGTTATTTTGTTGTGACCGAGTGCCTAAATTTCCCCTTAAAGGGCTCATTGATAACTGTCCCATATAGGGCTCATTGATAACTATCCCATATAAGGCTCATTGATAACTGTCCCTTATACGCTTGGGGGATACAGGGCTCATTAAACGTTGAGCCTGAGGCTCTGAATCACTTTTGAGCTCGATGCTCATTTTCACTCGTTGAGCTTTAAGCTCTGATCGTTGGCTACTCTGGTCACAACTACCATTATATTTCATGCATTCATACAATGGAATGCATCAATCACATTTGCATATTCTCAATCAATCACATTCACATATCATCGGACTTTAGTCCAGCATTCAACATTAAAGTTGAGGAATCACTTTCATTCATATGCAAAGGCACATTCAAACACATTTATCATCAGACCGTGGTCCGGTATTTAACAATCAAATTATACACACTTATTTCATCTCATTCACATATAAGTAGCACTTCAATATCCCAATCAAACGTCACAATCATCGGACCTTCTGTCCGGAATCAACAATCAAGATGCATTCATATCGACATTCAGTAGTCAATTAATAAAAAAAATCAAACCAAACAAAACAAACAATAAAATGAGACCATTTATGTCTACTCACAGTACGCTACAGTTTAGCAATTGCCTCCAAATTCTGGAGATGTCTGAATGCGAACGTTCTAACCTACACATTTCATTTATGCAATACACATTTCACACACGTTACAACTTTGCACAATTATAATTGTTCAGTAATGCACATGTATGAAATGAACTATGTACAATGCATGTCCATGACAATCTCGAGTACTTATCCATTAGTTTCATCACAAAATCAATCTCATATCAAAACTCATCTAAGTATCATTTATACTTAGGTTTATAACTCAATAAAACCATTAAATCACAATTCATAATTCATTGAATCACTTTCAGATTTTTCCAAGATACCCATTTCAGATCTATTGTTCACATTAAATTAGAAAGTGAAACTGATGTAACATGGTCATACTCTCTTCTAGAAAAATGTTCCTCTATGTCTTATCTTTCCATTGACCCCAAAATCACTCAATTTGGTTCAGTAATTTGGAAGATATGCCTCAAACATTATCGGGTTATCCAAATTCAAAAATAGTGTACTATGTACAATATCCATCCAGACATTCAATATCCTAGAGAAACAATTGAAATTCTACTTCTTGATAAAATTTGTAGGCCTATATCTCTACTTTACTAAAAATTAAAAATCATCTTATTTTGAATCCTACAGATCAAGATATCACCAAAATACTAAAGTATGTTCAGTGAAAATATCTAATATCTAATTCAGTGAAAATATCTAATTCGAGATAGAGGAATGTATTAAGAATCCAATGCCTTAAAAATCAGGTCATTTGGAGGTCAGACGAAAACGTTATGGCCAAAATAGTAAATCATGTTTAGGCTGGGAGAAGACTGCGTGCACTTTCAGCGGACTCGAGATCGCGATCGCAAGCTGCACGTGCCTTTCTCTTCTCCAGACCTGTTTGATAAAATTGGCATAACTTTTGCTACAAATATCGGATTAAAGTGATTCAAAAACTGTTTTAAAGAAGACTTCTAGGCTACAACTTCCATGTAGACCTCAAAAACAATTTAGCCTCTATAAGAGTTAAATTTTCAAACCAATGCAGCTGTCCCAAATGCCCCTCCTATACAGCATTACAAAATTATAAAGGTCATATCTCTCTACTCCAATGTCCAAAAATTACATACTTTATATCAATGGAAAGATTGAAGAAATCTCTACAACTTCCATGAAGACAACTTTGTCAAAAACTCTCTATATTAGTACAGAAAACTCATGGAACTTTCATATCAAAATATTTTTAACTCTTTACTTACAACAATCAATTCCTCATGCTTAATATATCATTCTAGTTCAATGCCCATCATTTATCAATTATTCTAACTCCCTTTCAACTCAACATCATCCATAACTAAATTATAGCCCATTATAGATCATAAACACGAATAACAAAACATACACATATGTGTGCATTCATCATCCATTTTCTTCACTTTCTCCTACACCCAGTACTCAAATTCAAGTCAAAATTAGAACTCTTAATGACAGAATTTGAATTCGATATCTT
>JAOSBK010000002.1:9734041-9758812 GCA_027568895.1 Erythroxylum shatona
TTTTCTTCTCTTTTCTCCTTCTTTCCTCTTGGCCAAAGCTCTCCTACGGCTCTCCCTCTTCTCCTTGGCCGAAAGTCCCCTTTTCTTGCTAGCTCACGTTTTTGGCTCTTCCTTTGGGTTCATACGACACTTGCTTCTCCTCTCATCTCATAACTTAACTCTTTAACTCTTACTTCCTTTATAACTCCACTTAAAAGCCTACACCAAAACTACATAGTTTTGGGAGCTCTCCTCACTTACAATGCCTTGGGCTCTCCTCCTCCTCACAAGCCCACTAACCTCTAATCCATTTAATTCTAAACCTCCTTCTTATAAGTCCATTAACCTAAAGCCCATACTTTCCAACATAAAGTCTAAGCCTTCATTTTAATTCTAATTTCTAATTTCCAAGCCCAACATAAATATATCTATGTAAACACATAATTAAATCATTTAAAGAAAAATAAAAAAATAATTAACAAATAAATCCATAAATCAATAAATAATTAATTCAAATAAATAAAAAAAATTTCGGGGCCCAACAACCCACCTTCTCTGTCTCAAATTCAACTCCTTCTGACTCAGTAAGTACTTGAGACTTTTATGATCAATAAAAATCCTCATCTGAACCCCATACAGATAATGTCTTCAAATTTTCAAGGCAAAGATTACTGCTGCTAATTCAAGAACATGAGTCGAGTAATTCAACTCATAAGGTTTTAGCTTTTTGGAAGCATAAGCTATCATCCTGTCTCTTTGCATAAACACACAATCCAAACCCTTTCTTGAAGCATCACTATAAACTGTATAACCCTCATCTCCTATAGGCAGAGTCAAAATTGGAGCACTTGTCAATCTGTGCTTAAGCTCCTTAAAGCTCTTCTGACATTCATCACTCCAGATAAACTTCTGATTCTTCCTTAATAACCTAGTTAGTGGAGTAGCTATCATGGAGAATCCTTTCACAAAGCTTTTATAATAACCTGTCAAACCCAGAAAACTCCTCACTTCTGTCACTGTCTTGGATGCATGCCACTTCACCACTACTTCAATTTTTCTCGGATCAACATGTACCCCATCCTCAAAAATTACATGTCCAAGGAATACCACCTCATGCAGCCAAATTTTACATTTGCTAAATATGACATAAAGTTCCCTCTCCCTCAGTGTCTGCAATACTATCCTGAGATGTTTCTCATGTTCCTCTTCACTCCTGAAATAAACCAGAATGTCATCTATAAACACTATGACAAACTAATCCAGATACTCCTTGAAGACCTTATTCATAAGATCCATAAATGTAGCTGGAGCATTGGTCAATCCGAACGGCATGACTAGGAACTCGTAATGCCCATAATGAATCCTAAAGGCTGTCTTTCTTACATCAGACTCCTTGATTCTAAGTTGATGATAGCCTAACCTAAGATCAATTTTAGAAATGACCTTTGCTCCCTACAATTGCTTAAACAGACCATCAATCTGGGGCAGAGGATACTTGTTCTTAATAGTCACTTTGTTGAGTCTCCGGTAGTCAATACACATCCGACATGTTCCATCCTTCTTTTTAACAAACAAAATTGATGCTCCCTTTGTTGATGAACTCGGTCTTATGTACCCCTTATTTAACAGTTCTTTTAACTATTCCTTAAGCTCCTTCAGCTCGGCAGGAGTCATTCTATAAGGTGGTATAGAGATGGGTGTGGTATCGAGAATCAAGTCAACAGCAAACTCGATTTCGCTCACCGGTGGCAAACCAGGTAAGTCTTCTAAAAACACGTCTGAAAATTACCTCATAATCAAAAAATATTCTAACTTTCCTTCATTCACTTCAGTGTCCACGATGTGTGTCAAAAAGGCTTCACACCCTTTCCTTATCATCCTATTTGCTAACAAAATCGAAACAATCATATATGATGGTGTCCTTCTATCTCCTTTAAAAGTTACCTTCTCACCATTAACAAGATCAAACTCTACCTTTTTAAGACCACAATCTAACTTTGCACAATATTTCTCCATGGCATCCATTCCTAGTATCACATCTAGACCCTTTAACTCCAACGGTAGCAAATCCACTGCCAATTTAGCACCCTCAATAAACAATTCACAATCCATATACACTTGACTTATTATCACCTTTCTCCCTAAGGGAGTACTAACAATAAGGGGACTATCTATGGGCACCAATTTAACAATATACAAAATCATGCTTGCAGAAACAAAAGAATGTGTGGAGCCAGAATCAATCAACAACTATACTGTAGAGTTAAATAACTGAGCCATAACCATGACAACTTTAGGTGCGGCTACAACTTCCTCTCTGGTCATAGCAAATACCCTGACCTGTGCCTTACTCCTTGTCCTTCCTGGAGGAATAGCCTTCCTTGTCGCTGCAGAACTGCCCACCTCAGTGACTGGCCTAGTTCTCACTATTTTAGCCCTTTTCGGGGTTTGCAATTGTGACCCCTCTTGCCTCGGTATCTGAGGACAATCCTTGATCATGTGACCTTTCTCCCCACATCAGAAACATGCTCCAAGTAACTTGAAACACTCTCCTTTGTGAAGTTTCTTACAATGCTCACATTGGGAGTTTGTGTATCTACTCCTTCCCGTCCTTCTAGTGCCTCCCACATTTGAGACTTGCCCTTGTCTACTTGTTCTTGACAGGGCCACTACTTCCCACTTCACTCTGAGTATGGTAACTCCTTGTACTCCTCTCAGGCATTGGAGCACTCATTCCTTTCTTGGAAGACTGCTCCCTGTTCTTCCTTTTCCTATTCACTTCATATTTTATATTCTCTAGTTTCTCAGCCTATAGTATAGCAACTACCAACTACTGGTAGTCACAGAAGTTATAGATCAGGACTTTCTCCTTGATCCCCAAATTAAGCCTTCTCTTAAACTTGCGACACTTATCCTCCTTATTAGCAACAATGTTGGCCACATACCGTGACAACTGGGTGAACTTCAGCTCATATTCACTCACACTCATGTCCCTCTGTGTGAGATTTAGGAACTCCTTAGCCTTCTCTTGGATATAGACCCTCGAGAAGTACTTTCTCTTGAAAGCTTTCAAAAAGTCTCTCCATGTCAGTATCGATGGTATGACCTGACTGTGGGGTACTGACTCCCACCAATGGAGCGCATCCCCCTATAATAAACTGACTGCATAATCTAACTTCTCTTCATCTGAGCACTTTATCTAAATCAGGATCCTCTCGGTCCTCTTCAATCATGCTTCAACCTCTTTTGGATTTATAATCCCACTGAATCCAAAACCCCATATTTTCGAATCCATGGGGTTCACTTGGGGCATAAGAGGAGGCGATGGCACTCCATGCTGCACACTAGGTGCCTCAGAATTAGGAGCAGAATGTGTCCCCGCGTCTTGGGACATAAGATTCATCCATACTCCCTTGGGGAGAGCAAGATCGAGTCGTAGCTCGTCGAGTTCTTTTTCGAAGCGACATAATCACTCCTTCAATATAAAACATTTAAAAACCTTTAAGTCATGATTCATGTAAAACAAATTCAAGTCATGTAAAACAATTTAAATCATATGAAACAATTTCAAATTAAGTGAAATAATACAAAAAATGAATGTTGTTTATTTGAAACAATGCATGTGATTTATTCAAAATAATACATGTTCATTACGTAGTTCAAAGCTACCTATTTCATGCTTAGGATAGTCCTAAACCTGGTCACTTTGATACCATAAGTGTTGGGACCCTGCCCTCACAAGTCACAGGTCTGATGTCCTAAGTGGCATTCGATGTGCATCCCACAAGGGTGGCATGCCCACACCAGTCAAACATCAAAGACAAACTCATTTCTCCTATTTCAGAACAGATTTTGGGAAACCTTAAACTAGAATTACAATATGACTTCTTAATAACATTTGTTCTACATTGTCTTAAGTTTTTAATGACACCAAAAACATTCAATTTGGTTCTGAAATATGAAAGTTATACCCCAAAAATTTTCAGGCTGTTATTAAACTGAAATAGTACACTATACTCAACTTCCATCCAGAAATTGAAAGTCTTAAAGACTGAATTAAAATTCAATATCTTCAGAGTATTTGTAGCTCTATGTCTCTAGGTTATTTAGAAACAATAATAATCTCATTTGAATCTCTAAAGATCAAGATATCATCCAAATACTGAAGTTTGTTTAATAAAATAACTAGTCCATGCTCTTCCAACTGATACCCTTAGTTTGATACAATAGATCTTTTTCAAATCAATACCAAAAGCTATAAATTTTTATATACAGATAGAGAAATGTGTTAGAAATCCATTGGTTCAAAAATAAGGTTATTTAATGGTCAGATGAAAATGTTATGACCAACAGAGTCAAAGGTGTTCAGATTAGGGAACACTTGCAGGTTGTGATCGTGAAATGAATATCTGCGGAGTCACGATTGCGACTTCCCCCTTCTTCCTTTTCTTCTTCTAACCTGTATTTCTAAAAAGGACATAATGTTCACTAAAAATATCAGATTAAGGTCATTTAAAGATAGTTCAAAGAGGACTTCTAGACATACAACTTCCATGAAGACCCTATAAAGAGATTTTTCCTCCAAAATGGTCAAAATTTCCAATTAATGTAGCTGTTCTGTACGTCCATCCTATACAGCATCACAAATTTGTAATGATCATATCTCCCAACTCAAATATCCAAAAACTTCATACTATATAGTGTTGGAAAGTTAGAAAGATAAACTACAACTTCCAAGAAGAGAACTTTATCTAATTTAGTTTAGATCAACACAATTTTTCTCTAGAAACTAGAATACAAATTCTTACCACTATGAAGACTTGAAAATGCAATGTACAAACTTTTAGAGTCATGAGCAAAAACACAATCACATTCCCTTAGCATCAAAAGATAAGAGTTTTACAATGCTTTAATGGGTATTCAATATCTCAAAATCCCAAAATACAAAAGACACATGAACAATAATTTGCTCAAAATGCAACTAAAGCCTTGCGTTTTCAAATCTATCTTAAAGTTCAAAAAGATGCATAGTCGGAGTGATGCCTTGACCCTTGGTTACTTGATCTCATTCTCTTCACCTGAAGATGGGAAGGAAATGGAGGGGTGAGCTTAAAGCTCGTGAGTAACAGTTTATAACGAAAAAATAAACAAAAACCTTTAAAATGTTCATTTGTTAATATACAGTTCTAATTAAAGTCATAAAACGTGTCGTTCTCAAATTCTTAACCATAATTCACAAATTACAAATCATGTTTGCATCAAACTTGTTGACATATCATAGGCATATAAGCACATCAAAATGGTTTGGGTAGGTCCTTAAATATGACAAACTATACATTTTCACATAATGGTCCTATATAGTCGTAAACTTGACATATTATCGCAATCCTACATAGTGATTTTGTGCAGACGTAAAAATGAGGGAGTCCATGAAGGAGCTCCGTGTCACTAGCGCGCAGGCAGGAGAAGCCTTTAACTTGGTCAACGTGCACATGACATACTTTAATGGATTATACTAAACCCATATAACATGTAATTCATGAATTGAAAATGGTTTGCCCAAAAGGCAAATTTTGGAAACTTGTTTTTCATGAACATGAGATATTTTGAAACCCATGTTCAAAACATGATTTTATACACATGTTATCTTTAAAAAAAAAAGAATCATTTTCAACGTCTTTTCATAAATCATGCACACAATTCATATATCCAACATATAGAAATTTCCCATTTCATTTAAAAAGCAATAAATGCCAATTTATGATGCAATTGAAATCATTAAACTTTTTGATTTAAAGAAAACATTAGTGGCTTATTTACTCTATTATAAACATGTACCCACCTTGAATCCTTAATTAAGGAATTAGCTTAAGGATGTCTTTCCTCTTGCTCCTCTTGCCTCTCGTGATCCCTTTCTTGATTTCCTTCATAAATGACAAAATTCCCATTCAATAGGAATTCAAATTTGAGAACCCTAAGAAAATACATTCACTAAATTGATCCTAGAATACTTAAACCCATACATTTCCTAAGCTTCATGAACCAAAACCCTTTCATATATCCAAAGTATAAAAATCAAACTTACCTTGAATCTTCACTAATTTATGAGATTATTTGCTCTAAAGAATGCTCTTCCCTTCCTCCTTCTTTTTCCCTTGTTGAGCAATCTCAAACTCTCTCTTCAAAACTAAGAAAAGATGAAACCTAGCTCAAAACTCCCTTCTTTTCTCTACTTCACCGAAACCTCTCTTGCTCACTTTTTGTTTTCATATTTCACTTCTTCTTTCTCTCCTATTTTCGTTTTTCTCTTCTTTAGAAAGAAGACAACACTTCTTCCTTCCCATTTTACCCTTATTGAATGAGAAAAGTCCACCTTGCCCTTCCTTTAATGCCTTATTATCTTTAACCTTAAGTAAGCTACCCAAAACACCCCTATATGCATTCTTACCACTTTTAATTCAACTAACCCATGAAATAAATTCTACTAACATATACATAAAAAAAAATTTAACTCCCAAAAATTCACCTATCCAAACCTCATAATCATTTAAATTATGTTTAACTAAAAAAAACATTCGAGGGCCAACAATTGGGCCAAGGCCCTCATAGTTTTGCTCTTCCCACACCTAGGAAAATGCGTTTATAGGGAAGAGGTATCCATACCCTTATAAGACATATTTTGTTCTCCTCTCCAACTAATTGGGATCTCATAATCCTTCCCCTTAAGGCCTAGCGTCCTCGCTAGCACAATGGGTCGGGAACTTGACTTTAATACCATTTGTAATAGAACTAGATCACTCGCCCACAATTATTGTTTGCTTTGAGTTGCCCATAGGGCCAAGGCCCTTACGGTTTTGCTCTTCCCACACTTGAGAAAACACGTCTATGGGGAAGAGGTATCTATACCCTTATAAGGCTTCTCTCCAACCAATGTGGGATCTCATAATCCACATCGATTAAAGAGGAGAACGAAGTATGCCTTATAAGGGTATGGATATCTCTTCCCCATAGACATGTTTTCCCGAGTGTGGGAAGAGCAAAACTATGAGGGCCTTGGCCCGATCGGCAACCCCAAGCGAACAATATCTGTAGATAGGTGATATGGGCTGTTACAAATAGTATCAAAGCCAGTTTTCGATCTGTTGTGCCAGCGAGGATGCTAGGCCCTAAGGGGGTGGATTATGAGATCCCACATTGGTTAGAGAGGAGAACGAAGTATGCCTTATAAGGTTATGAATACCTCTTCCCTATAGATGCATTTTCCTAGGTGTAGTAAGGGTAAAACCATGCGGGTCTTGGCTCGATGGGTAACCTAAAGCAGACAATATCTGTGGGCAGGTGATTTAGGCTGTTACACCCTACTCTTTCTTCTTTATTAAACTAAATTCATAAAATTTTGCTAGCCTCTTATCTCCTTATTGCCACGTGTCAAAGCGATTGCCACTTCCACTGACCATCTTCATCATTATAAGAAGTCAGTATTCAAGATTTTATTACTGTAATTGGTAGATAAAAGTGTTTAATCCATTTTTATGTAATTTTTCCTATTTATTTTTGGCTCATATGCTCTCTTCCCTCTATCTATTCCTTATGTTTACAATGTTTAAGTTATATACTGGGTTTTCATATCACTCTCTCTCAACTTCTTCATGTGGTTCTCCTCTCATTCTGATCAAATCATATAGGTTGATTCAATAATTGTTATGTAAAGTTATCTACTCTTTTTTCTTTGTTATTTTTTATGTAATATTTGTTGAAAGAATTTTAATAACTAAAATTGAAAGTTATTTAGTGAGTCCTAACCACCAACTTAACCACTCCTCACAGATTCTCTTTCAGTATTGTTTGCTTGATGTCTTTATTATTTTACGTTCTCATGTTAATGAAGCTTTGACCATTCATTGTTACATCATTATAAAATCTTACACTCATTTCCCCTCTCTTAGGAACACTTGACTTCTTAAAGATAATATAACATCAATTCCTTTAAATAAGCATTGTATTCTCTAATTTGCACTTATATTGTTAGTAATAGACTTCAAGAACCTAATTTAAGTAGAATTGTATTATCTTTTAGTAGGATTTCATGTTTTCTTTTTATTAGAGAATGATAAATAAAAAGTAATAAGAAAGAAAATTAGCATAAAATGTTAGTGCAATTTGGTTTGTTATTATTTTCAATTTCTTATTGTCTTACTCTCTTTAATTGGGAATCCGATGATCTTCTAGTGTTTCCTTTTATTATCTAGTAAATAGATTATTAGATGAACTATATTACTAGAAGTTGTTAAGTCTTAATTTAAAGTTAGTGTTTGCATTTATTTTATAGATAAATAGATGAAAGTTTAAGTACCTCTGACAATTCTACCTCTTTAGGAAGATTCAATGGTCCAATTTGAGCTTAAATGAGAATAGTTCTTAGTATCAAAAATAATACTATATGTTTGTATTATGACAAACATTTAAAAGGTGAGATAATTACCAGATGAAGGACATGTTTAGTTAGGAACAAAAGTAATATGAAACCTTGCAAAGTTAGCTATGATATAGTGAAAAATGGAAACTTTGCTACAAGGGTATAAGAATGACAAAGAAAGAAGGTAAAGACATAACTATGAAATTAAAAATTGTACTTCATTTTACATCATTGAGGATGATATTGACAATAATAATAGGGATCAATACAATTTATATAAGGAAAAGAAGAAGGCAAGTGCCTAGGCTTTTTGTTCAATGAACAAATTAGAGCTCAACCTTCTTTATCATTAATGCATAACAATCAAAAGAAATAACTCATAATGTGAAAATGATAATGGATAAATGGTGGTGTGATGCATATATGTCTTTTAATGCTTCCCAATTTTACTATTAACAATCTATGCCAGATGTTATCACCTTTTATGATTTAGAATTTAAAGCTCCTTTAATTAATTACTATAGAGATAATCTTATGAGTAATTATATTAGTGAAGTAAAAAGTTATGAGTTTGGACTACTTATGAGTGATCATTAATTGGATAAATATAATATATTAGTCCATTATGAATTTTTAATTTATTTTACTAAGGGAATAATATTTTTTAAGATACACTAGGCCATATAAGAAATGTTGATACCTTTTTAAAGATTTTTGATGAAGTTGTAAATAAAATTGGGTCTCAAAATTTTGTACAATCATCATTGATAATGATGTTGCTTATAGCGCAGCAAGAAATAGGTTGCAAAATAGGTATAATTTTCTCTATTGGATTCCTTGTGTTTTAAATTATATTAACTTGATTTTGAAAAATATATAAGATGATAGCAGTTTCCTATCATTGATGAAACTATGCAGAAAGTAAAAAAAGTAACTAAGTTCATTTATAATTGTACATGAGTATTAAATTTGAAGAGAAAATATTTAACAAATAGTTAAAATATATGATGTCATGCTATTATAAGATATACAACTAATTTCTTATCACTTTAGTGTTTTATTCTAATAAAGGAAGAGCTGAGACAAATATTTACAAGTGATAAATGAGTTGCATCTCATTATACTACGTCTAATGTTAGAATGGAGGTTTCTATAATTATACAATTTTATTCCCAATATCAGTTTATCATAAAAGTTTGTGATCCTTTGGTGAGAGTACTTCGTCTGATTGATAGTGATAATAAGTCAACAATTACGTTTATAAATGAATTCTAAAATGAATAATTGGCCTACTTTGTATATAATTTATCTTACAAACATTAATCAGACATGAGAAAAATAACATTACTCTCCCTTATTTACCATTGGAGAATTTCTTAATCAGGGTATCTATTTTAAACTATGTTTCACAAAGAGAGTTAAAATTAAGAGGGGAAATTCTCTTAACCATTACAAAAATTGTTTCATAAGACATAATACAAGACCTTCTTAGCATAGAAATGAAAGCATACAAGGATGCATGTGGTAATTTTGGGATGCTTATTATAATACATTAAAAAGATAAAATTAATCTAAGTATACATTTCTTCATTAGTATTACTTGTTTAAAATTAATCATCACATTATTTTTTATGAGATTAATTTTATTGTCTTATAATTTCTTAGTAAAACCAATTTGGAAGAAGTGTTATAGAATTATAAAGGTTTGTAATTTAGATTCATAGCTAAATGCGAGTGCAATTCAGTGTGAAAGGAACTAAAACATGTTTTAGTTCATTTATTAGCAAAAAGTATAAATTAGATCCTAATGTTTTGTCAAAATACAAGTTGAACTCTAAGATTTTACAACATTTAAAATGAACCCTAACATTTATAGGACGTTCAAAATAAACCTTGAGTGAATAAAAAATTAGGAGTTAAGTTTCCTTCTATGACGTGTAATGTTAATGCCAACGTGCCATAAAATTTACATTTGTAATATTACAATGGGCCCCTATAGTGCCATGAGGATGCCATGTGACATAATAGGCCTATATATCATATTTAAGATAAAAAAATAATTTAATTATAAATAATACTAATCAACTAATTATCCTAATTATAATATGATTAATCAAAATTTCTCAAATTCTTCAACTTGAGTTCCCAAAATTCCCTAAAGGACTCCAATTCCTAGTAAAACCAATTAGTAAAAATTAAGGTTTGGAATTTGATTTGGAATTCCTAGAGAGAATGTATATATAACAATTTGTCACTATCTCCTACATGGACTAATGAAGTTTGTTGTGTTCATTAAGATAACTTTTGAACAAGCACGTATATACTTCAACCAAGCATAAGAAAAAGGTTGTTGATACTAATAGAAAACGTTAATCCAAACCTTATAGTAAGTATATCCAGTTGGTCCAATTTGTTATATCATGTGAAATAGGAATGTATACTGAATTCATTTAGTTTTAAAGATGTATAGAATGATCATAAGGGAGTTCATGGATCGTTGAAACATGTTAAAACCCTAATTGGGCAAAGTTCTCAAACCAAAGCACTTTACTCACATTAGTTGGAGACATCCATGTTCACACAATTATTAGGAACACACACGTCTTATGTTTTATTGTTTAATTAGGGTTCTTTGGGCTATTTGGGAA
Organism: Erythroxylum shatona; assembly: GCA_027568895.1. Lineage (NCBI taxonomy): Eukaryota > Viridiplantae > Streptophyta > Magnoliopsida > Malpighiales > Erythroxylaceae > Erythroxylum > Erythroxylum shatona. Next base: position 9,745,085 of record JAOSBK010000002.1, read on the forward strand.
TTTTGGGTACCCAGGGGAGAATTAAGCTAATTAATTAATTAACGCTATTTGTAATTAAATTAGTTTGATTTTTTAATTATAAATTTAAAAAATTAAAAAATTTAACTTAAATATGAAATATAGGGCTTATTGTGCTATATGGCATAGTTAGGCCTACATGTCATAATAAAAATATAAAATTTGTGTCATGTCAAAATTGATGTGGCACATAGCAGACATAAACTTAACTTTATCCAATTTTATGTCCACTCAGTTTATTTTGAACATTATGTCATTTTTGGAGTTTTCTTTAAAGCTTCAAAATGTTATGATTGAACTTTATTTTGATGAAAATGTTAAGTTCTAATTTACACTGTTTGCCTTCTTTGATTAAAAAAAAGATTAGAACACAAGATGTTGAATAATCTAGTATTTTTTTGAAATAACTTAAAGTTTTGAGAAAGGTAATTTCTTATAATTATTAATTTGAATTAATTTTTTATACTTCCATTACAATTTAATAATATAATATATTTATTTGTTAGGACTATTAATAGAGCATGAAGTTTTATTAATCCAATTTGCTTTGATCTTTTAAATCTTTTAGTAGATTGGATTTTAAAACAAAACCAAATTTTATAAATAAGAGTGAATTGGAAGATGATCTTTGATGAAAGTACTGACATGTTATTTAATGCAAAAGTTTGAATAATGGTGATGAAGAGATTCCCTTTAATAATGAAAACTTTATATTAGATGAAAGTTGGGGCTAATATGAATTAAGTGGATTATCTTGGAAAGGAAATTTAGAATTTTTATTTCACTCTTGACTTTTAGTTTCGCTTATATCTATCATATTCAAAATATATAAAATAATCTAAAACTAATAAGTATACATGTTTTTGTTGTAGGTTACACTTTGTTATGTTCTACTTCAACTATATTTTTTGCATGATTTTGAGATAATTTAGCTCAGATTTTAAGGATTTTTATCTAACTTGGTACTTAATTTAGCTTATATTTTATTTACAAGCCTTATTTTAGCTCTGTAATAAAGAAGGTGTGAATTTGGGCAATTTAGAGCCGAGTTGGAGAAGTTTTAGAGTAATTTTGGAGGAATACAGTTTGAAAATACCCCATGTTTAGTAATACAGAACCTACACAATATTGTGTTCAAATTGTGTTGCTTAAGGGCGCATTATACTTCTTTAATGGCTTGACATATAGAAGACCATGGTGCAAACATGTCACAATGTTAGTCCCATGTTACAAAAGGTTGTATTTTGCTTCTTTAACTATTTAGATACATGAAAAATACAGCTTGGACATGGTCTAGTGTTACATAACATGACACCTACATGATACTATATCCAGTCTTGAGTTCTAAGTGAAGAGTCTTAAACATGAAATAGAAGAGTAGGAAACCCAACATCTTTCAACTTGGTACCGCGTTGTAGACCTATATTAGCTGCGATTTTTAGAAAAACAGAAGCTAAGAAGGGAGTTAATTAATTTAGAAGGCCAACACAATCCCATATTTGAGCCTTATTAGAAAATTTAGGGTTTTGTTTTAAAGAAGAAGATCAAATAAACGTAAGATGAGAGACATTTGGGACGAAAGAAATTCAGTCACAAGGAAAAGGGGACTCAATAGTATATTGGGAAGAAATAATATTAGAGAAAAGCAAGACTCTATCAAGAAAATCAAGGTTCAAGATCTATGAGAATTCGTTCCTTTATCCTGTTTTCTTTGTTGTTTTTTATTAGTTTTATCATGAACACAGTTGGGATATATATTAGATGACATGAATCTTAAAACATATTGTTTGATTCAATTTTTTGATTTAATGAAAGATTTTTTTAGAATTATTCATAATTATAATAATTTGAATTGAAATATGCTAGCATTTTGATTTAATTTTGAATTTCATACATTAGGATCGAGAGATTATATATGAATAGATCACAATATGAATATTGAGAGTTGTATGGTACTAAAGATAGGACCATATGAATCTTTTAGGTTAGGGTTAAACTTATCATGAGAATTCATAGAACGAGTTAATGTTTTCCTGAGATTCTTTTTTAGAAAGAAATCTCAATAAGTCAAATTAATGGTAGGAGTCATATTACTCGAGAGAGAATATAGTTATAACTTGGAAACTCCAATCGGTCCAAGTAATCAAAGTTAATCATTAAATTAAAGATAAATTCACGCATAGGAATGTTCTATAAGGATTCTTCATCTAGATCTATTCTATCTATAGATTGTTTATTCTTATCTATCACCTTGATTAATTAACCCTCATTTGTTATTTTAGTTTGCTTATTTTCTTTAATTTCAACCATTTGTTTAGTTAGATTGGATAATAGAAAGATAGTTAATACTTGTAATTATAGTCCTTATGAGTTCAACACTCGACTCACATAAACTATAGGATACTAAATGATAGGTGCCCTTTCTTTAATAATTATTTTAGTATTATTTACTCATTCATTTTACTTTATCATATCAAATTTTTAGTGTCATTACCAGGGATTGTAACATTAGGAAGGCCCTATTTTTATTAATCTAATTATTTCTATTTTCTTTTTAAAATTTTATTTTATTAATCTAGACAATTTTTGTTTCTTTTTATTTTTATCGATCTCTGTCTTAATATTGAATTTGTGGCTAAATTTTAGTATTTGAGAATTAATTGCTACAACAACCAAACACAATGAAGGAAGGAGGAGGACAGCATTCCGTTGGAGATTATGGTATGTCATCACTTATGGTAACATTAAATTTTAAAACAAGAGGCATGTTAATATATATTTAGAGGTTTAATCAGTATTGGTGATGCATTGTGGCATTTGTGATGTTGGCACTCTAATCATAAATTTCAAACACCTTACAATGTGTGGAAACTGTATGAGCAACTAAATTTCATGGAAAATTGGCCTCAAAATATACCATATAGTGGTACTTGTAATCCAAGGTAGGAAGGATACATTGTTTTTTTTAATATAATGAATACCTAATTTTCTGCAACAATAGTAGCAAGAGGAGAAACAAGTCTTGAGGAGCTTGTGATGAAATTCATAATTGTATAAGTCTTTAGGAGCTTGTGATGAAGGTTATAGCTACAACTACGGTTTACCTTTAGAGAATTGATGCCTCCATCCATAACTTAGAGATATATATTAGATAACTCATTAAACTTGTCTCCGAAGAGCAATAAGGTACTTACCTAACATCACTGAGCCAAACCTAAAGGAACAAGTGGATGTAATAACTTTAAGGAGTAGAGACAAGTTAGAGGTTGAAGAGTATGAAAAAGAATATTAACAAAAGACTATTGTTCAAAAAGAGAAGGAGAAGGAGGAGGCAGAATAGAAAGAAAAGGAGCCAAATAAGGAGGTTAATGAGGAATTGTCGATAGTTAACTTAAGAAAGGAGAGGCCTTACATCCCACAGAATAAATTTCCTCAAGAAATCAATGATCTAAAGGATGTTGTTATTCCTTACAGTTTTGGTAGACTGTTAATAAAAAAGGCATTAGTGGATCTACTTGGTATTATTAATTTGATGCCATTGTATCCTGTTCTACTATAACATATGGCATATCTAAAGGATAATGAACCTTTATTTGGATAGATGAGTGAAAGCAAGTAGCTAATTATGAATCTAGAATGATGAGGGTCTTATAGAGAGGTCCAATTAAAAGACTCATAAAGAAACACCGATTAGGGAGCAACTTGATTTTATATATTTTATTTTAATTTGGTAGCTTATAAGATCATTATAAGTAGTTTAGTTTATTTTTAGTTTTGAACTCATAATGGTAAATTTATTTTGATTTTTATTTACTCTTACTTGAGATGAGACTTAATGGAGTTTTACATATTAAAAGGCAATATTGCCTTAAAATTCTAGATTGGGATTAGATTTCACTAGCATTAGATATATATAAATAACAATAGGTAAGGTTGATGATTTTTATTTCTAAGGGTACCAATTATCCTTACCTCCTTCCATTTTTTTTATTTTCACTATTCCTGCATGTTTTGTATATTGATGATATGTACAACTTAAGTGTTAGAAGGGAATTAATGGTGTTATAATTAACTTAATAGGAAAAATTATGGATTTTTTAATTTTATAGAATATTAACTAAGATGAGTAATTATGAGTTTGATTTTCATTGTTATTCGAAGTGTTTAGGTAATTAATTATGAATTTTGTTCATTAAATTGATTTCAATTTGCTTTATTTATTTTGAGAATAGATATTTAATTTACATTATGATTTTTATGTTATAAATATAATTTAGTTAAATGTAAATTATTGTAAAGCATTCAAGCATAGAACAAATTTAGTTTACTAGCTTCAAACCAACTAAAAATGTTGAAGTTAAAGAGTGGTGCTAGTAGATATTTGAACGATGATCTAATTGAGTCAATGGGAGTATTCATGACAAAGAATTCACTCGTATGTTAAAATGTTTGGTGAATTTTAAAATTTTCAAATTGGAGTTGAGTTAAAGAGTTTTTTAGTGATAAGGAGTATGAATTAAATATAGCCCCTTGTTAAGTTATATAGAGCTTACAAGGTATTATGTTCAAATTGTGTAACTTAAGTGTACATTTTGCTTCTTTGACAACTTGGTGTATAAAGGAGCATGGTACAAACACATCACTTTGTAAGTGTCATGATACCAAAGGTTATATTATGCTTCTCCAATTATTTGGATACATAAAGAACATAACCTGGATATGGTCCAATGTTACTAAATACGACACCTATATGTTATTATATCCAATCCTATATCTAAGTGGGGAGCCTTGTTCGCAAAATAGAAGGGGAGGAAACCTATCACAAGTTCAATATAGTACCATATTATGGAATCGTATTGGCAGTGGTTATTATAAAACAAATCCTAGAAAGTTAAGTAATACAAGAGGTCAACATAGTCCTATGTTTGGGTTATGTTGGCTAAAAATTTTGGGGTTTTATTTTAAAAGAAGAAGAGAAGGGACAAGTAAGAGGAGAGATGTCTGAAAGGACCATAAATTAGTCATAAGGTAGAGGAGACTCAAGCACATTAAAAAGAAACAATCTTTGAGAAAAGTAAGATTCCATCAAGACCAAATCAAGAACATCAAAATTCAAAAGCCATGGGAATTAAGTACTGTATCTTATTTTATTTATTATTCTTTAATGGTTTATTTTGTTTGATTATAAACTTAATTGAGATATATATTTATATGAGATGAACCCTAAAACTTATTATTTACATAAATTCTTTGATTAATGTAAGGTTTTAGCTTTCTTGATAATTATTCATGATTATATTGAGTTGAATTGAGATATCCTATTGTTTTCATTCAATTTTCAAAATTTATACATTGGGATTAAGAGATTATATGTATAAATAGATCACAACATGAATAATGAGCATTGTAAAGGTTGTTATAGATAAGACTAAATAAATCTTCTAGGTTAATGCCAAACATATAATGGGACTTCATCAAGTGAATTAATAATTTCCTAGGGGTTTTATTTACAAAGAAATTTCAATTAGTAAACTTAATAATAAGAACTATATTTCTCAAGAGAGATGATAATTGTAACTTAAGAATTCATATTGGCCAAAGTAAGTAGAGTTAATTATTAAATCAAAACAAATTTGAAATTATGTTAAGAAGAATCCTAATTTGTATAATTTAAGGTTTGTCTCTAATATATTTTAATAAATTTATAGATCAAATTTGGGTTGATTTTGCAAGCTCTCTTATATATTTATAGGTTTGCATGTTTTGAGTCCATATTAGATGTTTAATTACTCGAAAGGAATAAATTTAATTAAAGTGGGATTCAATCACGTAAAGAGTTATAATTGCTAATAAAATGCTAATAAGTTATTTAGTAAAGATTAGATTCGATTCCTCTAAGAATAATTAGAGTCAAATAATATTTTAAAGAAAGATTGTTTATAAAAGGGAGATTTCCTAAATTAAGTTTTTAAAATGAATTTCAATAACTCCGATTGATATTCTTCATACATACTTTGAACCTTTGAATTTTATTAACTTAAGTGTTAGACTGTCCTTTTCAGAAACATTCTTTACCAATTAGTAAGTATTTTTATAGGCTTTTCGAGTTAAGACCATAACCAACACCCTTAAGCACCATAAGGACTAAGTAGCCAAAATCATAATATTACAAAAATATGTGAGAAAATTATCATAAAGGTAGTAGTCAAATTAAAGGAAATAACCCTGCACCTAGTAGTTATCATATGAAGAAGAGACATTCCCTGTAATCCTACACTATAGACCCACAATCATAATCGTCATTAGGGGGAGCACCATTACTACCCCTGCATCTAACACCTAAGACCTATGCAGTGCAACAACTAACAGGGCAAGCCCTTCCACTCATCATAATCTTACATTTATTCCTCACACTTTACATCACCTTCAGGAGGAGCCTCATTCATGCCATACAACCCTGTGTTGCCAATTAAACATGAAGCCTAGAGAACAACCCTGATAGTTAACAATTCCCTAATGCCTGACATCTTAATGGAGCCACTACTAGTGGGATTCAAAATGTTAACCATATATACCTATAATGGTATGCATAATCCTATTAGCCATATGCAATATTATAGGAAACTTTAAGACCTACATAGCATATTTGACACTATAAAATGTAAAACCTTCTCTTTCATCCTGATTGATTCAATGTGATCATGGTTCTGAAACTTTGATTTGTACCCCAATATCTAGTTTCCAACAACTAGCTGTGAAGTTCGCATCACACTTCACAAGTAACAAATGCAAGCCTTGAAACTCAATATACTTTACATTAACAACTTAAAAGATGGGGGAAGCCTAAGGAATTATCTCCAACACTTTATTTTTAAAGCTACTAAAATCCCCAATCTTAATATATGGGCATCAATAATAGCCTTTATGAATGGAACTTGTCAACTGTTGTATAACTGAAAATAAAAAAAGTAACCTTAAATCTTTGAAAATGTTCAAATTACTGAGTAGAAATAGATAAACCTTAAATATATAGAGCATAACTTAAGAAGATACAATGAAAACTAAAAGAGGGATGGATCTTCAGTTAATAAAAGAGAGCAAAAGAAGCTACGGAAAGATGGATCAAAGTGAAAAAATAGAAAGAACCACTGAGGAAGAGAAGCCTAAATTCAATATGTCATTTAACAAGGTTTTTAACTACATCCTTAACAAGAACTTAATTTAAAAAATGACAAAATAGCCTTGCCCAAAGAAATGAAAACCTGTATTGTCACTTTAATATGATTTTGGACATGACATTAAAAAAATATCTAAAAGGTAACTAATGACTTAGAGAAACAACAAAATTTTAAATGTTTCTTAAAAAAAATAAAGATGATTGTATCAAAGAAGTACTAAGATGGAGTTTTCCCTAAAGGTAAAAAAGTAGCAGACTAGATAACCATACCCCACTCAAAGAAGGTACCATATGGAGAAAGGTACCATATGGGGAAATTCATGATGATCATATCTCTATTGTTATTCAAAATCATATACTTATGATCATTAGGTTTTGAATTATAATAGTCTTGTTAATGTATTGGAGCTAGATTCAACATTCATACAATCATTAGATTAACTTCCCTATGGTCATCAGATTAGCATCTTTATTTTCATCAAAATTACATCCATGTTGTCATCAGGACCGCATCCTTATAATCATAAAGTTCAAAATTCTAATTTTTTAGAGAATTAAAACTAAGCTCTAAATCTAGGTATAACAAAACATTCTAGGCCTTGCCTAGTTTACTCCAGAGGTAATCAGCTTGACTCAAGATAATTGAGTTTTAGATTAAGTTTTGAATTTTTTTGAAAAAAATTTAGGCTCAAGCTCTCTGATCTTGCCAGTTTGAAGTTTGGCTATATGTGTATATGGAAACCTAATTTAATTCCCTTCTTTCCTTTTCTTTTTATTGTCATCAAGATCACATCCATACTATCATCAAGACCACATCCTTACAACCATAAAGTTCAAAATTGTAATAATTTTTTTAATGTAATTAAAACTAAGCTCTAAATATAGGCATGGCAAAACATTCTAGGACTTGCCTAGTTTAGTCCAAAGTTATCAGCTTGACTTGAAATAATTGGGCTTTAAACTAATTTTTGAATTTTTGTGAAAAAATTTAGGCTCAAGCTTTATGATCCTGCCAACTTGAAGCTCGACTATATATGTATATGGAAACCTAATATAATTCCCTTCTTTCCTTTTCTTCTTTACTATTATATGTCCTCTATTTTTTGTGTTACCCTTTCTCCTTTATTTTTTGTTGCTTCTCTCAAATGTAAGGATCTAGATTTTACATTTACATTAGCTTAAATGATATTTTTGAGTTGTGCATTATAGAAGATGGCACAAGAATTGGTGGTAGGTGGCACAATACCTTTTTGGGCTCCTTCACTCTCCTCTATTGTCATTCTCAATCACTTTAATTTTCTTGCTAACTAAATAAGATGTGAAAAATGATGTGAAGAATCTATATTAAATTTTTTCTTTTCTTTTTAGGGTTTGCTAGGAATTAATGTTGTAGAAGGAGAGTTGATGAAAAATGGAAATATAGGTGGATGATGGTCTGTGGGTTTTGAGATTAGAGAGAGGAGACTACAGAAGGAAAAATGAAGGAAGAAGAGGATGCTTTGGGTAGTTTGGTTCATAGGTTGAGTCGTTAGGTTAAGGTTTAGGCATTTGAGCCCTTTAAGCCACTTAGACTTGAATAATATCACCTAGACCTTATTAAACTTCAAGTTGTACCCTAAGAGGGCAAGTCAGTGATGGGCTTAGCCTATTGCCATCCCTATCCAAATCTCTATGGTCATTAGGTTAACATCCCTTTACTCATTTGGTTGACATTACTATAATCATCAAATTCAAAATTCTAACAATTTTGTTAACGTATGGAACTATACTTCACATCCCCACTGTCATTTGGTTGACATCCATATGGTGGTCAAGTCAACATCCTTGTAGTTGTTAGGTCCACATCCCTATAATTGTCAAGTCAACATCCATTTTATCATCAAGACCATATCTTTGGTTGATAGGTTCAAAATTCTAATTTTGTTAAGATATTGGAGCTATACTCCATATTTTTACGGTTATTCGGTTGACATCCTTGCGATTGTCAGATCTAAATTTATATGATTGTCAGGTCCATATCCCCATAATCATTAAGCTCACATCCTGGTGGCTATCAAGTTCAAAATTCAAACAATGTTGTTAAGGCATGGAACTAGACTTCACATCTTTGTGATTGTCAAGTTGACATTCCTATAGTTGTTAGGTTTATCTCTACAATTTTCAGGTCCATATTCCTGCGGTCATTAGATTTACATCTCTACTATTGTCATATTCAAAATTCTTGCAATTTTGTTAAGGTACTTGAGCTATACTCCACATTTATGGAATCTTTAGGTTAAAATCTATTTAATCTCAAATCCATGTCACTATAATTGTTTGATTAATATCTTTTTGTTCATCAAGTCCACATCCATACGATCATCAAATTGACATCCATTTAATCATTGTATTCAAAATTCTGAAAATTTTATTAAGGCATTAGAGCTATTCCACATCTATGCAATCATGAGGCTAATATCTGTTTAATCTTCATGTCCATATCTATATATTTGTAAGGCAAATTTATTGCAAACGTCAAGTTTTCATCCTTTTGATCATTAGGTCCATATCTCTGCTATCATTAGGTCTACATTCCTACTATTATTAGGTCCATATCCTTATTGCCATTAAGTTTGTGACACCCTACTCTCATAAGACACGTACCTGACATCCTGAGTGATACACAAATATGTATCCCATGAAAATGACATGTTAGAACAGTAAACAGTCAAAACTCATTACGAATTTTCTTAAACAATGTTTGCAAATGCAAAAAATCTATAATCAAATTTGGCCCAAATTTTATTTATAAAACATTTTCAGTCACAAGAATTACAATTACCACTTGGGCCCATTTCAGATATAAAACTGTTGTAATCATAAAGTCATTCCATTTCCAAATCATAAATATACACTTTGTACAATTCTTACAGAACATAATTTAAAAACACAAAATCACTGAAGACATGTGCAGGCGTAAACTGATCCCGACCTGGAACTTATACTCAGAGTCTTTTTGGAGACCTTTACTAAACCCTGAAAGCCACGTTGCAATTTTTTTTTAGTTTTTCGAACTCAGTTAAGTAACCATCCTCAAAGATTCTCTCATATAAGAAAACATATTCAATCATATTATCTCACATATATAATACATATGTGCTCATTATTCCCACCTTTCATAGAGATCCTATTTCAGATATGTACTTATAATACCCAATCAAATTAACGTTAACAACTTTTGCGTATGTCACTATGATTATCCCATCTTCCAATTACCATCATATCGTCATACATATGTATGTTCGCAATCAGTTCAAAATTTTAGATGCATAATTCTCTTGAAATTTCAATCTCAATTTTATAGAGCACATTTACCAACAATCATTTCAAGTCCAAGTTTAACCTCTCAAGGTCATGAAAAATTTTTATTTTCTTTCGACCTAGCTTCTACAGTTTAAATCTCATGACTCATATCTATATATCACTACTTCCCTTAATCAATCCCTGACAATACATTCATATTTATTTCACATTCGGGGATACATCATCACAGTATAATATTGATGTCGTATACCATAATACACCCACCAATACAAATGCTTTGAATCCTTATTTGTCATATCTAACCATATACTATTTCTTATTTCTGATCACATTCTGACAGATCATCATTCTTCTCATTATTTCTATCAGCTGAAACTTTTAACAAATACTTATGCGTCTAACTCATGTAAATATAACTCTGACTGAGGATCAGTTGCTACTGCCTACTATGACATGTTTAAAATGTTTGTAACTTGACACGATTTTTGATAAATGTTCATGTAAGATACTAAATCTAAGCTCTGATACCAAAATTTGAAATATCCCACTACCATAAGGTATATACCTGAACATCCAAGGACATTCAAGTACATATCCTATGATAATGGTATGTTAGAACAAAACACATATCCAACTTACACATGGCATCATCTAACATAATTAAGATTCATCAAATTTTAAAACCATTCACTGCATTCATTGACAAAAGCTTTCACTGTATTTTACATTCCTTATACAAGTTCTAGACAAGAAACTACAAAATACAAAATTACAACTCTTCTGACGTCAACTGACAGACCTCTGAGACATAACTAAGTCCAAAATGTCCCTCTAATCTAGTTAAAGAAACCAGGTCTCCTGTTTTGTACCTAAAAAATCATGTTGCAAATTTTTATGAGTTTTGCAAACTCAATGAGTGAATCATCATTGATGATTTCACCCATGTCAAGTAAACAAAATCATAGATCTCACATATATTCATTCAGATCATGAATAATTCAAAATTCACATTATCATGGCATATCGTGTTATCATTGCAATTTCAAAATAGATATTTACAAATACAAATGCATGTGAGACTCTAGATTCGTTATTATTGTTGTGACCGAGTATCTTTCACACACATATATAGATACTGGCCCATTGAGGCTCAACAGAATAGAAATCATGGAGCAAAGCTCTACGTGAAGAAACAGAAAATTACAGAGCAAAGTTCTACATGTAAGCACTTAGATATTGGCTACTCCGATCACAACATCTTTATCTGAGCATGCATTTTATGAAATGCATCAAATACAAAATATGCCATGAATAACAGTCACATGTTTGCACAATTAGAATCTCATAATTATCGGATCTAAGTCTGGTATTAAACTTTCATTGTGAATACAAATATCAATCAAAATTTCACAACAATTTAGAGCACTTCCAATACATACCCAAATATTAAACTCCTTGGACTTTAAATCTGGAATTCATAACAAAACACAAATGGTTCATAATTGGAAGTCAAACAAATCAAATTAATCCTAGGAAAAATCATCTAGGTTGACTCATAGTATGCTCCAATATGCTATTGCCTAGACAGTCTAGCAATGTCTGACTGGTGTCTAACGTGCTCTTCTATATCATACAAAACACATTTACAAATATCACACTTTTGTAAAAATGTATAAGTATTCCTTTATGCACATCTATATATATATATCAAAAATGCACAATGCATGTTCAATGATAATTTCGGGTATCTTATTGTAATCCTTATCACCATATCTTTAATATATCAAAACCCTCATTAGTAATTTGTACTTAAGGTTTAGACCATAATAAAACAATGTGAAACTAATTTCATAACCCAATTGATCAATTCAGATTTTTCCAACAACATACTTTGAAGTCAACTTTGCATGATCATTCTGATAAGGTAAATGAAAAAATTAGGCAACACTTCCTTCTAGAAAATTATTCTGTAATGTCTTAAGTTTCTAATCACACCAAAATCATTCAATTTAGTTCAGTAATCTGAAAGTTATACCCCAAATATTTTTAGACTATTCTCATTCTGAAATAGTACACCATACTCAAATTTCATCCAAAAATTGAAAGTCACAGAGACTGAATTAAAATTTGATTTCTTCAAACAATTTGTAGCCCTATATCTCTCGTTTACTCCAAATAAAAAATCATCCTAATTAAATAACCATACAAGAAGTTATAGGCAAAAGAAGATAGATGTTCAATGTGCAAAATCTCTCAGGTTTAATTAACACAACTACAGTTGAGTCACAGCTGTGCAACATCCATGCACGGTCATGAATACCAAATTAATTCAATCATGGGTGTGAAATCATCACTCAAGCATCCAAACTCCATAATGAACTTTCTTGATGTTTCCATAACATTTCATCTTAAAATCACCAATCAATCTATTTCAAAAGGATATGATTTTTGGTGGAGATGAAGAGCAATGTCTTATGAATCTATTGGTTCAAGAATCAAGTCATTTGGACATCGGTTTACAAAGATGTATCAAAAATACCAAATGATGTTCAGAAATAAACTATTTGGAAAAAGTTGAAAGTCGCGATGATGCGTTCATCAGCAATGTCGCGATCGTGTTAATGCACAATCGCAACTCGCAACCTGCTTCCTACACCGAATAACTTCCTATTTTTTTCTTCCATTTATTTCCAGATTCCTCATTCCTATCTCATTCAATTACCACATAAATCATTTATATTTCTTCCCTTTCAGTTTAACTCAACAAAAATGAATCAAAATCTAAAATTCAAACTTAACATCAAAAATTCGAAACCTTATATATACCTCTCTCTCTCTCTCTACTGTAATTTCTCATTTTTCTACACTTTTTTTTATCTTTCATCAAAACATCATTTCATCATAAACTTTTCATTTTAATGCTTTTCCCATATCACTTCATCACTTTAAACTTTTCCCTTAATTCTAAACTCATTCAAATTCATTTCTATTAACACTTCACATATTCATGCATGAACAGTACATTAACTTATAACCAAAATAGAGTATATATATTTCTTCATCAACTTACGTAAACTTTCACATATCCAAACCAGAATCTATTTTATGCTTTTCTGGACAATTCCTATTTCACAAATCTTTCATCTAATTTATTCATCACCAAAACTACATTTCTTAAACTCCTCATGCATGTATATATTTACACCATAAAAACATCATCAGAGTTACTT
>JAOSBK010000002.1:9758912-9779314 GCA_027568895.1 Erythroxylum shatona
TCACGTTTTTCTTCTTCATTTATAAGCAAGACAACACTTCTTCTTCCAATTATTCCCTTAATGATTGAGAATTGTCCTATTTACCCTTCTATTTATGCCTTATGTCTTTTATACTTAAGTGTCTTGACAAAAGCACCCTTGAATATTCTAACATAGCTCTTTCTTCTAGAAAAGTGTTCTCCCTTGTCCTAAGTTTCCAATGACACCGAAATCAATCCATCTGGTTCAAAATTTGAAAGTTAGGACCCAAACATTTCAGACTATTCCCAGACTGAAACAGTATACTATACCCAATTTCCTTCCAGAATTGAAAGTCTTAGAGACTGGATTAGATTTTGATTTCTTCATATCATTTATACCTCCATGTCTCTAGTTTATCTTGAAATAAGAATCATCTTATTCAGAGCTCTACTGATCCAGAAATTATCGAAATACTGAAGCATGTTCAGTAAAATATCCAATTCCTACTCTTCCTACTGATACCTTACTTCGATTCAATTCATCTTTTTCAAATCAATACCAAAAGCTATAACCTTTCATGGAGATGTAAAAATAAAAGTTTTATGAATCTAAGGGTTCAAGAATCACTTCATTTAGAGATCAGATAGCAAAATTATGGCCGAAAGTATCAAACAAGATTTGGTCCTCAATCATATCAAACTTGTTTCGGGACAAATGACATAACTTTCACTATAGATGTTGGAATAAGATCACCACATGATGGTTGGAAAGGAGACTCATAGATATAAAATATTAAAGAAGGCCTTGAAGGTAGATTTTGTCATCTAGAGAGTCAAAATTTGACCAGATTAAAGGTTCGGACGAAATTAGATGAAAAAGCAGATGAATTGGAAAAATTGCCATAACTTTCCCTACTGATATCGGATCAAGGCATTCTTTGTATAGTTTGAAAGATAACTTCAAGATCTACAACTTTCATGAAGACTTTGAAGACATATTCTATCGTTTTTAGGGCCAAAAATGAAATAAAAGATAGGTCGGGTGAAAAAAACACAGAAGAAGCAAAACATATAAGAAAATGAAGTCATCACAAAAGAAACAAAAAGGCATAAGAAGCAAAACACAGAAGAAAATAACTTCATCACAGAAGAAGCAAAACGCAGAAGAAGCAAAACACAGAAGAAGAAAAACACGGAAGAAACGAAAAGACAAAAGAAGCAAAAGACGAAAGATAGCGAAACATAGAAGAAACGAAAAGACAGAAGAAGCAAAAAGACAAAAGATAGCAAAACATAGGTAAAATAGGAAAATTGCTATAACTTTCCCTAAAGATAACGGATTAAGGTTTTCTTTATATGGTTAGAAAGAGGACTTTAAGATCTACAACTTTCATGAAGACCTCAAAGATAGATTCTATCATCTGAAGGGTTAAAAATGGAACAAAAGATAGATATAGACGAAAAGCAGACTAATGGAAAAAGATAGAATAAGTAGGAAAATTGCTATAACTTTCCCTATTGATATCAAATTAAAGTGTTATTTATATGGTTTGAAATAGAACTTCAAGATCTACAACTTTTATGCAGATCTTTAAGACAGATTCTATCGTTAGAAGGGTCAAAAATGGAACAAAAGATAGGCCAGGTGAAAAAATAGAAGAAGCAAAACATAGAAGAAGATGATATCATCACAGAAGAAACAAAAAGGCAGAAGAAGCAAAACACAGAAGAAAATGACGTCATCACAGAATAAGTAAAACACAGAAGAAGCAAAATACAGAAGAAGATGACGTCATCACAGAAGAAACACAGAAGAAGATGACGTCAAGGCAGAAGAAGCAAAACACAGATGAAGTAAAACACAAAAGAAGATGACGTCATCACAGAAGAAACACAGAAGAAGATGACGTCATCATAGAAGAAGCAAAAGGCAGATGAAGCAAAACACAAAAGAAGCAAAGCATAGAAGATACAAAACATAGAAGAAGCGAAAAGACAGAAGATACATCTTCCTTTACAAGGACCATAACTTTTAGCCTAGAAGTCCAAAATTTCCATACTATATATCGTTGGAAAGCTAAAAGAAAGACCTACAACTTCCTATAAGACAACTTTCTCTAATCTAGCCTAGAATGATCCAAAATTGCTCTCG
This sequence comes from Erythroxylum shatona, assembly GCA_027568895.1. NCBI lineage: Eukaryota > Viridiplantae > Streptophyta > Magnoliopsida > Malpighiales > Erythroxylaceae > Erythroxylum > Erythroxylum shatona. Next base: position 9,761,025 of record JAOSBK010000002.1, read on the forward strand.
AAATCATAACGCGAATTTTTCATTCATCCACCAATGTACTACACACAGTTCTCAATTTCATGACAAATTTTGAGTTTCTTAAAGACATAATTTAAATTTGATGTCTTCATAAGAAATGTAGCCATATGTCTCTAATTTAATACAGATTAAGAATCATCTCGTTTAGATACCTAGAGAAAAGTTGCAGCTAGAAGACTGAAACATACTCCATGAACATTTTCCAGATCAATCGCCTTTTTTGTTTCACAATCTTTCTTAACATAACTCATACTAAGATCACCTTTTCTACTTCATTTGCTCCCCATTCTCCACTTCATTTCAAATCAATATCATCCAAAGAAAATATAGTTTGCGATTAATCATGAACACCAATAACAAAACATATACATATGTACATATTCTTCATCAACTTACCACACAATGCAACTTTATTTTTGCTTTTATTCTACTTCTAACTTTTACCTTAATTCTTCTCATTTCAAAATCTCTTATCCACTAAAAGCACCACAGCAAAACGTAAATCTATTCACATTTCTTATTTAATAGTTCTAATCTTCTAAGAAAAGTTCAGGATCTGACAAAAATTGACCAAAATTATAGTCAAATTTTCTAATAAAACCTAACATCATTTCTTTTGTCACTATTAAGTGTTTTAACTAGTCCACTTACCTCACTTAGCTAAAAATTCTAGTATATATTAGTTTAATAAAGTAATAACATTAAATATTGTTCCTCTTCCTAGGAGAATTAAAGTAATCAAATTAATATAAAAGACCCTTCAACTAAACCATTAGATTAAAGTTCTTAGGATTAATATTTGCTCATGTAATGAATTAGTAGTTATGACATTGTTGGTAAATATCATTATAAGGCATATTTTTAAAATTTTGATAAATAATTAACAAGCTTCCTCAAAGATGTTCATAAAAGTTAAAAATAAACAAAAATGGGAGACATAAACCACTGTACCAAATGAAATTCTATAGCAATCTAGAGCTTGTGGTCTTAGCTTATAGTTATTATATAAAAGCAAATAACATAAATGTCGAAAATAATATGAATGAAATTAATTTCCAACAATGCAAGTAAACTAATAAATTTTCATCACTTTATATAGGAGCCAAAATTAAAGGTTTTTTTAGTTTTTAAATTCGGTTAAAAAAACTTGTTTGTATTAGCTTTTTAGTTTCTGTTTTTACTTTTAATTTCTTTCAATTTTCATAATTTATGAAAACTGTAAAAGAGGTTTTTGTTTTTATTTTTTTATAATCTGATTTAGTATCAAATAAATATATATTGTTTAATTATTTAATATTAATTATTAATAAAATTTATGAATAACTTAATTTAAGATTGTATATTTAATAATTTAGAATTATGAATAATTTAATTTAATTTTTAATTAATTTAAATATTATTTATAAAATAAAACAATATTAATTCAATAATTATTGATAAATATAATTTAGAATTTAGAATATATTCAGAATATATATTTTTGAATAAAATTTGATTTAACAATAAAAAATAAAATTTAATTTATAAATAAAATAATTATTAATTTATTTATTTTAATAAAATATTTAAATTTTTACTGTTAAAAAATCTACCCTTAAATTTTATCTAACATATGATTTTATAAGTAATAAAAATATAACCATATATATTAACAAGCAAACAATTTTTAATTTTTATTTAAAAATAGAAACTAAAAATTAAAAAAATAAAAGTAACACTAAACGACCTAGCCCTTACTCAACAAAGATAATATTTATATTTAAAAATATCCCATGGCAGCTAAGTAAATAGTGGTGAAGATATATCCAATTAGGCAACTCATAAACAAATGGTGAGAGCATTTGTGATGGCAGATAAGTATGTTAACGAAGAAGATATATCCAATTAAGCAACTCAATCAAGAACACGAAAAGTTTATAAGATTATTTAATATGGGGACCCACATGTTAAAGAACTCACATAATTTACGCGGACAAAAATTAATGAAGTAAGTTTATGGGACAGCAGTTCTGTCCCCACTCGGCCTTATCTTTGACTTTCTTAACTGAACGCGCCGTCTCCAAAGACAAAATTGCCTTTGTCTGTTTCTCGTCCGACTATTCCCAATCCCAGCACGTAAGGCTAAAAGCCTTTATGTGGCTGTTACGCAAGTGAGCCAAGCTAAAGGGCATTCAAAGTCAAAGTCGGTGTCAGCTTGTATCAGTCCACGAGGCACGCACACAAAACTCAGCCAGAAACTACGCAGGACATTTTTATAGGCAAGTTTCTCAGGGAATGAGATATTTTGTTTCGATAAATTTTTAATTTATATAAATATATAAATAAAATTTATACAAATATGTGAATTAGATTTAATTGTAAAATCTTGGAATGAATTGGAGCTTAACATAATTTCGGTCTATACCGACACTAAAGATTTGACGTGACTTCTAATTATCCTCGTAGCTTCATGTGTTTGTTTGATTATTATGCGGAGTTACGCTGACATAATATTCAATTAACTCGCGAGAGGGATTTATTATGATTATCGAAAAAGCAGATAAAGATGTTTGGCAAAAAAGTCAAATATATGGTGAATAGCTTCTCTTCTCCCCAGTCCCCATAAACCATGGCTTCTATAACGTTCTCCATAATTACCCTTTTCCAATATGACACCGCAACAAAAGCAGCATCCATTGCCCTAGTCATTGCTTCGCAATGTCAAACTTTTCTCAGTTCTGAAACAGAGAGAGCTACTTTTTAATTCCTTCATAACTACACTGTTTTGGACAGATGTACGCACTCACTTTTCGTACCCGTTACATAAAATAGCTCTATTCTCATCTCTTTTCGTTTCTGACGGAGATGTGTACATCTATATATTTGTGTATAAGATAGGATTTTAATTCTTGTCCACCACATGTACTGATAAATTAATTTCTATTTTAATAAAATAATTAAAATTTTGATCAATAAGAAAATAAAGATTTAAATCATAAAACCACTTCTTTTCTTTTAACTATTTTACTCTCAAAACAATTTTAAATGAATCAAAGATGGGAATTATTATTAAAAAAAATAGGAGCAAACTCTGTTTTTGGTCCCAAAGACGGGCCTCTAGTGCGGGAATATGCAAATCCCATGACACCATTTATTGACTGACGCGTGAATCAGAACTAATATTTTCTCTCGGGATAGTGATTTGTGGGTGTGGAATGTGGACTCTTGGACCTTGAAGTTCAAAAAGGTGTCGCTTTCTCTTTCTCACTCACTGTTTTCGTTCTGCACTTTCCTACTGCTCCTGTGTGTTATAAAAGAACTTAAATGTATCTTCTTTTTCTAGATTCTATCTCTGAGCTTGAATTTATATTCTCTGGAGAGACTTTATATTTCCCCAGGCCTTTCTTTTACCCTTTTAGAGAAGAACTCTCCAATCGCTTTTTCCCCTCACCTTTCGATCTCTTTTTGTTCCTTTCAATTTTGCAGCTTCCTGGCTAAGAAGCTCCGCCAGTAACAACATGGATGTAAGTTCTCTTTGCTATTTCTTTCTTTTTACCTTTACCAGCTTGCATACAAAAACGAAACCATCCAGAAACAGTTCTTGGCTCTTCAGAAAAGAAACCAAATTTATGACGTTGGAACTTTTTGAAAGTGGATATTCTAATTCTTCTACTTCTATTTTTTCCCTTTCATTTTGAGTTGTTTTTGTACTGAAACTCTAGAGCTAGTGGTTCATTGTCCAATCTTTTCTCTTCTTCATCTTGAAGTCTCTTGTGGTGTGTTTGTGGTTTTGATTTCTGTTGTTGTTGGTGGTCAGGAATGGAAAAGGAGTGGGCAAATACCGGCATTTGGAGACTGGGATCACGCCAATGACCTGCCGATCACTCAGTATTTCGAGAGTGCAAGACAGGCAGGGTTAGTAGCTAGGTATAGTTCCTCTGGAGAATGTGGGCATCACTACATGAGAGGTGGTGATCTATATGCTGCTGCAGATTTCATGAGATCTTCTCATAATATCATTCCTCATCCAAGAAAGGTTAGCAATCTTTCCATTGCGTCAAATCTCTGCTTTTTCCTCTCTCTCTTTTTTTTTTTTTGGGTTAGAAAACAAGGGAGAAACATAACTGCTAATGTGAACACTTAATGGGGTTAAAAAAAGTCAGCATTTTTAATGCTTTCTACAACGTAATTTGTCTTTTTGTGCAAGTGGAGTCCAAGAAGCTCGTCTCTTACAGACGTGGTTTCCCAAGTCTAAAGTGAATACCAACCCTGAGAAAATTCCTATTTGGTAATAATCTATAAGGTAAGGTCTGGAATTTGGACATGATGACGGTGTTTGAAAATGTAGACAAGGTTGAGAGAGAAAAGGGAAACGCATATGAAGGAGCAGAGAAAGCAAGGGAGAGTTTGTGACGTGATTGAACAGCCGAGAAAACATCATCAAGAAAGACCGGACCCCACTATTTCGCATAATGGAAAGAAGAACTCGAATGGTGATGTCACATTTGCACGTCCTAGATTGACTGTTAGGCCTCCCAAGCCTATCGATGAAGACCTCTATAGAATCCCCCCTGAGCTGCTTCGTACTTCCAAGCGGGTCAGTTTACCCTACCCTACCCTTCTTCATTTTTCTACATTTAATCATTTACTACAGTTCTACTGGTATTGTATTTTAAATTAGATGTTAATCAAGAGCATCATTACATAATCAAACGGCTTTTGGTAAAATATGATGTTAATCTAAATGTGTAACAAAGAGACTGACGCTTTTTGTTGTATTCTATTTTATTTTGTAGAAGAAAGTTCCAGGACTCTTTTCATGCCTCGTACCCACTTGCGCATCCTAAATATGAGCTTCAAGGCAGCCTCTACAAGAAGTATTGCTTGTCTAGAAACACTTCTTTAAGAAAAGTATTCTATATGCAACTTTTTTTTTTCTTTTTTGTAGATTATGCTCTTCATTATTTTCTTATCCTAATCTAAGTGTGCTAGAGGTGGTAAAGCCTCGAAATGAAAAAAGAAGAAGACAAAGATAGGTGTTGTTTTATTATTATTTTTTTGCTCTTTTTGTTTGGTACGAGTATTATAGCTTAGGACATGAGTTCAGGGGTCCAACTCCATTGCGTAAAATGCCCTTTTCTGTCCCAAGAGTTAGCGTTATATCCTTCTCTGTAAACACCCAAGTATCTGATCTTATTAATTTTTCAGTAAAGTTTGAGCTTAGAGAGGGTTTCAATTAGAACCATGACCTGACGACAGCTTTTCACATTTATATATTGTCTAGTGTTGAAATCTAAACAAGATTCACAGCCCAAGGGCTTCATCCTACTGATGGACAAAGTACTCTAATTCAAAATTAGTTGGTGCCAAAAGGAACATAAAAAGATTGGATAGGGGTCAATCGATGATAAGACAAAGTTGGCCTTTCAACTCAACCAATCAAGAGAAAAGAAATTAGGTTTCAGATGCACTGATTTTAATGTGGGTAACAAGGTCAAATCATTTCATGTATTCATCCCATATGGATAAGCTTAAAAGCGGACCGGAGGAGAGGAGACCAAGAAACTATATACTCGATCGCTTAGGTCTTGGTCTTCCCGCACAATCGACCAAATAATTTGATTAATGTTAGTGTTTTTTCACACATTATTAGATGTTAGATTTCTTCTAAAATGTGAACATTTGGACTGAAAATTTTGCCTTGTTCAATATCATTACGGAATCCATGGTTAGGGAGCGTGCGGTTCACCTTACATCGACTTATCACTGCATATTACCAAACATTCTTACCTGCTTTTCCATACTCTCTTATGAGATGATGGAAATTCTGTCCAATTTTGATTCTTGCGTTTCTCAATGTAGGCAGACTTTGACAATAGATACCAAATTATTTCTTCATACCTAAAGCCTTAGACAGCAAGTAGCTTTAATCTACTAATTGAAAATAAGAGACCAACTTCCCTATATCGAGGAAATCATTAAAAAAACATACGACTGAGTGTTCAAAGTCTTGTGGTTTCTGGATTGTAGCCGAGACTTGTGCGTGTGCCTCGTGGAGTGATACAAGCTGACACAGACTTTGACTTTTAAATTTCGATACCCCTGAATTCTCTTGCATAAGCGGCTGTCTTTGTAGTCTTGGAACAGAAACATAAAAAGGCAACTTGAGCTTGAAGACAACGCATTCAGTGAAGAAAGTCAAAGATTACTCTGACTTAGGGTGCTGATGACGACTCTCTATTTCCTTTTCAACAAAAGACAACAAATTTTGAAGTTTGAACCAACCCAGCATGGGACGAGAGAGGAGAGGAGACAAATCAAATTTATATTATTCGCTGCGACGGAAGACTTATAGGGTCAGGCAGGCCATAAACTGTAGATTTTAACTTGGGACGGTGGCATACGGCTCCACTTACCCAAGAAGACAGAGAGACACAGAGTTAATATAATTGAGAACTTAGGGGTGTGAAGTCCTTTTTTCCCAATTTAATGCTTCTAATAGGTGGAGTGCCAGCTGCATTGTTATGTCTTGATAGTAGAGTCCACACAATTAAAACAATATCATATCAACACACTTGTCAGAATATTGACGTAAATTTAAAATTAAAGGAGCAAATCAATATTCCTAAGAATATTCATCTAGTGATTGAGTTGCTATGTCTTTTTATACTAATTTATTGACCAAAATGTGTACTATGATCTTTAATTGGGTTTGGTAAGTGGCCTGGTCGAAATGTTTAATAAAATATTCACTTAATGTATGGATAATACTTCATGAGCCCATTGTGGAATGGATAACAGGGCCTTATGATTCACGGACAGGGACTTGATCCACCATACAAATGGATAATTGGAGTACCATTACAGAGTAATTTGTTGACCACTAGTATAATTTATGAACAAATGAATTACAATATGTAAAAATGTCGGAAAAAAAAGCTAAATCTATAATTATGAAGATCTTGATAAATTAGAATGCCTATATGTCAATTTAAATGTTAAAGAATATTAGTTTAGTTATTAATTGTTACGTTCTTAAATTTAATTCCTCATCTATTGATTCTAGATGAGTCCAGGGTTGATGTTTTTGGTTTCTTATTTTATTTTCATTCTTAGTTTCAAAGCTCTACTTAATTAGTTCTTCTTCTAAAATTTCCCAATTTTAAAGGTCAATTTTAAGAACTATACCTACAATTATTAGCTAATATATTATTGGGTTAATTATAAAAAAATCTCAAATTTTGCTCAATTTTGTAATTATAGCTCAAATTTTTAAAAATGATAATTAAATACTCGAACTTTCAATTTTTTCAAATCTAGTCCGACATTAGTCTTTTCGTTAAGGTTGTTGACGTAACAAGCCACGACAGACATAAATTTAAATGCATGCTAACATTTTTATATATTTCTTAGCCACCAAAACACACAGATGGTCATATGAAAACCCAATTTTTTTTATTCACAATCGCCTCTCTTTCTCACCCCTCGTGTCTCCATCATTCATCTTCCTTATCGTAATCAAACATATTTGCGGTACACACAATACTAACCCATCGTTCTCTATTATCAGAAATTCATGTGATTTTCATTCTTGGATTATTCTTGCATCGCCTCTTTCACAAAAATCCAATTTTGTTAATCTTCGTTCCTAATATTGAAATATAAACATATACATGCATGTAAAATACATTTTATTTTTCCTTGAGTGACTAAAAAGATTCCAACTTTAATGTTAGGATGACCCCTTTTCTCCTTTTTAGGATTTTGATGTTTATATGAAGTTTTGATAGAAATTGCTTTGATTGGACCTATGTATGAGATTGTGGAGAACCAATCAATGGTTGGATTTTGTACAAAGATGATGATCTTTTTTTATGTTTTTTGTGTGTAGCTTTCCTTGTTAGGGTAACTATTGGATGGGCATGGAAGCCAAATTGGGGTAGCTTTCCCTGATTATTCTTACGTCTCCTCTTCCTCAAGAATTCATTTTTGTTAATCTGCGTTCTTGATATTGAAATATATACATATACATGTATACAGTAGACGTTTTTCTTTTCCTCTAATGACTAGAAAGATCCAAAATGACCCATTTTCCTCCTTTTTCAGGGTTTTGATATTTATATGAAGTTTTGATAGAAATTACTTTGACTGGACCTATGTATGAGATTGTGGAGAACTAGTAAATGGTTGGATTTTGTACAAAAATGATCTTCTTATGTTTCGTGTGTAGCTTTCCTTGTTAGGGTAACTACTGGATGGGCATGGAAGCCCCATTGGGCTAGCATTTTCCGGTTATTCTAGCATCTCCTCTTTCTCAAGAATCCATTTTTGTTAATCTTCAATCCTGATATTGAAATATATACACATACATGTATACAGTAGAGGTTTTCCTTTTCCTTTAATGACTAGAAAGATCCAAGATATTATGACTCCTTTTCCTCCTTCTTTAGGGTTTGGATGTTTACATGAAATTTTGATAGAAATTGCTTTGACTAGACCTATGTATGAGATTATGGAGAAACAATCAATGGTTGGATTTTGTACAAAGATGATGATCTTTTTATGTTTTTTATGTGTAGCTTTCCTTGTTAGGGTAACTATTGGATGGGCATGGAAACCCAATTAGGGTAGCTTTTCCTGGTTATTCTCGCATCTCCTCTTCCTTAAGAATCCATTTTTGTTAATCTTCGTTCTTGATATTGAAATATATACATATACATGTATATAGTAGATGTTTTCCTTTCCCTTTAATGACTAAAAAGATCCAAAATGACCCATTTCCCTCCTTTTTCAGGGTTTTGATGTTTATATGAAGTTTTGATAGAAATTTCTTTGATTGGACCTATGTATGAGATTGTGGAGAACTAGTAAACGGTTGAATTTTGTACAAAAATAATCTTTTTTATATTTCGTGTGTAGCTTTCCTTGTTAGGGTAACTATTGGATGGGCATGGAAGCCCAATTGGGCTAGCTTTTTTCGATGATTCTCGCATCTACTCTTCCTCAAGAATCCATTTGTGTTAATCTTCAATCCTGATAGTGAAATATATACACATACATGCATGTATACAATAGACATTTTCCTTTTCCTTTAATGACTAGAAAGATCTAAGATGTTATGATCCCTTTTCGTCCTTTTTTAGGGTTTGGATGTTTATATGAAGTTTTGATAGAAATTGCTTTGACTAGACCTATGGATGAGATTGTGGAGAACCAATCAATGGTTGGATTTTGTACAAAGATGATGATCTTTTTATGTTCCATGTGTGTAGCTTTCCTTGTTGGGGGTAACTATTGTATGGGCATGGAAGCCCAATTAAGGTAGCTTTTCTTAGTTATTCTCACATCTCCTCTTCCTCAAGAGTACATTTTTGCTAATCTTCTTTCTTGATATTGAAATAATTACATATACATGTATACAATAGATGTTTTCTTTTTTCTTTAATGACTAGAGATATCCCAAGTTTAATGCTGGGATGACTGCTTTTGTCTCTTTTTCTTAATGGATTTTGATGTTTATATGAAGTTTTGATAGAAATTGCTTTAACTGGACTTATGTATGAGATAATGAGAACTATTCATTGGTTGGACTTTGTACAAAGATGATGATCTTTTATGTTTCGTGGATGTAGCTTTCTTTGTTAAGGTAACTACTGGATGAGCATGCAAGCCCAACTGAGTGAATTCCAAGAGAGACAAGTTAGCATCTTGTATTTCCAAGTTATTGGATTCTTTTTTTGATAAAAGGTAAAAGACATATTCATCAAAGAAAATATGTTCATCTGCATAGGGGTATACCCCAGTCATGAATACACCCAGTCCAAAATTGCCATAGGTTCGAAGATGGACCCAAACAACTAGAGGCCCAAAACAGTCAAAAACCCAACACTCTGAAGTTTCCTTGTTACAATTAAGCCCAAAAATAGAAAGCCATGAAGCCCAAAAGGCAAACAAGACACATCAGTTGATGAACTTGAAAATAACAAGAAAACAAGCATTCAACCCAGAAGGTGTGAACGTGGGTCAAACAAATAGCCCAGTAGTAGCCAATGTATAAGGGGGTCCAAAAATAGTCGCACATAGACGAACAAAATGCCACACCATCCGTTTCCTTCCACCTAAACAATAACGTTAAAGGTAATACGTCGTCGTTCCAATGTAGTACATAGAGACATACGCCAAGTAGCGTGGGAAAACATCAAGTCCATGAAGCAACATCCTCCAAAATAGCTAAGCCAATCAACATGTAGATACGGTACACACGGTGAGGCTAGCCTTGAAAACCAAAGCCAAAAACAAGCCTAGAAGAAGAATAGTGCCCTTATGTCGCCACCACCAGGCAGTAGGACCAATATCTTGGTTTAGTTAGGCTCCCCAGCACCACATCAGCGCAAGCTTCCAGCACATGGCAGCACCCCAGGGAAGGAGGGACCAGACATCAACAACACAGAGAACAAGGCCAAAACGACCGCATGTCCCATTGCCTGAACATCTATCCTCTCCCATGAGCAAAATAGCAAAACGCAATAATAGCCAGCCAAAAGGGAAGTGATTAAATTTCCCACTTTTGCCTCCTACCACCCTGCCTAGCAAGTATCAAAAGCAAATACTTAACTACTAGAAGATTACCAACTTCTCTCCCCTGAGCAAAGCAGCCAGAGACACAATAAAATCCAACCAATAAGGAGGTGAAAATGCCTCCTACCACCCCGTCTAGCAATCACCATACAGAGAGAGTTGAAAGCTAAATGAATACCACTGGCTGCAGACAAGCACAACAAAGTATAGGGATCTCCCTGAGGAAAAGAGGGGGCCATGCACATTGAGAACTCTGGCTAATCAGGATGAAAGATTAAAAGTTAATGAGTTCAGCAAGGTAAAGCCGATATAAGATCTTATACGTAGCAATCTTGATCTATGAAATTACAACCATCTGTGAAAACATAACTTCATCAAACTGAGCAGTATTCCTTGTTTTCTAGATGAAAAAGATAGTGCAGAGAAAGGCCAAACGCATGGCTTTGCATCACAAAAGAGCACCCTTCACTTTTAAGCGAATCCATTTAATAGCCTGCAATAGAGACCCCATCTGTCGTGTGACACCCAACCAATTACGGATTGCATGCCAAACAACACTAGTGAAGCGACATTGGAAGAACAGATGGGTCACAAATTCAAGCTCAGTGCCACAAAAAATGCATTTACCATCTAGTTCAAGGAAAGAAAGGTTATCTTTTACGGGCAGGTGGTTCTTCAAACTCAACCATGCAGTGAAGGAGTATTTGGAAGGTATATATCGCTTCCAAATAAAGGACATCCAAGGACGCGGGTGATGTTTCGTCTGCAAAAGCTAATAGATTTTATGGGAAGAAAACCCTCCATTACCATAAAATTGTTGCAGTGCAAGCTCAATATCACTTCGGCCCCCAAGTCTGGTCAACAAAGAATCTCGAATCACAGCCAATTTTTTCAAGAGGATGGAATCCCGTGGGTGGGCCATCCAGTCCCAAATAGACATACCTCGAAGATGGTAAGTATGGACCCATTTAACCCAAAGCGAGTTGGCTTCATCGTGAATATTCCACAACATTTTCGATAGCAAGGGGGAATTCCATGTTTTACAATGTTTCAGCCCAAAACCACCTTCCTCTTTAGGTACACAAATATTGTCCCAAGCAACTTGATAGTGTTTACCACCCCAAAGGAAAAGTCGATAAATGGAGGCAATTTTTTCATGAATCACCACCAAAATGGGAAAGGTCTGAAGCCAGAAAGATAACACACCTTGAATGACGGAGTTAATTAATTCCGTTCGTCCGACATAGGATAGGTTTTTCCCATTCCAGGCACGAATGAAGGATTACACCACTTCAATAAGAGGAGAAAATTGAGCCACTGATACCTTTATAGGAGCCAAAGGTACACCTAGATAGCGAACTGGAAATTCCCTAATACCAAGTTCTGTCATCTGTAAAATAACGTCTCTTTTATAACCCCACACTCCGCCAAGAAAAATATTAGATTTCAGGGGATTTACCCTCAATCCCGCCACCTGACTAAGGTCTGCCAAGCCATCCAATAATATACATACAGAAATCAGATCCCCTCGAGAGAGAAGCATAAGGTCCCCATTTATCGAAATTGAGAAGGAAGTCGTAGTGATACATTCCATAATCCAAGCAACAAACCGAGCAGGAAACCCCAACCCCTGCATCATTTCCTCCAGAAAATCCCATGAGATCGTATCATAAGCTTTGGAAAGGTCAACTTTTAATAGACATCGGGGTGAGATGCACTTTCTACTATAACCTCAAGCTAGTTCCTATGCAAGAAACATATTATCAAGCATATTCCGGCCCGGTACAAACACTAACTGGGCTAGATCCACCAAATCCCCCACTATCGTTGTCATACACTCTGTCAAAAGCTTTGAGATCACCTTATACAAAAAATTTAAACAAGCAATAGGCCAAAAATCAGAGACTTTTGGTGTAGATTTGGTTTTGGGAATAAGGGTGATACTGGTATAATTTAAATGCTTTAAGAGGCAGCCATGCTTAAAGAATTCAAGTACTGCAGCACGAACATCACAACCAACCAGCTCCCACTGGTGTTTGAAGAAGGCGGCAGTATACCCATCTGGCCCTGGAGCTTTCTCATTTCCAATAGCAAACATAGCCCGTCGGATATCCACATCAGTAATAGGTGTAAGTAACCCGTCACACATCTCGGAAGTGAGAATTACACCATTACGGACAATCATGGGATCCACTCTATCCTGTGTGTGTGAGGACCCAAGAAGCTCCTGGTAATAAGTAACTAAGCAAGAGGCAACTTCCTCCATAGAGGTAGTTTCAGAGTTATCGCCTTTAAGAATATGAGTAATCTCATTCAATCTATTTCTTTTTCTGACCAATGCCAAAAAGTACCTCATATTTCTGTTAGCCTCCATTAAGTGTCGACATTTAGCTTTTTGTTAAAAAACATGCGCTCAGCCTCCTGCATAAAAGAGCATGCCTACGTGTGGAATCAATTGGTCTGTGAGGAATGAGTCCGTGGGATGACTTAAGGATTCTTGGTAGGCCAGCTGAAAAGCCTTCTGCGCATCCTGAGCCTTATTCGAAATATTCCCAAAAGCTTCATGATTCAGAATGTTCAAGGGAGCTTTCAACGCCTTTAATTTAGCAGTGAGCATAAATTGGGCAGTACTAGCAACATAAGAGTTCCAGGAAGAGGCAACTATAGCTGAAAATTGAGGATAATTAATCCAAAGATTGAAAAATTTAAACGGCCTATTTCCCTGCATTTCCTATTGATGAAGTTTCACAACTATCGGGCAATGATCAGAGTCAATTTGCATAGAAAGAAAGTAAGCCAAGCAGTACCATTCATTGCTGTCCCAAACAATATTTACAAGCACACAGTCCAATTTAGCCTACAAGTGATTTTTCTGCCAAGTATATAATTCTCTTCGGGAAGGAGCATCTTCAAGGCCCAAAGACACACAAAGCTGCTGTAGATCTTTCAGTAAGTAGGAAGTAGGTGGTTTACAACCTATACATTCTGTGGCTCGGTGAACACAATTAAAATCTCCCAGTAACACCCACGGTAGTCTGTTGGTAATACTCAGAGCAATAAGTCGATTCCATAGCTCCCGACGCTTACCCACACTATATAGGCCGTATATACAGGTAACTAGAAAAACTCTCTTAGTGACAATATGTTGTAGGCGACAGTGGATATGTTGTTCACCAATCTCCAAAACCTGGCAAAAGTAAAATTCAGGTTGCCAAACAATGGCCATGCGCCCTTTTTCAATAAGCTAGAAATTATGGTCAAAACCCCATCTTTGGAAGCGACTATAAACCAAACACCAGAGGCCTTCTTCTGTGAGTTTAGTTTTTAACAAACATAAGAATTTGCACTGGTGTTATCAAGCAAGAGTGACAACACTGTTTTGTCGCGAGGTCATATTGAGACCTCGGGCATTCCAGCTAAGTAGATTCATTTTGACTGGCGGGAGGGGTTAGCCTCACCAGATTTACTAGAAGAAACCACACTATCCCTAGAATGACCAACCGAAACTCCCCTTGTCATAATCAGCCCCTTATCCCCTACTTGGCCAGATCTAGTAACAATTGCCTTCCCTTTGGAAGAGGGTTTGGTCAATACCTGCTCTCCTTATACCCTTTTCCCACTGTGGATATTTGAATTAGCAGCCTCAAGAAGCCTGGTCGAAGAAGTAGTGGGTGCGACTTTGGTAGGCTGGGAGGAATCTACATTTTTTGGGGCTGAATCATCCATCTGTTGCTGATGCGGGATAATTGAAACCATACCTGCATCAGGTTGTTCCAAGTTGGCCGTCAACTCTTTATCATGTCCCATAGGAGTAGCTGCCACATTCTGTTCTGAACCTGCTAATGGAGTCCCTACTTTCGGCACCCATTTCTGCACTTTAGGCATAGGCTTTTTACAAGTAAAGAAGTTATGCCTAAACATTTTACAAGAACAACAGTAGTGCGGGAAAGTTTCATAAACAACCGGTTGAGTAAACCGAGTGCCTTCCAGCAAGGTGACATCAAAGCTAGTTAAAGGCTTCCGAGACAAATCCACTTTAACAAGAAGCCGGGCATAGCCAATTCTAGATCAAACATTAGTAATTTGATCCGTGCATATGGGCTTGCCAACCATTGAACCAAGTTTGGAGAGGCCTTTTGCTGTCCATAAATCCAACGGGACATTTGGATGTTTGATCCAAATGGGCATCTCCATAAAGTCCTAAAAATTGAACGCAAAACTGGGCACAAGTCTTTTCAACATCAAGGTTTTGCCATACAAGTTATAGGGAACCCCCGCCAAGACGCTAGTGCGATCCTCCTCCATTTCAAAACAAAAAACTAGCCATCCCCCTTCATGAGGGATTAATTTGCAGTCACTCCCCATTGAGAAATAAGACCTTCTAAAGCTTTCATGCTCGGGAATCTACCATTGAAAACACCCACCAAACAAAAGCCCCATTCGCTCTCAAGGTCAAGTCTGTCATTAGCCAATATATGTACTTCATTCTCCAAAGAAACATGTTCAAGTGGCAACCCCTGTTTCATATCACGATTCTGTTTAAATAGGCTAGCATAAGAAGGCTTACTTGGGGCACCATCGGTACTGGCCAAAGTATCAACCACCTTTGGAGTTAAATCATAAGCCACCGCAATCTCAGCTTGTGGAGCAGAATCTAATGGTGGCATTTTATCAAGTAGCTGGTCTGCATTCAGGGCAGTGCGGGACTCTTCAGAATCTGAGGTATCCTTGCTGCCCAAGTCAAGCTCCTCTCCATCAGAAAAAGTTTCCACATCACACAAGTCAACATTAATAATCTCATTGACTATACCCTTCCCTGATTTCAACTTCACACCAGATTTCTGGACCAGAGAAGTGCGAACTGGCTTCCTCAGGATAGAAGGTTTGTCACACTCTCGGTTAGCATCCAGATTTTCCTTCATAACAGTCGAAGCCACTTTGACAGGATCCACACCCATTTTCGGACTAGATGAAGCAGGGGAAGAACTAATGTCATCAACCTTCACACTTGGAGTCGAAGGAACCAATGGGGGTTTTGTTACGCCTTCAACAGGAGCTCGTAATATCTCCCAAGATGAATTGCTACTGTTGGGTTTTTTCCTCACCATGTCGTAGAAACAAGGAGAGTCAAACATCCACGAATGTCGTACACCATTCACACCCGATACCCTGAGTTAAGGTTTCCAGAAAATAGACTAGACAACAATGCTGAAGACATATCACCATAACAGAAACAAAGTAAGGTAGAAATGTACAGCAGAAGATGGAGGGACACATCTTGCAGGGGAGGTCGCAAGGTGAGGTACTCACGAGTGCCTATTTAACTGATAGAAATACTAATGTCGGGTTAAATTTAAAAAATTGATAGTTTGTATCTTATTGTTACTTTTTAAAGTTTGGACTATAATTGCAAAATTAAATAAAGTTTGAGATTTTTTTAATTAACCTTATACCATTTTACAACCTTTTAATATCATCTTTCATATAAGAACTAATATTACAAATATCATATCAAACATGATACCATATTTTATTTTGGTACAGTACGATAGTTGTACCGATTAATACTGAGTATGGTTTTAGGTAATATATTAAAATTATAAAATTATTTCTAAATTTATAAAATTACAAAATAATCCCTCAATATATTATATTATACAATTTTTGGCTTTACTTCAATCATATCTTAAGACATGATAATAATATTAAATTTATATTAAATTTTTTATTTTTAATATTATTTTCACATATCTCTTATAGATTAAAACAAAAATATCATTTAACTTTCATATAGATATAAAATTAAAATAATATAAAGTAAAAAATATGTATATATAACATGTGAATTTAATTTCAAATGTTATCTTTACATATTCAAAAGTTATTATAATATTTCACACACACACACACACACACACACACACATATTAAACAATTATTAAATATAATTGTATTATGTTAATATATTTAGTTATATAATTTATAAACACTTTGTATCTGTCTAATAACATAAACATTTATTCAATACATTCTTATTTGTATTTTTACTATTTATTAAAAAAATTATAGACAATTTTATTATAATTTTTAATGTATAAGTAATTATCATTTTATATAGGTAAGGTTTAAGATTTTTCAATGTAGTCCTAAATTTTTTAAAATTTACTATTCTGATTAGTAGTTAACCAGCATTCTGATTACCGATCAGTACTGATTAATACCAACTGAAAGAGCCAGTATTGACTGATACTAAAGTCCGATATGAAACTTTCTTATTCGACACCAATTTTTTGTATGGTATGATATTCTAATCGATGATAAGAACTTTAGCCTATGATATTCTTGTTATAGGGATGTAATCTAGAAGCATAAGAAAAATAAAGTTTTTTGGGTTTATACCTAGAGTGAAAGCTTTATTATTACTTTGTTTTTTCCTGATATTTGAAGAGTTTTTTTTTTTCTAATTTAACATATCAATTATCTAGGAACAAAATTCAATAAGTTGATACATTATTATTTCCTCCAAATTACAGAGCATCACAATTTCTTCTATTGATTTTGTAATTTCCAAGTGTTACGGCATGTATTTATTTATCGTAGTGTATTGGATTTTTACACTGACAGGTCCTATTTTTTTGGGAGGGCGGTGGGCGGTTGGCGGCAGATATACAGTACTTACAAGGGAAGTGAAGCAAAAACTTATATGGGAGGAGTCGAAAGGGAACTGAAAACAGGATCTTGCTGTTGGCTAACAGTTATCGGTAAATTTCATTATTTAATTATTTTTAAGAGGTTTAACGGACTGAAAGAGGGAAGGAATGTCTATAATGTTTGTCTTATCCGTTGAAGTAAACCAATAGGAGATAGGACAAGGTCCGGTGCTTCACATGAAACGTGTCTTCCGTTACATTAGTTTCTCTGATTTGTACGTTTATACGATACAATCCGTATGTATAAGCTGGCTATTTAGTCCTTGTCAGGAACTAGTCAAAATTTCCTACTGCATGAAACATCTAGCCAGTTCATTTTGCTTTTCGAAACATCTACCTAGTGAAACTAGCAAATCGCGTGTCGTTTTGGCTCAGCGGTATACGTTTCTTGTTGGAAATAAAGTGGGCAAAAAATATTTAGATATGATTTTTTACAAGACCTGTGCCAATGACTTTTCTTTTACGTATTTTTCTTCAAAAACATTTTTATAGAACCTGGTTTGGGACGGACCCAACTCAAGGTGGGGTTGTGGGTGCGAGATCTTGTTCGACCCTGGCCGAGATCTTGTTCGACCGTTGCCCCCTCAATCAAGTATTGTGCCTTTTGGTCTGCCAGGGTGAGGTTGCGACTCGAACCCCTGACCAAAGGGTTTTGTTAGCCTCAAGGGCCACGCCTCTTACCACTGAGCTACGTGGGTCATGAACCCACCAAATCCCTGAGGTCCAAGGTTCGATCCCCCACAAGGTTGTGGTCGAGCGCCCCCTACGAGGTTGTGGGTGGCCAAAGGGGACAATACCTGGCCGGTGAGGGTCCCGGCCCAAACCAAAAAGGTGCCTTTTTGGTGTGGAGGCCGATACCCACATTCTGGCCAAGGGGGGGAGCCCCCCAAATAGGTATTGTCCCTTTGGTCTGCCAGGGTGAGGTTGCGACTCGAACTCCTGACCAAAGGGTTTTGTTGGCCTCATGAGCCACGCCTCATACCACTGAGCCACGTGGCTCAGTGG
>JAOSBK010000002.1:9779414-9820677 GCA_027568895.1 Erythroxylum shatona
GATTGATTTCTGTGATTGCATAATTCGGTAATAGACTGAGAGGGTGAATTGAATGAAAAATAATTAAATTGGGCTAATGAGAGTTAGGTGATTTAATAAGAATGAGAAATTAATCAAATTGGTAACTGAGTGAAGAGAGATCTCGCATAGGTTCCCAATAGTTTATTGGATAACTTTAGATCTATTTAGGTTTTGGATAGATTGTAAATTGAGCAATTGTAATTTTCCATAATATAATTAGGGTCTATAATCTAGGGTTAATAGTTATAATCCGAGAGAGAGTAATCAACCCTAGGATCATCTAGAATCAATAATGTGATATCCTATTTTTCGGTCTATGCTTAGGGTTTAGCCCTAGATTAAGTATTACATATACATGCATAACATTAGCATTCATACACAAATTGATATTAGAACACACTACAAAGATAGCATATGCACTTAATTGAGTTATTCTGGGGCATGAAAAATGTTAGGTGATCATGATATGAATTATGAATTAATATGTCTTGAATTTTGGTATGATTGGATTTCAATTATTAGGAAATAAATGTTATTAATTGAGAGGTTAATGGATTAAATGTACATTTGGTCAAAAAAAGAGACAAGTGGTAAGAAAAAAATTGATATATGGAAATTAGGATGATTGAGCCATTGGGTGACATTGGGCATAGTTAAATTGGTGACAAATGGACTAGTAATTAAATGACAATTAGATCAATTAGTACGTGACAAGTGGACCAATCTTGTAGTGACATGTGGACTCATTAAAGGGTGACAAATGATAGCATAATGAGTGGATTAGTGGCAGTATAATTGTCGAACAAATGGCTAGCATGCTTTCAGAAATATGTCTTTGTAAGTTATTGACACCTAGCATGTTGATATGGCAAATTCTAGCATCCAAGTTTCTGCTTCCTTTCTTATTTCCTTCACCTAAATTGCTCCAGCGTTCTCCTCTGCACTTTGCTTGAACCTTATCCAAATTGCCGCACCAAAACTAGATTTTTACCTTACACAAAATAGCCAAGAAAACCAGCTGAAAGTTACCTTAATCTTGATGTCCAAAATCAACCTGTTTTCATCTTATGTTTGTGAAGAATTTGCTTGCATGGAGACGTGATTTAATCTAAAGTTTGAGCTGAATTGAAAGCCTAACAAGTAAGTGAGAATTTGAGTTTTATGGCATGTCAAATGATATAAGAATGATGCTTGAATTGGAATGAAATGCAAGTGATGTTAATGATTGATTGTGCTGGAAATTTTTGCATGAACTTAGAACTGTTTCTGTTTTGTTTTTGGTGCATCAAAACTGTGGGATATAGATTGATTTATGGACGAATTAGGTCTGGATTTGAAGTATAATGAAGGTGGATTTATGCCAAAGAAAAATGTTAATTTGATGTTCTCGAATTGGGAAAGAAAGAGGACTATATGCATAATAATGTAAAAGTTTCTGATTTGATCATTTGTGAGTTGTTAATTGAATAATTTTGAGCTAGAATAAGAGATGTTATTGAGGAGGAATTGAAGTATGATTCAGGCCTAATAGAGTTATAATTGATGACCTATAAAGAGGTTTTTTTTAACTTTGGTATAAAGTGTTAAAAAATCTGGAAAAAATGAAAGAAGAATTGCTAGAATCCTAATCTATAGATATCCAAATGGGATTATTTTAAGTTTATATTAAATTATAGACATGTGGATATATTGTTATGAAGGAATCAAATTTTCATTATATATTTAAGAGTTTCAAAATTTGGATTAAAGTTGAGTTTTTGGATTCTGTCATTGTTTGATAATAGTTTGTATAATTTTGGGTATAACTAGCAGAACACTAAACCAAATTGTATGAACTTTAGTTTATTAAAAACTTAAGACATATGGGAACATGTTTTTAGAAGAATGTACTACCTAATTACTTCATTTTCTATGTCATATTGGCCATAAAAAACTGACCCGAAACTTGTCTTGAGAAAATCTGGAAAACTATTGAAGGAATTGGATGGGAACTTTCGAATAACCCATCCCATGATTGTGGGAAGCCATATACGATTGCGGAAATTGCATGGAAGTAAAGAAAATGTTCTTTTGTGTGATTCTTGAAACAATTAAGGATAAGGTATTCAACTATGATGCACTTGGACTTGATTAAGGTTTAAAAAGAACATAATTTGATGTTGGAAATTTTGGTTAAATGTGTGATAAGTTTTGATTGTTAATTGATGTTATACTTCAAGGAAAAGAATGTTGGATAATAATGCATTTAAGTTTGGATGAATGAGTATTGAAGAAAGTAGGGTATTTCTGAATGAGAATTGGGTGAATGTACGAGTATATGTTGCTGGAAAAATTTTGATGAATGTATAGATTTAGCTTGCTAAAATTTCAAATGTAAGTTACCAATTGTGTGTGTATTATAAGAAGCTTTTTGATCATGGAAATGTTTAAGGATAAATCTAAAGTATGATTGATGAATTTGGAGTAAATCAAGTTACTTTAAAGGGACAAACCTGATTGCAAAATGGTAGTATACAAAGTGCGGTGTTGAATGGTTAAGAAAGTTGAATAAGGTTTCATAAAGTTGAATAAGGTTTCATACTCAGGAAAAACAATTGAGCATGCATTGAACATGATATATGTATATATGTACACAAATGAATATGTATTTGATTGATTGACTATGTAATGTGAATTATGTGTGAATTGTATGATTTTAGACGTTCAAGTTGGACGTCGTTCAGACATTGCTGGATCATCCAGGCAATAGCATAAATTGGAGCATAGTGTGAGTCAACCTAGATGATATCACTAGGATTGATTTATTTCTGTTTCTATTTAATTCCTATATATTGAACTGGTAATGAATTGATTGTGATTTGTTTATGAATTCCAGACTTTAATGGTTCGAGGAGTTTGATATTCGGGAATGTATTGGAAGTTTTCTATTTGCATCTGAATTCTAAATGATATCTGTATACTTAACAAAAGTTGAATGCTGGACTTAGGTCTAATGAATATAAGATTCTATCTATGCATCATAAGTGAATGTTATACATGACTTATTCTGTTATTTGATGCATTTCATAAAATGCATGTTCAGATAAAGACATTATGATCAGAGTAGCCAGTCTAAAAGAGTTTTAAGCTCAGAATTCTGCTCGTAGAGTTTTCCTTCATGATTTCTGTATCTAACTGAGCCTAATGGGTCAGTATTTGTATTTGTATCTAAAAGGCGTTCAGTCACAACAAATAATAACGAATCTAGAGTCTCATATGCATTTGCATTTGTCTACTTAAGATTATGAAATATATGATCATAAAATCTTTTCTAAAATTGTGATAATTAAGTGATACGCCATGATAATGTGATTGATTGGGTTATTCATGATCTGAAAAAATGTTTGTGAAATTAGTTGATTGTGTGATATTTGTGTATTTGACCTAAGTGATATCATCAATTATGGTTCACTCATTGAGTTCGCAAAACTTGTCAAAAATTACAACGTAGCTTTTTAGGTATGAAACAAGGGACGTAGTTCCTATGATTTGACTAGAGGAATAATTTGGATTAAGATGTAGCTCAAAGGTCTATCAGTTGACATCAGAGGAATTATAGTTTGTAATTTGTAGTTTCTTTTCATATAGAACTTTTGTATAAGGATAAATATTTGTCGCAATTAATATAATGTAAACTTTTGTCAATGAATGGAATGAAGTGTTGAAGTTTTTAAGTATTGTATATTCTTTATGATGCCATTAAAAGATTATGTTTGCTCTAACATACCATTGTCATAGGATATGTACTTAAATGTCCTCTGGATGTTCGAGTATATACTCTATCGTAGTGGGATGTTACAAATAATCCGATAATTCATAATCGATAAGGTTAGCATTAAAGATAGGTAAAAAAATTTCCCTTTTTCTCAATTGATAGTTCCTTTAGGTTAATTCTTAAGTGTGTGTTGTAACTGCTACTTTGTTAATATTTTTATAATTGACATTTGGAATTGAGTTACATGATTGAATTAATTTCTTTCCATAGTTTTGTTACATCTTGAATTACTACTTTGATTTTAGGATTAGATTATCCCTCCTCGTGGGATCAACACCTTAGTTACTACACGAAAGACCCATATGCTTGCAGATTATCGAGGTTATTAATTAGAATTTACACACATTAGAAAATCACAATTAGTGTATAGACTATGCCAATCACACCGCAACAAAACGATGTGGTAGAAAGGTGAAACAGAACATTAATGGATATAGTTAGGAGTATGATAATTAATTCCTTATTACCCAAAAGTTTATGGATGTATGCCTTAAAATTGCTATGTATCTATTAAGTAGGGTTCCTAGAAGGTAATTCCTAAAACTCCTTTCGAGTTATAGACTAGAAGGAAACCTAGTTCAAGACACCTGTATGTTTGGGTTTGGCTAGTAGAAGCACGTATCTATAATCCACATGAAAGAAAATTGGATTCTCAAACAGTTAGTGGTTACTTCATTAGTTACCCAAAGAAATCCAAAGGGTACAAGTTTTACTATCTGAACCATAGCTCTAGAATTGTTGAAATGGTCAATGCCAAAATTTTAAAGAATGGTGAGGTTAATGGGAGTGTTGAAAATCGAGTTGTAGATATTAATGAAATAAAGGTTGATGTTCCATTACCCATAAATGTTCTTAAACCCACAACTAAAAAAAATGTTGTTTCTGCTTTGGAAGATCAAAATAATCAAAAAAGACATTTAAATTATGAAGAAGCTCCTTATAAAGAGCCTAACTGACCACTAACTCATACAAATGAAATAGTTGGTATAGCTTTAAAGAAACCTGTCAGGGTCAGAAAGTTGGCTATTTCTTATAATTATGTGGTTTATTTGCAAGAGTCGAATTTTGATTATGACATTAATAATGATCTTATTTCGTTTTCACAAGCGATAAGTAATAATAAGTCTGAAAGATGGATTGATTATATGAAAAAAGAGTTGAAATCAATAGCTCAAAATAATGTGTAAGATCTCGTAGACTTGACAAAAGGTTCTAAACGAGATGGTTGTAAGTGGGTCTTTAAGACCAAACGTGATTCGAATGGCAATGTTGAAAAATATAAAGCTAGACTTATTGCCAAAGGTTACACTCTCACCTATCTCAATGAAAGATTCACTGAGAATAATTTTACCATTAATAGCTCAATTTGATTTAGAGCTACATCAAATGGATGTGAAAACAAATGTTTTGAATGGGGATCTTGAGGAGGAAGTTTATATGGATAAACCTAAAGGTTTTTCCATTGAAGGTAATGAAAGGATGGTATGTAAATTAAAGAAGTCAACATATGGACTTAAACAAGCTTCTAGGCAATGGTATGTTAAGTTCAATAATACCATTACTTCTTTCAATTTTAAGGAAATCACTGTCGATCAGTATATTTACTAGAATATCAATGGGAGTAAGTTTAAATTTCTAGTTCTGTATGTTGATGACATTTTGCTTGCTACTAATGACTTGGGTTTATTACATAAGAATAAAGAATTTCTTTCTAAAAATTTTGAAATGAAAGATATGAGATAGGCATCCTATGTGATTGGAATTTCAATATTCCATAAGAGATCATAAGGTTTAATAGGATTGGCTCAGAAAGCCTATTTTGAGAAAAATCTTAAGAAATTTAACATGAGCAAGTGCTCAGCAGGAATAGTCTCTATTCAAAAGGGAGATAAGTTTAGTCTTATGCAATGTCCAAATAATGATGTGGAATGTAAGGCAATTCCATATGCTTCTATTATGGGCAGTTTGATGTACCTACAAATTTGTACAAGACACGACATCAATTTTGCATTAAGGATACTGGGTAGATATCAAAGTAATCCTCATATTGATCATTAGAAGGCTACAAAGAAAGTGATGAGATGTCTTCAAGGAACAAAAGATTACATGCTCACTTATAAGAGGTCTAATCATTTACAAATGATTGGATATTCAAATTCAAATTTTTTTGGGTGTGTTGATAGTAGAAAGTGAATGTTTGGATATTTGTTGCTATTAGCTAAAAGAGAAATCTCTTGAAAAAGTGTCAAACAGCCTGTCATTGCTTCATCCACTATGGAAGCAGAATTTGTAGCTTGTTATGAAGCTACAATTCATGCATTATAGTTACGGAACTTTATCTAAAGCTTAGGGTTGTCGACATAGTAAGCAAGTCGCTATAAATTTATTATGATAATTCTGCAACATTCTTCTTCTCTAAAAATGACAAATACTCCAGAGACGAAAAACAAATGGAATTAAAATATTTTGTCATTAAAGAGGAGATTCAAAAACAAATAGTGTATATAGAACATGTTAGGATAGATCTTATGTTAGCAGATCCTCTAGCTAAGGATTTACAACCAAAGACATTCAAAGAATATGTGCTTAGGATGGGTTTTGATTGTATTGATGATTGATAATAATGTTTGATGATGATGTTTAGCACTCTTGAGCTCAATAATAATATGTTTATGAATTTTATATTTCCTATTCGTTATGTTTACATATACATGATTGTTTGAATAAGAAATTTGTATTTATTTTCATAACAAGTTTGTGGACTATATGCTATTGATATACAACTAATAAACCTAAACGTAATAAGTTCTTAATATAGTAGTATATGGAAGGAAGTATACGACTATACTGAGTATGACCACCATAACCCACATTATGTAAATTGTTGTGTTGAGGTGCTTATAATGTTAACGATTTATAAGATTTAATTTTGCTAGCCTTATGTTATAATATTAAATATAATGATGAAACATCCGGCCAAGTGGGAGAATATAAGAAATATATGGCCTGATGTTATGACTCATATTTTCTATAGGCCATATCAAACTTGGATTAAGGTTTTTGTTGATTTAATAGTACATTAAATCTTGATCGTTAATGTAATACTTGATGGACGTATAAAATTTAGTGCCAACAAAGAAGTGAATATAAATTAGTCATCTCTCTACTCTAATCAAGTACAGACATAATAAGTACAAAAAGAAGGTATTTATGTATTAAGTTATCCATCAAGCTATCGTACAGAAAGAAGATTAAGAGAGAGAAACTAGTTTATAACCTTTACAAGTTCTCTCTGTATCATGATAAGTTTCGCTCAAAGTGATTATTTCATTCAAGTAATTATTGTGTTCAAGATTTGAATAAGTACGAATAATTTACGTGTAATTCATAATTTATATGTTGATGATTAAATAATCAATAACACTTTAAAAATTCAAAATAAAATATTCTTTTAAAAATTAAATTAAAATGATATTAATTTAAGACACTTAAACAAAATCCAAACCACCAATTAGTCCAACTTAATATAACTCATTATCATCTAACATCGCAATACCCGCATTACAGTATGCTACTGTTTGCTAGATTGAATGAATTCTTTTACCAGCACTATGCAAACACTTGACACTTTTGAAGGCTTCCACTAAGTCGAGAAGGCCCACCCATACACAGCCATCAGAATACAAATACCAAACAAATGAAAGGAAACAGATATTATTAATTTGTTTGAAGTAAACAAGTATTAATACCAAAATAAACTAGGGACCTGTAGTTTCATATATTATAATATATTTTCACATATATCGTATAAGTAATAAACTAAATTAGGGAACACTCTACAAATGAAGTGTTAAACCATAAAGGCAATTTTCAGTAACTTCGTCTGTGCCTCACTGGAACAGGTGCTTCACCACGCCCTGGAAATTCCCATCTAGCAATCACACCATCCCAGGAAGAGCTAACAAGAATAGGGTAGTAAGGATGCCAATTACAATCCCTCACAGGAGCATTATGAAAATCAAGTCTTGCAACCTCAGCCCCGGAGACCTGTAACATTTATATTAGAGATCAACTCAATATAAGACATTATTCACCATTGCAATTTGCAGCTGATATCCAATACCCACTAAAACCACTTGCATGTTTGATAATAAGGTCATATTGCTATGTCAAACTGATCCAAAATTTAATCCAGCTTCTTTAACAATTTCCTCCGGTTCTCATGTGCTATTGACTAAAGTAAAATATTGCTAGTGATGTATAACCTTAAATCTGATGATGAATGGAAAACTTATACACGTACCAGATCATAAATATAAACAGATGCATCGCTAGATCCAGTGTAGATGTACCTCTGACCCGTGCTGCAACAAGTTATTCACCAAATTAAGCATCAAAGTTTCTTAAAGCTTAACCAAATCCATTTTAAAAGATGTAATAATCATGGTATAAGCAAATCCCCCAAACTGATGAATCGTTTCAACTTAACCAGTAGTCTGCCTATCAACTACCTGATTGATCACCAACATTTATTTATCTAGTGTCATGGGTCAAGACAGCACATACTCTAGTTTTCAAAATTGCGGTAACAATTGAACCAAGAGATGCAAGTGATGCATTTGGTAGAAGTGACAAGTACCTATATTCTGGAGAGAAGTGACAGCGAATCAGAGTACGCAAGACTGAATGACCTTTGTATGTGGCCAATGACTGATCACAAGGATGTTTCAAGGTCCTAGCATGGGGTGGATATTCCATCCACCTGTAATCCCATTCAGAATCTCTAAGCCTTGTATTGCTGGCTCAGAAGAAAAAATTTAGTGACAATGTCGTGTGACCATAGCAGGAACTATGATGAGTCAAAAAGTGTAACTTTTTCTCATTTAACTTCTGGAACCAAATAAAACAAATAGTACATATAGTGCATGAGGAGTTTTCTTACAAAACCTTGTAAAAGCAATGCATAGGAGATTCAAGTTAAACAAGTTGGACTAGAACTGAGTACAAATATAACTAGATTTCATCTATCATCCAAACTGTCCTCAGAATATGCACCTAAACTACGTGCATGCAAACACTGTCAGTATCACGAATGAGTTAAAGGAATGGACTGCTTGAGTGCTCACCTAAAATGACCTTCCTGTTTTTAATACAACAAAACAGCTCATTTGTACAACATCAAACTTACTTTGTCACGAAAAATCTATACATGGTTCTCAACCTAAGTTTGTCTCTTAGATCAATATGAGCCACTTAAATGTTTGTATTTTCAAAGAAAAATAAATTTAGTCAAGGTATAAAAGAAAGGTGAAGGACAAGTTTATATAGCCCATAACAATTTGAGATGAGTGCATTACTAAATACTGCTTAGCACAAGCATCTGTTGGGGGAAAAAATTAGGCCAAGTATCATTCTTGAGAATAACAATTACTACCATGTAACTCAAAGCTATATGCAATTGAAATGATCAACTACTACCGAGAATAGGTCAAGAAAGAATCAGATATGTAGAAACTTAAAAAAAAGCTACAGGGTGAGGTGTGCATTTTTATTTGGTGGAAATAAGGACATGAAAGCAATAGTGTTGGTAGTACTATGCAGTATTGTAGCCCATCCTTCGTATATCCCATAGTTTCGTAGTCTGATCTTTCCCATTTGAAATGAAGTAACGGCCATCTCCACGACTGTCTAGAAATGTAATGCCTTCAAGATGTCCCATCAATACTCCTGCAGCTTGTCCTTTTGTAATAAAGCAACGCCTATCCCACACCTGCATACATCAACAAACATAGAAAATTGATAGAAAGCTGAAAACTTTCGTATTTTTAAACTACAGTTTCAGCTATTATGAATCCAAATATTCCAAGTTACATTAATTGTTGGTTTAAAGCCAAGAAAGTAAAAATGGTGGTCCAGCCTAGAGCAAGCTATCTGTCAACAAGGATACCATAAAAAACCTCAACTACGATTATAGTTAAAGATTATCCAAGATTCTAGAAGGCAAACAGACAAATGTACCTTACAAAGGCTATCATCACTTCCAGAATAAATGAGATGACCAGTTTCATCCGCAAAACACACTGTATTGACGTCATACTGGAAGAAAATGGAAATCAGGTTTTAGTATCTTATGCATGATAAACCCAACTGAAGAAGTTCAAGAAATGATTAGAGAGTAAAACTAAACCTAAAATGAAACCACTTTATTGACATGAAGAATAGCATAAATTTAGGGAGAAAGTGATGGGGAACAAGAAAAGGATAAATATGGTTAAAAGAGGATAGTGGATTAGAGGAGTAGAGGAACAGATAATTTGATTTTACCGAATGAATCCCTCAAGGAGGATATGCAGGCCCTACTTATGAACATATAGGATAGTTTAAGCAAGCTATATCCTAGCAATAGTCAGCTGGTGAAGACTTTACATCTTGTTTCCAAAGTGGAAAACCTATTTTATACTCGACAAAAGAGATTCAAGTACTAAACACTTGTACTTAAACCCGTTGCATTACGAATACATGGTACTTATGCAGGTAACAATTGGACAGCAAACAACTCCAACTTTCCAAGCTGAATTGTATTTCACCATGGAAATGGTTATTTTGAACACCTGAAACATGTAAAAAGTTGTTTTCAACAATTGCCAATACTATTACCTTATGTGCAGGTATTCGGAGGCTTCGCCTGTTTGCTTCAAGATCATAAACATAAATTGAATTATCACTACTTGCAGCAACAAGTTCACGCCCATCAGTTGAAAACTTCAAGGAGAAGATCCCAAACTCATCATCATCATCATCATGGCCAGTGAAGTCCAAACCATTATGAATTTCCTGCATTACAAGACTTGAAGTCAAATTCAAATGGCCAGCCAGTGACTAACAATGTCGTTCTATACAAATAAATATTTTCATATATACATATACCTTAACTCAGAGGTCGAATCAGACTATAAGTACACAGATAAAATGACAACTCAATGAGGCATGGAACTGGGTTGCGACACACAACACAAAGATGTGCAATCACAAAGTCAACCCCTCGTATATAGCGAACAATATGATGATGTCAACATCACATGTATTGGGTATCAGTACCAAATTACTGGAACTAAAGCATCATGGAGAAGACATAGATGGCCAACATCACATGGCCTATAGTTCACACTAAGTAATAGATAGATGAATTGCACAAGATTCTTTATAATTCACACGAAGTGTTAGGTAGATCAATTGCAAAAGACTCCAATATATCCGTAACAAAGTGTAATTAAAGGACACAGAAATAAGAAAGCAAAAAGATCTCCAACATATCAAATGATGGAAAGCGGATTATTTGGAACATAGTGACGACATAATTCTCTATATCTTTGAAAGGAGAATTCACAAAATCAGTTGCAGCACATACTGTTATATTCGCCAACGAATCTGTCACAGCAGACCCAACAGTCACTATATGGACAATGGGTGACATACTAGAATACACCTGCACCATTTACAATCACATGAAAAGGAGTCAAGACAGAGAAAGTACTGAACCAGAATTTTTCCAAAATGAACAAAGATAAAGATCATAGTATGTCTCAGTGATATTGGGTAGATAAACAAGTATAAGCTACAGGGCAAGTGAAATCCTGAGAAACTTTTTAATATCAAAAGACCCAAAACAAGATGCCACCTTCAATTTACATATTAATTTCAAAGTCCCATATATCTAGCAAATCTAAGTGACATCATCTTTATCACAAATAGAGGTTAAACAAAACTTTAAAACTGAAACTGATCATTTCATTGACCAAGATCTCAAAAGTTAAGGACTTTGTATCATAAACTAAATCACAAAGAATCTCAATTGAATGATAAAAGTTCTCCAAATTCATTGGATAGCAAAATAATTATTCTGGTGCCATTTACTAGTTTGCTTATCATTTTTTTTTCCAACTGACTTCTTTTATGGCCCATACCTTTCTTTCAAACTTTGATCACAAACTTACAAGATAACGCTGATCTGGTGAAAGACATGTATCAGTGATAGTCCATCCCACACCTCTGGCTAAAATGTTCTTCTGAAGTTGCCATCCCTTTTCCACATTATACATCCTAATCTGGCCTCTCTGTTTTCAAATAATATGAATATTATATCAATCAGAAAATAATACCCAAGCAATCTTCCCAATTCAACGAATCCAATATCTTTATGAGCAACTAATTTTGCTTTAGAGTCTGGATTCGTATAGCTCAAATATGAGAGAAACATACCTGAAATCCTGCAATTAAAAGGGTACCATCAGCAGAAAACTGAGAAACATAAGCCCGACTTTTCATTTGATCAACCTTCCAAGGACCGTTGACAGGCAAATATCTACTCAATACATGACAACTGTCCGCCAAGGAGAATCTCCCTCTTCCAGAGTAATTTCCCTCTCGACCAACCAACATCTTCACAGTTGAGACAGGCAGCTTGAACTTGCCAGGCATGTCCCGACCCAAAAGTGCATGCGGTGCTGACCTAAGTTTTGTAAGCTGAGCAATCTCATGATCAAGATGACCAGAATTCTCCTTGGACCCCTGATTCCCACAAGATGAAGTGCCTTCACTTTCATCATCACAAACACGAAACTTCTTCCGCACCCTACTCATATTAAACCGCACTCAAATTTCCATAAATCATAGGCATTCACTAAGCAACCGCCAACGGCATTAACAAAAGGGACATGCTTCAACAGTACAACCAACCACTTGAAAAGTAATCGGCATCAAAACAGTCAATCCTGAGACCATCAAGGCCACAACTTTTTAGAGTTGCAACAATTGAGAAATTAGGAACAATCACTACAGTTAAAAGAATAAAAAGTTCGAGCTTTTTGCCAGTTTTGAACAACTTAGGATTCAAATATTGGGATAACAACTTTCACAAAATGAAGTGAAACGCTATTTGCATCCAAAAGAAAACAAGGAGTGAATAGCTGTGGATTAAAGTTACCTTTAAAAGTTTCTATGGTAACCCAGTTCCGTTTAAGATCCCAATAAGACCCGTAAAAGCTACAAATACTAGATAAGGAAACTATGAATGGTCATGATTTTCTGGGGAATGCATGAGACGGAGAGGAAAGAGTCAAAGCAAAGCCGCAGTTTACATGATAACACTTTTAGAGTTACCAAATACATCGTCTTTGCGTGGTGGATGACTTCTAAGCTAGACACGTAGTTGACTTTGATCACCCACAATAGATTCCCGGTAGATGAGAGGAGATTCCTGGTAGTATTTTAAATTTCCTTTTTAATTTATAAAATTCTTTACTATTTCAAGAGACTTAATCGCATCTCTTCTTTAATGTTACAAATATCGTAGTAGTACTAATAAGAAAGTTGGTGCTACCGTTCTAGTATAATACGATACTAACATCAGTTAATACATAATATTGTTTCACGTAATTTTTAAAAAATTATAAAATATTTCTTGAATTTTTTAAATTGTAAAATAATCACACAATTTATTGTACTATATAATTTTTGTAATTTTACATCAACTTTTTTCTTTAAAAAACGTAATAATATAAATTTAAAATAACAATATTTCTTTATTTCTATTAATAATACTACTCACATATAAATAATAATTACAATTAATATTAAAAATATTATTTAATCATTATATATATATAACTAAGAATAATACAAAGTACTTAAAATGTCACAATTTATATCATATTATGAAAAATAATTACATCACAATGGTATATAATAAGGATAATAAAGGTCTATGATTTTATAATATTACAACAAAAATTCGTGTTGAGGAACAAAACTAAATAAAAGTGAAATATGAAATAAAAATGTTTACAGATAAAAGTTTTATATTTATATTGCATATACAAAATTTAACGTATGCATTAAATACAAGTGAAACTAAAAGAAAGAGAAGAAATGAAAAATTAGAACTTTATTCAATCAAATATTGGCTCAAATTACATTAACCTTAAATACTTATCATTTAAAGAAGAAATCATTATTATTATCATTCAAATTCATTGCATCAAATATTATATTAATACTTTATGATCTATAATTCTCCTACAAATCTGTCTCATATATCAAACTTGATTTGTTATAAACCTAATTTACTAAAAGATTGATATGATCAAGACAGAACGGATTTATAAAATTACTCATTCTATTAAAAGTCTAAGTAAACAAATAAAATTAATTTATTAAAAATTACAAGAAATTATACTCAACTTAATAATAATAATAACATATATTTTTCGAAGCTTTAAATTGATAACATATATTTCTCGAAGCTTTAAATTTTATCCATCAAAGACAAAATTGTTCAATCTTTTACGTTCCAATATATTTATTTTCTTAGAATGGATGAATTTAAATATGCTCTAGCTCCTTACACACCTTGTTCCACTCACATATTGACTTCTAATTCAAATTACAAATATTTGCAATTCTAGAATTTCATTTTTAAATTGATCCTACCAAACAAGTGTAAGACAACACAAATAACCTTATGAACAACTTTGTAGGTTTTTCAGTGGTTAGCTAAGAAGTGAAGAGATTAATTACGTGCACAAAACACAAAAGCAAGTGAAGAATAAGAAGGCAGTCATAAGTTAGTGATTAGAAAAGGAAAAAGTTTAACAAAAAGTAACAGAGAGGAGATAGATTTTAAAATACAAATTGAAGCCTATAAACGGAAGCTTTAAACAGTTGGTATGATTTTATAAAGCTAGAGAAAGGAAGCGTGGGGCAAAAGGAGTCGAAAATTGAGAGAGTCTTATAATTTCATATTTTAGATTGAATGAAATAAATAAAATAAACTTTTAAATGGATATAAATAATTTATTTAGAATATTTGTGATTATTTTTTGTTAGGTCGGCTGTGCTAGGCCCAGGGCCTAAGTCCACATATCCACGGCCCAAGCACAAGTCTACGCATCCACGACTCCTTCCAAGACGTTAGACTCCCATGCAAACGCAAAGACCTACGTACGTAAAGACCTAAACCTAGCATCTATCTCATATATAAGGTATTATTCAGCCATGATAGAGGTACGACATCATAACACTAGTTTTCTCTACTCACATCGATCCCACCCTCACAAAAAGACTAACTTAAGCATCGGAGGGGCTTGCCGGAAACCAACCCCCGGCGTGCCTTGCTTTGTTTTGCAGGAACTCTTGTTGGAGACAGGCGAGTTCATGAATCCAAACGACAACGTGCAGCCTCACCAGAATCAGGCTGAACCAGAACCCAAAAGATAATTCTAACGATTTAGATAATTTTAGACTCTCTTAAAAATCTTAACACCTTTCCTAATTTGTAATTTTCAAGAAATTCTTGAACTACTTCAACTTGTTTGAGGTAATAGCCTTTGTGATAATATCAACTAGTTCATCTTTAGGATGAATGATTCTAAGAGAAATTTATTTCTATCGACCATGCCTCTTATGAAATGATGACCTATCTCAATATGCTTTGATATTCTCGTATGAAACATATGAGAAATAGCTCACATATTATCACAGAAAATTACTGTAGGCTTTGAGATATCCCGTTGCAAATCTGATAGAATTTTTCACATCCATATAGCTTCACACATTGCTTCATTTGAGGTGATAAAATCTTTTTTACGAGTTTGAAATATGCTTCCCTGGAGGGATAAAAATCTCTCGTTTTGAATGTTTCACTTACATATTAAGAAAATGCTTCATGAGTCCCATGTATGACTTCATGAGCTCCTTCATCATAGCTTTTTTAAAAGTTTCTATCATCTCATCATTTCTTCATTTGTAAATTAAATTATCAACTTATAAGCATATAATAACAAAATAAGTATCTTCTTCCTTGATATAAAGTGATGATTCAGATGGACTCTTTTGGATTCCCTTTCAATGAAAATAGGAATTAATCTTCTTGTTCAAACTCTAGGGGTCTGTTTAAATCTGTAAAGGACCTTACAAAGACTTTAAACCTTTTTTTTTCTCTTTTCTTTTCACAATGTAACGTAAGGCTGCTTGATGTAGACTTCTTCTTCTAACTTTACATTGAGAAATGTCGACTTCCCATCAAGCTAAAATATATTTAGTATCAATTGTGTTGCCAAAATAAGAACCAATTTAATGGTCTACATAGGAATAATCGATGCAAAAGTTTCATTGAAATCCATCCCAAGATGTTGTGAGTAACCTTTAGCAATGAGTCGCATTTTTGTTTCTGTATGGTGCCATCTTCATTAAATTTGGTCTTATAGATTTATTTGATGCTAATCACTTCTTTTTCTTTTGATCATTCCACTAAGTCCTAAGTGTGATTTTTCTCAATCATGGCAATTCCTTCATCCGTCGCTTTGTTATAAATTTTTCTTATGAAGCTTTCTCAAAACTTTATGGTTCAATAGCATATTGTGAAACTGATAAATATCATCCAAATAGCAATGTCTCTTTAGCGGAGTTTCTTAATATAATGCATCAACTTGTATGTTGGTTCTAGAATTTCTAGTTTGTTGATTTCCACTTGATTGCAAATATTCATTTTACTGTATAAACAATGGTGATTTAAGAAAATCAAGTGATGGTGAAGTTTGGATTGTATCTTTCTCCCAATTCCATGTTGCCATTTTATAAAAAACTCTTCGAACCACCAATTAAATGTTTTAGGATTGTAGAGTCAAATATCCTTTTGATTTATCACTATAAACAACAAATAAATAATTTTCTTCTTTATCATCAAATTTGTCTCTTTTTTTAAAAAATAACTAGAGTAAATACAACACATCCAAATACTTTAAGATGACTTACTACAGGCTTTCTTTTGTACCATGCTTCTTATAATGTCTTTTAGTGGACTGCTTTGGTTAGGAATTGCTTGAAAATGTAGACAGTTGTATTAATAACTTCAGCCTAAAATATGTTTGGAAATTTTGCATTTTAGCATGATTCATGCCATTTCTTTGACATTTCTATTTTTTCTTTCTGTTACCCCATTCTATTAAGGAGTAAGTCGCACCTTTAGTTGTCTTTGAATTCCATTCTCTTCACATAGTCAAGAAAAGGCTTGTAACAATTAACTCACCTCTACGATCAGTCTTTAGTGTCTTTATTTGATATTTTCTTTGCCTTTCTGTAAGAGCTTTGAATTGTAGAAAGCAAGAAAATGCACCTGATTTTTTATGAAGAAAATCAATCCAGATCATTCTATTGTAATCATCAACGTAAAGTAAGAAATATATGTTGTTACTTAATGATGAAGTGCAAGTTAGACTGCATATATCTACACGAACAAGCTCTAATAAAGTGCATGCTCTCCAAGCTATTTTAGGAAAAGGAACTTGATGCATCTTCCCCTAAATGCATCTTTCACAAACTCCATTTTCTTATTTTATTAGTGGAAGACCAGTAACCATATTCTTTTACTTCAAAATCTGAAGTCCATTATGATTTAAATGATTGTATCTTAAGTTCCAAAGATACGAATCAACGACAATCACATTTATACATTCTAAAATGTTTTCATTTAGAGAGGTAATATATTATTATGATTTATCATTACTACTGTCACTTTTTTTATTCTTTTTCTTATAGAAAATCTCACAATAATCTTTATCAAAAACAAGTTTGTATCTGTCCAACACTCGAAAGATTCTGAGTGATATTAAGAGAATAATAAGATAGCAACAAATCAACGTAATCCCTTAAATCATGGATTATTGATTAAGCAAATAAATTATACCACCAATCTTAGATTATTAACTCAACATAATTTACTTGCCATGTATAGCTGCCACAGACTCTATATATATAGACACAATGATATTAATAAGAAATTGAGTTCACCAATTACCTAAATCTATTATAGTATCAGAGTCCAAATGATGGTGCAATTGTGATTCATGTTCTCAATGGTCTTAGCCCTCAATACTCATCTATTGCCTCGGCAATCCATGCTCGTGACACACCAATCTCATTCGAAGAACTTCATGACAAACTACTTGACCATGAAGCGTCTCTTTGCTGTGATGAAATTAAGAAGTGATGAGCACCAATTACTGCTCAATTCACCTAAAGGAACTCTAATTGCAAAGGCTGAGGATCCCACTATCACCATACACAAAGCCAAAGCCAACAATATAGTCCCAATGCCAATTTCAACCTGCAGCCCCAAAGTGGTCATGCTTGCTGCTCCTCTAATCAAAACAACTAGTATCGCTCCTCTCAACAATTTCCTCCTCAGACTCAAAGGCACAATTTCAACAACAATTCCCACCCCATTTGTCAACTATGTGATAAACCAGGGCACATTGCTCACACATGTAGAACCCACTCTCCATCAAGTCTTCAACCTTTACCCCAAGCTCATCACACGTCTACTTTAACAAGCACATCTCATAACAATTGGGTCCTTGACCAGTGACCTCCAAAATCTCTCAATTCACTCAGAATATGATGGCATTGAAGACATAGTCGGAGACGATAAGAAAATCACAATCTCTTATATTGGCTCTACTATTCTTAAAACATGTTCCAAAAATTTTCATCTTAAACATGGTCTATGTGCTCCTCATCTCACACAAAATCTCCTCCCAGTCTCTTAAGTTTGCTATAATAATAACACATCAATTGAATTTTTCCTTGATTGCTTTATTGTGAAGGATCTGAACACAAGGGTATCTTTGGTCCAAGGTCAGAATAAAGGCAATCTCTACATTTGGCCACCCTCAACACTGCCACTCTTTATAGCACCTCAGGCACACATCTACTCTATCTTGTCCTTCCATCACCAAGTGGCATTAACGCTTACGCCATCCATCTGCTCAAGTTCTCTACAAAATTCTCTTTACATATGACATTTCAGCAGTCAACTCACCATCATTGTCTTACTGTGATGCTTGTTTGTGTAATAAGAGCCATAAATTACCATTTGGCTCCTCCATAATTACTTGCAATAAACCATTTCAAGTGTTATTCACTAATGTTTGGGGACCTGCACATTTATCTTCATTCCATTATCATATATACTATATCATTACTTCACCTAATATACTTGGTTGTACCCTCTCAAGCATAAATCTGAAGTCTCCAAAGTCTTCACTCGCTTCAAGCTACTCATCAAAAAATACTTCAACACCAAAATTCAAAAAGTTTATACCGGCGGCAGTGGTGAGGCGCATGCTCTTGTTCACCTTTTGCAATTCCAAAGAATTCAACATCTAAAAGTTTCACCTCACACTCCTGAACATGTTGGCATCGTTGAGCGAAAATATTACCATATTGTGGAAATGGCTCTCAATATTTTACATCAAGCCTCTATACCCCTCAAATATTGGTCTCTTGCATTTCAGACACCTGTTTACTTAATTAACAGGATGCCAACCAAAACACTAAACCATAACTCTCTTTACTATTAAACTCCATACCCAACTACCACAAACTCTGCATATTTGGACACCTCTACTATCCCTAATTACAACCTTACACCACCTATAAACTAAAACAAAGATCCCAACCATGTATCTTTATTGACTATTCCACTAACCATAACACCTATCTATGTCTAGAGCCCAAAACCAACAAAATCTTCTTCTCTAGGCATGTGGTCTTCATTGAAGACATCTTTCCCTTTTCTCATCTCAAGAAATCATCACCGCACTCCATTACAAAATCTATGATTGGCTACATTTCCCACAATCACAACCCTCCACCAACCCAACTAGATTTCTCCCACCCACCACACCTCTGCCAGCACCTTAATAACCAACCACCTTGACCTCTCCACCACTTGCAAACCCCGACTCACCACTACTTAACACCTCACTGACCTCACACCATCATGACTCACCATCCACCTCAATCCAACCAACTACTTCTACACTGTCTTTAACTAGACTACGCCAAATCCAAACTCACTCTAAAAGCAACATATTTAAACCTAAAGTCATTCTTGATCTCCACCATCTAACAACCTCCCCAAATAGAACCAACTACTACCATCCAAGCTCGAAAATATCCCAAATGGCATGCAACCATGAGTGTAGAATATGATGTCTTAATTTACAACGACACCTGGTCCTTAATTCCACCACATCCATCTCAAAACATTGTGGGATAAAAATGGATCTTTCATATCAAATGCAATCCTGATGGCACAATTGATCGATATAAAGCTCGTTTTATGGCTAAAGGCTTCCATCAACGACTAGGAATTGACTTCAGTGACAAATTTATCCCAGCAGTTAAATCAGTAACAGTTTGAATAATTTTCACCTTAGCCATTACAAATGGTTGGCCTTTACGTCAACTAGATATAAGGATGACAATGAGTTTTCAACCAGATTAATATCTGCACCACCCGATCCTAAAAAATCGATATCGAGGCTAAAAAAGGACTTTAAATAGATGTGGATATGGATTTGGATATGAGTCTAGTAATAACCTGAACCGATGGATACTCATAACTAACCCGTTTTTATTAACTTATTTTTTTGTGTGCACAACTTGGTATCTCCACTTTACTCTTATATAATTTACGAGCTTGCAAAACATGAATGCATTAATTGGTAACCAGAATTAGACACGTAGATAAGATAAAACAACTGACCGCTACTGTAACTCTTTACTTTCGTAAAATGATGTTGAAGATTCGGTCATTATCAGATAACCACACCATCCAGATTGCTTTCTTGCGGTCCTCGAGTAACCAATTCTCTTATATTAAACAAAAAATTAGTTGTAGTCTTCCAAGAAAGAGAAATAGAAAATCTTTTGAAAAGACACTGTGAAGAAAGTCTTCTCAAAGCACCGACTCAACTCAACCATCCACGCCTCGTTTATCACTCATATGTGAGATGCATCTGTTATTTAAAGAGCATGTATGTCATTTAACATAGACGAATTGCTTATGAAGGATACAACTAAGTTTGTGAGTGAAAGTGTAGAAGCAATGGATACCCATACGAAGTCCTCACCTAGTTATAACTGCATTTCACCGTTTTTAAGGTAAAAGGAGTCCCTTCGTATGGCAAATTTGTCTCAAAGTAGATTATGTTAATTAATTCCTTCAATCTTTTATATACCTAATTGATCCTTCATTTACTTTGGCAAGTTCTACTTTTTTACAAAAACAAGTCATATAAAACATTGTCTGTTTGTTGTCTCTTTGCCCTTGTAGGGTGATTGCCTAACCACCCACTCAGTGTGATGATTTTTTGATCACCGGCACCAATTGCATCTCAAGCTTCTCTAATGTTTACTCGCCACTTTATAAAGCCTAGATTTGTAGGCTCCTAGTACTTGGTATGAATTTTTTTTTAATACCATTTTACATTCTCTCAAAAGTCTCATTCTCTCAACAAATTAATTTCAAAGTCATGTTGTTTTTTTTTCCTTTTTCACAGATGGAATAACAAATCAAAGAGGTTGTTTTTTTTGCGACTTATAAGTTAAAAGAGATAATGTCTGAGAATCATCAACAGATCATTAATAAAGTAGTTGAGAATCATACAACAAAGAATTTTTCTAGTCCACCTCATAACGAAGAGGAGCTTGCAGCTATAGACTTTGGTGATCATGGTGAAACTAAAAGCAAGAAGCATACTTCTCCTGTGTGGCCAAAGTTTACTTTGGTGACTGTGAAAGGTGTTGATAAGGATGAGTGTAAGCATTACAAAAGGAATCTTTTTGCTAAAGGTACGAATAGGACTTCACATCTGTACAAGCATTTGATCAAGTATTGTCGAAAGAAACATTTAAGACTTGCTGGAGGCTAGAAAACATTATTAATTAGGAGTGGGACTAAGTCTGATGAGAAAAAAAACATTGCAAACCTACAAAGTTAGCCAGGAGTTCTCAAGGAGACGGTTAGTTAATATGATTGTAATGCATGAGTATCCTTTGTCTATGGTTGATCACATTGGTTTCAGAAGATTTGTAGTGAGTTTAAACAATGAATTTTGGATGATATCTCATAATACATTAAGAAATGATATCCTAAAAATGTTTCTAAGTGAAAAATCAAACTTGAAAAAAATGTTGGAGGATCATGAGTCTAGGATTGCTATCACTATAGACATGTGGACAGATTCCAACCAAAAGAAAAGATACATGGCTGTGACTGGACACTTCATTGACGGAGATTGGGTTCTAAGAAATCGAATTATAAGGTAATTAGTTTTCTTAGATTTAACATGTTTCCTTCCTTATTGACAATAACAAGTTTTCTTAAGATGTTATATGCAAATACTTTGCTTAATCTTTATCTTGGTCACCATATATAGATATAATAATTTCCATGTTTAGTAATTAGTTCCTTTATACATGCTAAATATTAATTACTTAGAGAACCATTCTATGTTTTGTATTTAAGTTGTAATAAATTTTTACAACTTATAGGTTTATATTTGTGCCATGCCTATATACAACGGAGACTCTATTGAAATTTTTAGAGGAGTGTTTGTATGAGTTTATCCTAGAAACAAAGATTTCTTCTGTGGTTGTGGATAATTGTAAAACAAGTTATGCAATGATGAACCTTCTACATGAGAAGCTTGATGCCAATTCTCTTATATTAAATGGAAAATTTTTGCATATGCAATGTAGCGCTCATATATTAAACTTGATTGTCAAGAATGGTTTGGATTTAATAGGTGAAGGGTTAGAAAGAATTTGTGATTGTATTTTATTTTTATTTTGGGCATCAACTCCTAAAAGGATAGAGAAGTTTGAGGATGAAGCCAAGTTTTTGAAAGTTTCATCTTCTAAAAAGTTACTTCTTGATTGTAAGACAAGGTGGAATTCTATTTATTTGATGCTTGAGACAACTTTGCCATATGAAGGTGTTTTCAAAAGGTTGGAACATTTGAATAATTGACTTAATTTTACTTTGCCTAGTGATGAAGATTGGAAGTTGGCAAACATTTTTGTGACAAATTGAGAGTATTTTACAAGGTACCAGAGCTTTTTTCTAGTAGAAAATACCCCACTGTGAACTTGTTCTTTCGACATGTTTGTGAAATTAAGTTGAAGTTATTTAATTGGATGTCGTCTCATTTTGATATTGATAGAACTATAGCTCTAAATATGGTCAAAAAGTACAATGAATATTGGTTTCATATGAATGGAATACTAGCTATTGTTTCTATTTTGGACCCAAGAAATAAGATAGATTGGTTTTTTCTATTTTAATGACATTTATGGAAGTAAATTTAATATTGAGATTGAGAGGGTAAAGAGCTTTCTTTATGAACTATTGTTAGAACATCAAGACAAATATGCTTTAGACATAAGGAACTCTACAACATGTACTAATTTAGTTGTTTCTTCGTCTTTATGTGAGGCTACCCATCTTGGAAAAAATCAAGTAGATTGTGGAGATAGCGATAATTTTTCCATGTATAAGGATTCAAAGAAAAGAAGGGTAAACTTAAGATCTGAACTAGAACATTATTTGGAAGAAGATACAATGCCTTAAAATAACTATTTTGACATTTTGGCTTGCTGGAAGCAAGAATTCAAGTATCCAACACTAAGGATGATTACCCGAGATATTTTATCAATACCTGTTTCTACAGTTGCTTCAGAAAGTGCATTTAGCATGGGTGGTAGGGTTCTTAGACCACATCGCTCAATATTTCATGCTAATACTGTTGAAGCATTGATGTGCTTGCAAAATTGGATGCTTGGAGATTATTCAGGTAATACATATTTCCTTATTAATATTTGCAACATTTGTATTTGAAACTTCTTACATGTACAATTTTCATATTGAATTTTCCTTACAGATTCCGCTTTACAAAGTTCATATGCATTTGCTTCAATCTTTGAAGATGTTGATGCAAGCGAAGAGGAACCGGGTGAAATGATTGATTTGGTAATTCATTTTATTGCTCATCATTTTTTTATTTTTACTTAAAATATTAAATTAACTTATAATTTGACTCTATTTGTGAACATATTTTATTTTCTTATAGGATGATAATAATGCAAATGATATGGAGATAGAGTTGTGAATGTTATGGAGTTCATGCAAAGACAGTTTGAAGTTTTAGATGTTTTAGTTTTTTCTAGTTATTGATTGTGAAAAATATATGTTGTCTACTTGTCTTTGCACTAGACATTATGGTTTTTATTATTCCAATTTTATGATTTTTTAAAGACATACAAATCAAAATCTTAACTTATTATTATTAAATTAATTTTGATTTAAAGCGTTCGCAAAAATTTGTTCTTTATATTTTCAATTTAGAAGTTATATTTTTATGTGCTATATAATCCGATGGATATCCAAAAACTCGCAATCCAATAGATTTGGATATGGATAGTAAATCGTAAAAACTAATAGATATGGATATGGATATGGGTTGAGTCATAAAAAATGGATATGGATATGGGTTGAGTAATACCCGAACCGAACCCTACTCATTGTCATCTCTAGGCCAGAGGTAGAAACCATCATCTCTAAGATAATTAGGTTAAAATTCTAATTAGAGGGGTTAATAAAATGTAGTGCAATGCAATTAATCAACTAATGCACCAGAGATAAGTGTTAAAATTAGGCATGGTAGGTCATTAATATATTGAGAAAGTGCTATTGGTAGGATAATAACGTCCGCTTAGGTTAGTAAAGAGAATTTAATCAAATGGTATTAAGAAATCACGCCAC
This sequence comes from Erythroxylum shatona, assembly GCA_027568895.1. Lineage (NCBI taxonomy): Eukaryota > Viridiplantae > Streptophyta > Magnoliopsida > Malpighiales > Erythroxylaceae > Erythroxylum > Erythroxylum shatona. The sequence continues at coordinate 9,803,915 of JAOSBK010000002.1, forward strand.
TTATATGCCTATTCAATAATCAACCTATTTACACAACTTGTCATTTATCACTATCTAATTGCATTCACTTTACGTAGTTGCATCGCACCACTTCTTCAGCATATCACATTTTTAATATTTTAGCATTAATTTTGTTAATATTCGTGATTAACTTCATTTACATTCTAAAATCAACATTTTTATTTCACACCAATTCATTGGTAAATTAGTGTAATAACACTAAATTAATTTTAGTACCACCTAATCCTCTTGAGAACGATTCTTGAAATTCTCTTTGGTTTGTAACCACTTTGTCCTGTGCACTTGCAAATGAATTTGGCTTTGTTATCGGGCAATTTTGGATTTTAGTAGCAGGAGTAAGAGAGTGCTTTAGTTTGTTTTTTTTGTGTTTGACTTTTTTTTTTTGTTTCATGTGATTTTGTTATCTTGTAATTTAGTTAGTTCATTCCGTTTTTACTTATTTAGTTTTTATAGTTCATTTTTTCTTTTCTTTTTATGTTATAGGATACATGTCAAGGAGCGCCGTTTTTGAGATCCTATAGTCATTGCCTAATCCCAAGAAACTTTTAAGGAAGATGAAGGAAAAGGAAGGCTCTTCCTCTCCATCTAGGAAGATAGAAGAACTTCCCATTCTTGACAAAGGTTCTTTGGACTTAAGTGAAGAAGAAGTCGAATTGCTCCTTCCCAAATGGCAAACGAAAAAGAGCAAAGGAGAATTATTACGGATTACACTTACCCTCAACTAGCGGGTGTAAATTGGTTGTTGTTAGACTAACAACAACGACTCAACATTTCACTATTCCTCCACAAATCATCCAAACGATACAAACTCAAATGCAATTCTTAGGCAAGAGTTATGAAGACGCGAGCGTGCTAAGCTTCGAGCTTTCATCATTGATGTTTACATCAAAACCTTTGATTAATTAGTATAAATCTCTTTTGTCATCTTATAAACCTATATATAGGTGACCTATAAGAGGTTAGATTTATACAATCTAATAACTTAAGAACATATATATGTCTCTTTTGCCATCTTGTAAACCTATATATAGGTGACCTATAAGACGTTAGATTTATACAATATAATAACTTGAGAACATAACTTTCTCTAATTTGCTTTTACATTATTTTAGTCACGCTTATTATTAATCTTTACTCATATTTTCCATTCTCCTACTATTTCAATATCTTTAATTTAAGAAGTTGATGAGCTAGTCCAAGTCCAAGGACAACAATGATTGGTGTAAAACTGTTCATCACATTCTCTTGTATCACTTCAAATGTTTTAACCTTTTGTATACAAATAATGACTGGCCATTTTGATCATTTGGAACAACTTGATGAATTTAGTAGATCTTTTTAAGAGGCTCCAATGATCCTAGATCGAACCTGTCCAATTTTCACAATATGATAGCTCTCCATTTCAACTATTTCTGAAAACATTTCATTCTGAACAACTGTATATGATCATAAATAGCAATATCTGGAAGTACTGCATTTGTCCATTAAAAGGCTGTATTGACTATATGAAAGTGATATATTTTAAATCTAACTTATTAATTGTCTTTATCAAAATGATTAATCGATTAATATATAACTTGTTATCCTATAATAATTAGGGAGAATGTTTCACTGTTCTTAATTAATAATTTGAAAAATTCTTGTCCAAAATGGAATGATACTTTCATTTCTTAATTAAATATATTTAAATTATAGTTAATTAATTAATTTTGATATAATTAATAATAATTAAAATGTTATGAATTCATTAATTTATTAAATTATACTTTACTAAACGAGTGGGCCTTTTGTTATGTTGTCAAAGCATAGATGAGTTGAATTTACTGAGTGACCAGAATCGAGACTTTAAGAGTAAGACGTGACCTTAAATCTCAAGTACAAGTATGCCCATCCTTACTTTTTCTTAAAAAATATAAAATGACGTCGTTTCGTCGTTTCAATCGGACTACAAGCCAAATAATTTTGACCCGTGACCTGGTCAACTCAGGCTAAAATTGACATCCGTATTAGTGATTATTTGAGTTGATAGAGTTGTAATAAATTTAATCTAATATTTAAAATTTTATTTAAAATATCAAATAATGATAAGTGAAAGTTATTTCATTACAAAGAATATGTAAGACCAGGAAATCACTTTAAGGTTAGAATTATAAATTATTAAAGATTTTCCTTATTTTTTAGGAATATTTTATTTTGGTACTTAAACTTTTAGTTCTACTACACTTAAGTTTCTTAATTAAAACTTTGTCAAATTACATTCAAAAATTTGAAAAATCATTGATTAAAACTTTATTTTGATCACCAATTGAGAAGTGATCAACACATGTCGATTTCTTTAAATGTAACACATTTAAATAATTATTGTAGTTATTTAAATTAAGTAAATGTCCTTGATTATATTTTAAAAAAGTTTAAATAGATTGTCAAAAAGGTGAAATTTTATCCTTAAAAATAAAATTTTAAAATTTGTTGATTTCTAATTTTATTTTATAAAATAATATAATTTATTGCACTTTATATATTATAAGAGTAAGCAAAATATCTTATGCAATGTATTTAATAAAAATGATGGTGATGATAGATTTTGTTACTAAAAAACTTATTATTTTTGCTATTTTTTGAATACTATATTTTTTGTATCTTATATATAGATCAAGCATAAGTATAATTAAGTTTAAAATGAAATTTAACTAAAAATAACATATGAGAGTGAAAGGTGATTTTCTTAATGTATAGATAACCTTATTTATACATATACTAATATATAAAAATATCAAATCTAAACAAAAATTTCATATCAAAATTTATAAATACAAGTATAATAAAACAATAACAATATAAATAAGATTATAATTAATTAGTAAATTACTACTTTTTGAGTTTTTAATTGAATATAAGTAGATTGATAAACATATATATTATATTTAGTAGCTATTTCATTTACTGCATAACATATGCATATATCTTATAAAAAACATAAAAAATTTAATATCTAATAAGATAAATAAATAAATAATTATATTAAATACTGTTGAATATTATATTATATTACATTTGATTATTTGAATTGTATTAATGTTTTGATGTATTTATAAAAATTGAAATAAATTGCTATGCATATAAAGATTTGCTCTAAATTTAATTTAAGGAATTTTAAAATAAATAAATAAATAATTTTTATTCGTCAATACATCGCTCCCTACTTAGCGAGAATATGGAAAATGTTATAATACACGTACTGTAGTCTTTCTTTTATATTTTTATAAATATAATGTTTCTGTGAGGAAAATGTTTGAGCTCGTGACTTTATGATTACAAATGATTAACTTTGTTGGTCGCTCCAAGGTTCATCCTCAAATAAATAATTTTTTAAAATTTTAATTTTTATTAATTTATAGTATATCATATTAAAATTTTGCTAAAATATTATTATTAATTAAATTGTAGATTTATTTAATGAAGACAAATTTACAAAAGTTTGAAAGACTTATTTAGGAGAGCGAATCCAGTACAATAGACTGTATCTGTATGCTCTAGTCTGTCTCGTTCTCCACGAAATATCAATCAACCAGCAACTCCTCTGCCACCACAGCCATGTCGTCCTCCGATCCCAATAAATTGATTGCTAAGGCCGACAAATTGTGAGTCCCTCTCTCTCTGTCTCTCATTTCAACAAACTTGTCCTCTCATGTGATTGCAGCATCGAACTCTTTTTACCATCTTTCAAGCCATAAATGGCATGCGCGATTTGATCTGGATCTTTTTGTAGAGTGATTTTGATTACTTTTTGGGATTTTTATCATCAGAACAAAACTTAGTTTTACAAGGTGGAATGCTGATTGGGCAACTGCCACTCAGTTGTATGAGCAAGCTGGTTTGTGATCTAATCTCTCACAAAGGTGCTTCTTTTGATTTCTTCTTTAACCTACTGGTAATTGTTGGTTATTTCGTGTTCTGTGACAGCTAGTGCTTTCAGGGTTGCCAAGAATTATGAGAAAGCTAAGGCTGGTTTCGAAAAGGCCTCCAAAGGACAAGAGATGCTCTCTTCGTATCCTGACTGTTTTTTTTTTTTAAAGCTTTGTTTTGATTAATTCATGATTGTGTAGACGGATTGAATTTGTGCCCCTTTTGTTGTTATTGTATTCTTTATTGACCAAAACCAGCCCTTGGGATGCTGCTAAACACATGGAGTCTGCTGCTGGTTTAGCAAAAGAACTAGGTAACTGGAATGAAGTTGCTGACCTTTATAGAAAGGCGTCCGAGTTGTACATGGAGTGTGATAGACCACAACCTTCGTCAGATGCTTTGGCAAAGGCTGCTCGGTAACTTTTTCTTCTTTTCTTACTCTTCTTGTTCCTGGAAGATACAATTTTTTTAGCTTGCACATTTTAATTTAACTATATTTTTGAAGTTCTTTACCTTCACGGTCAACTTTGGGTCACTGTCCATATTCAATGCTTATGAGAGATAATATAACTTGATCTTGCTACCTTTTTCATCTGAAGTTCAAGTTTGGATGGTTAAATTGGAATGTTCTCTTATCACTTGACGGTATATTTGGGGATGCTTGATTTCAAAACATACATATTACAATTTTCGTCATGTTTGCTAATTGCACATTGTTGCCTTGCAATAATTATGGTGATTCCAGTCAATTGCACATTTGTCTTGCAGCTCTCTTTTTGTTGGGGTAAATTGCATGATGACCTCTGTTTCCGTTGTTATTGGACAACCCTCGTTAGTTTCAATTTACTTTTAGAGGTCCCTGAAGTTTGATGATTATCAAAACAGTACCTTGACACTATTATACTATGTAATTTATGAAACTGTCAGCAAAGTATTGTAAGTAGAAATATTTTCATTTTGTTAACCAATTCTGTTTGTTAAAAAAATAAAAATAAAATCTATACTGACGAAACATGTAAAAGAAATGCCTCTTTTACTAATTGTCAAACTATAGGAACAACCTTCGAAGCTAAATTCAAACAGGGTGGCGTTTTCAACATTGAAACTATTAGGGGTCTTATTACAAATTACATTTCTTGTTGCATTACTGCAATTGTTCTCCCAGTCTGATGCAAATATTGGTGATGATAATTTAGCTTTTGAATGTTCTCTCATTTTGTTTAAGTTGCGTTCAAGTTTTGAATGTTGCTATATTTATTACTGCTTTCTGTTTGTGATGCCGAATATTGCAACTAATAACTTTTTAAAGTTAAATATGCCTCACTGAATCCAAGTCTTTGAGCGGTCTTGCTTGTCATAGTGCTCTAGAAGATGCAATGCCTGATGCTGCTGTCCAACTGTATACTGATGCTTGCGTGATTCTTGAAGAGGATGGCAAGGAACAGATGGCCTTTGATCTTTATCGTGCAGCTACCGCCCTCTATATAAAACTTGAGAAGTGAGATGCTTTTTCTTGTTTCTTTGTTATTCTCGTCAAGAGTTTTTAGGTGGGAACTGTTCTGCTTATAAACCCAATTTCAGTTAAGCAACAACTATTATACTTGTCACTTTTTAGGAGCTATTCTACAAGCTTTCTACCTTATCTGACAATCAAGAAGACTTAACACTGATAGCCATTTGTTGGGGTAAAGTACAACGGTGAATGATTTTTATGTTATAAACGCTGCAGGTACACAGATGCTACAGCGTATATGTTGAGATTAGGTGTAGCAGCTGACAAATGCAATGCTAGAAACAGCCAATTCAAGGTGGAAATGAGTGCTCGCGCTCTTCTTTAATTTCTTTATATTTGTTCCCTCCTTTTCTGCTTCAACAAATTTTCAGAATTGTTGGGAATCTAATGTGCGAATTCTAGTAGGGATCTAGATTGTTTCTTTGACAAGTCTTCTATCGTTTCAAAGTAGTTAAACATTTTGTTTAGCAATTCTTGGAACCTAGTTCTTTATCTATGACTTGAGGCCTGAAAGTTCAGTTGGTCGCTTTGGTGATTTCAGGCCTACCTTAGTGCCATTGTTGTGTACCTTTACGCCCATGATTTAAAGCAGGCAGAACAGTGCTACAATGATTGCTCACAGTAAGTGGCCATGTCTTGGAGCCTCGAGAAGAGTTTGCCTGTGGGATTTCATGTTTGTTTTTGGGGTTAATTTGTATTATATAAAAAAAATACTTACTACTTTTCACTTTTTCCAGGATTGATGCTTTTTTGGAAAGTGACCAAGGCCGCTGTGCTAGTAAACTACTCTCTGCTTACAGGGAAGGCGACATTGAAGAAATCAAACGTCTGGCTCAGTCCAGCACTATTTCACATCTAGACAACGTGGTATGTTAAACACATCCCCTTGTTTTTCTAAGTTGCATTCACTCATCTCATATTGATATTGATGATATACTCTGGGATTATGCCTTTTTCTCTAGAAATATGACAATACAAGTTTTTCTATGTAACTTTCGCAAGATCTAACCTTGATCAAATGGTGACAGATAATCAAGCTTGCTAGAAAACTACCTACTGGTGATTTAAGTGGATTCAAGAATGACGGTGGCAACGAGGAAGAACAATTGGACGAGAATGATCTCACATAGTTCTCATTCTGAAGATTCTTTCTATTAAGGGGAAGGGTTGCCTTGTAGACTATGGAATTTGACCGAGTGTTTCCACTGATGACCTTCGTGCTTTAAGTGTGTTTGCTTTTCCTTTTATCATGTAAATCCGTTTTACAATCTGTTCTCTACTTGCCATTGTTGAAACTATACTGAATTTATCTGATATAGATTGTATATAACGTTCCCATTCTGAGGCCATCGGAATAGTATCAGAGCAAACCATAATAAATTAAAATGTACCAACACCATTAAAATTAAAACATAAATCACTTAATTAACTAAACATTCACTTAGACATAATTTTTATTAATTTAATGCGATTCTAATTACTCATATAAGCATAATCTACTGAACCAACCAAGAATGTCTTCCAAAGTCTTATCGTTTATCATCATTTCGTTTGGAGGGAAGACATTGTATAGATTAGTTGGTTATGTTTCAGTTAGTTGTTACTTGTTGGTGTTTATGATACTCATAAGTATCCGCCAAAACACATACTCTCAGCACTCTCCTCTAGCAAATGGCCACCTATCACCCTTCACTCTTACTCTCCTTCCTCTCCCTTCTCTTCCTCCTGCTAGCCACTCACACCCTCACCGACCCCCTCTCTCCGCCGCTGGCCACCACCCTACCCGACTCTAATATCACTTTCATACATAGCACTTCCCCAAATATTACACAACCTCCGCCACCTTCACAACCATTAATACCAAAACCGTTTTCATCGTCACCGTTATCACAACAACCACCACTACCTCAGGTACACCGCCAAAACCAAATAGAAAACATAATCGACGCACTCATTGGCTCCGGCGACTTCACCGACTGGGCCAACGTTTTCTCCGCTGCTGACCCTTCCACCTTTCCTTTCTCTGCCACCTTTTTCATCCCCGCCGATGACTCCTCATCTTCGACCGTCTCCGCTATCTCCGCCAACCCTTTTATCTTCGCTTACCACACTGTCCCTCAACGCCTTTCATTCGCTGAACTGTGTCAGCTTAAGCCTTTTTCTCGCCTCCCCACTCTTCTTCCCGCCAAAACCATTCTCATTACCAACAACTCTGTCTCCAACTTCACTCTTGATGGTTCTCGCCTCTCACATCCCGACCTCTATACAACGGCGATAGTGGCCGTTCACGGCATCTCTAAACGCCTGGACTACTCTGCTTATGGAGATACTGGAATCAAGCCTTTACAGCCGCAACCGCTTCTGCCACCTCCACCGTCACCAGTTACAATGATTGTACCTGCAGGCGAAGAGATAGTTGGCCACCACAAGGGGGATGCGAGCCACTTGTCTGCTAAGGTTTTGGCTGTTTCCTTGGTTACTTGGGCGGCTTTCGTATTAAAGATTCAACATTGGAGTTGATATGGTTGAACACAAACAGCTGTTCTGGTTTCTTGTATTGTTTTCGTATCAAAGATTCAATCTTTTAGAGTTTATCATAATGGAAGAAATGGCAAGAAGTGAGTGTATAGTATTAGTTTCTGATAGGCTTCATGTTTTGAGGTTCTGGGGTCTTTGGAACGCTCGTTGAGGACTCTATTAGGATCTTGAGTTTCTAGTTTCGAGATTCAGTTGAACAGTATTAGGTGCAATTTCTCATTATTGATCTCGAGTTTATGGATTCAATATACAGTCTTTAGTTTGTTTCTTGCTATCCAAGTTAAGTCTGATGCAATTTGGATGGAAAAAAGAAAAGGAATGAAGACATTGTTTTCAACTCATTTTCATCATCTAAATATGGATAAATGGAGATGTGATGTGGGTGAGCATCAGTACATGTGGAAAACGCTTAATTGGCCATACAAACATGTCATTCACTATACTACAGTTGTAAGCTAGATCCCTGTACATATATAGACAAACAGAGGTCAGGATCAGTACAGAAAAGAAGAGCAAGAGCATCCTGGGAATCAATCGACAAGTGTTAACTTGAAGGGAATGAAAATGGGTTTTCTCTTAATGGTTAGTTTCCTAGTAATGTAATACACATCAGTAAAAATATTAGCAAATCAACTTCTGTATCTGCTTCTCCAGTAGGCACAAGACAAAATATTTGTCAAAATTTTTTAAAAGAATGGTCTAACCTGTGGGAAGAATTATCTACCTAACCTAAAAGAGAGACCTAAGAATTCTGTTTATTTATCTGTACTTCTTTCCTGAATCTCTTCAATCAATGTTATCAGTGCCATTCTTAATTCAGCACTTTGTTCCTCGCCGCAAATTATCCTGTGCATTAACTTTAATTCTTCCGGATTTGCTTTCTTAAGTAGTCCTTGCAGCACATGCTGCACTTCTTCTACAGGAGGAAGACTTCCTACTATGTAATCATGGCTCCGGTCCTGTTTATGGGGTGTGAAATCAGTGCGAATTTCAGCCTTTGTTACTGCAAGACACTGACCAAATCCAACTTGGAACTGATCAACTTCATTCATATGACAAAACTTTGTGGGCTTTTGATTCCAGTACTCCATACACTGGTGATTTGCATCAAGAGCTTCAATTGCCTGGAATCATAATGGCGAAAAATCAGACCTCGAACAATTTAATCCACAAGCAGCATCAAACAGCTTGGTGACATTAGATGTCTCCACCTAATAATTATTACAGTGATAAGAAATGGAATATGACATGTCTGGTATATTTACCTGAATAATTGATTGAGATTCAAAACCAAACATTTTAAGCCCATCAATGCTCTCTAAAGGCCGCAAAGGGGGCAGATCACTTTCTCCTAGGCTCCTACGTCTTACAATTTCTTCATTTAATCTTTGCACCACCATCTCCCAGCACATATCCGCTGAAATGTTCGCAAATGCCTCTTGTGGGCATTCTTCCAATGACACCTACATGCATAATTCAAATGTGAGTCAAGTTCAAATGCAGGTCCTCCAAAGCTCAACAGTCTGATTTTAATGATCTATTTAGCTATTTCTACAGCCGGGGTTAATAATTGGAGTTGGAAATAAAGCACAATTTGGCAAGAAAAAGCTCACCTTAAAAAGGGGGCCAAGGAGCCCAGCATCCAGCACTTCTGAGATGTAGCTACAAATTTTTGTTGGATTAAGTACACTAAAGAATTTTACACGGCTTTTGAATCCTGTACTCAACCACAATGGAACTGTGTGAGTAATTATTATAATGAGAAGTAAATGAAAAAGGAAGAAAATTTTTATCTCAAACAAATTTCTTAAAACAGACTACCTTTTGGGAATATGGCCTTCGAATTGCACCAAAGTTTCCCAAATATGATGGATCCAATATTGATTGGTTCAACATATGAATTTAACTCCAGTAGGTTGTTTTGAAAAGTCGAAGATACTCCTTCCTCCAAGCTGTCAAGCCTTCTGGTATCGGAGAAACTGCTAGGTTGCACCGTTAAACACGGAGTTGGAACGAAAAGATCGACACCAAACAACTTATTTCGAGATGTACTGGTATCGCTAAGGGACATTGGATACGAAGCATAGTCTCTGTTAATTTCTTGAGAGCCCAGTGTCTTACAATGACCAACAAATTGTGCACAACCAGACTCATTTCTTGGGTCCAAACTCCGGACTTTCTTCCTCTTGTGTAGTGATGAAACAAAAATCTCATCCTCCTCTGAGATATCTATCTTGTGTGAGCGATCAGATGCACGCAAAATCTCACTTTCGTCATCAATGGACTTGGGCAGAGCATGATGATTCAAATCTATGCAAGCCTCTTGCTCTACCTTGGTTTTGACAACTGAATTTTTGTTAAAGACGTCATTCTGACCATCAGCTTGGACTACCTCTGAAGAAGCATGACTACCAGAGCCAGAAGAAGCACTGATACCAAACATTTCTTCTATTCTTGGAGAACATGATTGACTTTCTTTCAGCTTACAATTATCAGCTCGGAATGACTCACCCATAAGATCTAACTTGGATGGACAAGTATCAATATAACTAACAGAATCCAGACCAAGTTCTTTGGTTGCCCAAATTCTTAGAGCATCAAGTCCTTCCTCCAATGCTTCAACAAGCATGTTTAATTCATCCAGTGTATATCGGAGGTATACAAATTTGTGATCCGTTTCACATGAACAAAAATTGTTAGCATGTTTAAGACAAGCAAATTGATCACTGGAACAGTCGCAGCTTGCAGCAGATAGGTGCAAATCATAAAAGCACGAGGAACATTCTCTCTCCTTCAAATCAAAGTCCTTTTCCATCTTTTGCAGCTTAATGTGAGTTGGAAGATGTTGTAGTCTTTCTTCCTCCTTCAGTATTCGTGTCTATGAATGTATGCAACTGCTTTAGTTCACTTTAGAGTATCCAAATTTTATACGCAAAATAGCACAAACATGAGAATGTGTTTGCATCAATGATAACAGAAGAGGAAGGAGGAGTACCTTAATTGCCTTAGTAAGCAGCCCATCCTTGCCACATACTCTTCTCCACCTGATATTTTTGTCAGTTTCCTTCCGAAGAAGCATTAGCTCCCATAGGGCCTTCACTGCTTCCTGTGCTGCTCCCAGCAATAGCTTGTCATGGGATATTGAGGTCTTGCGACACTGCATACTGTACAGTTCAACTGCATTCTGCCCATGTACTAACCAATCAACAGGGGCAACATTAACCGCCTCAGCACAGTTGAAGCCACAATTAAAACCAGAGTGGTACGCCCTTGGAAAAGTAAGAACAAACTCTCCGGCGTGCTGAACAACACGATATACTGGTACAGATTCAGCTTTCAGAAATGAAGGTGATAACTGAGTCACCTGCCACCATGTATAGAATAGTTACTAGATGTTCAAATAGATCCTAATTGGTTGATGTGTCTATATGTTTAGACCAAAAAAAAAAAGAAAAAGCAACTATTCTATTACCAGTTCATTCAGCAAATCAGGCTGTTCATCAAATAAGTCAGGCAAATGTTTTCTCATTGTATCCTCCAAATGAGTGGCATGACTTCCGGGTACTCCATACCATACCTTTGGATCACCCCAATGTAAATAGTTCAACGAGTACAGATGGTGGTCCTCAACATGCTGCTTCAAATGTAAGAGAAAAACACCAGAAAGAGAAGTTAGACGGGCATCAATAACATATAAATCTGCAACAAAGAAATTGAAAACCAACATCACAGGCAGAAGGTACAATAAAGAGAGATTAGACATTAGGCTCAAGGTGAATATAAGAAAATTGTCTCTCAAAATGCACCGCTCAGGATTCCTAAAATCAATTTACCGCAATAGTAGTATAAGAACTAAGAAATTTTCACTCCTACTCATCTCTGTTTCTTACAGAAAAATTCAGGTGTTAAGACTTCTTCAGCCCAAATTTTATTTTCCACTTATCATATATAATTTTTAAAGGAGAAATCAATTTACCGCATTAGCAGTATAAGAACTAAGAAATTTTCACTCCTACTCATCTCTGTCTCTTACAGAAAAATTCAGGTGTTAGACTTCTTCAGCCCAAATTTTATTTTCCCATATATAATTTTAAAGAAGAAATAAAAAGTAAAACATAGAAGCTCACAAAATATTCATTATTGCATTTCGTATTTTTGAAGGGAGATATTAATAGAACAAAATAAATAAGAAATTGAAGATTTTTGCATAGTTCTTGCACATCAAAACCAAAAGTAATACTGTTTGTTTTGATATCATACAAGATTTTGACCTACCCAACAAAATGATGAGAAGCACATTCCAACATATAGCCATGGCACTAGAACTCCAGAGATATCGCTTTCCTCAAAACACAATACAGAACCAGGAAAGCGTGGGAGATTATTTAAATTCCAGCCAGACACTACATACTGTTTGCAATCATCATCAGTTACCAAGGATGAACCCTTGGGAAACCCACTTCCAAATGCTCCTGTTTCTAAGTCAGCTCCATAGTATACCTGAGGATGTTAGAAGAACATAAATTAAACAGACACAGTGAAGCAACAGACTAGAGAAAGAATAAAAATACCAGGAGGACCATAACCTACCTCAACCTCATCAGTTGGTTGCTCAATGATCCGCCAGTATTCACCTTCGATATCTTGAATAGATGGTTCCCATTTAAAGTATTCGTTTGCACTGGGCTTCATTTCATCATTTAGATCTTTCATTTCAAAGTAGCACTTTTTGAAATGATCAGCATATTTTTGAAATTCTTGAAGTGTGAAGTCTGATCCTGTCTGGAATCCAAATTTCTCAACACTTGATTGCATACAAGAATCAGCCTGTGTTCTGGCGCTTCCCATTTTTGAGTTTCTCTTTCTTTTTCGCTTCCGACTTTTATACTTCTTTCTCATAGGCTCCCTATTTTGAAGCAAGTCTACTTGTTGAATACGTGTAGCAAATTTAGCATGTTCCCATATATCTTTCTCTTTGAGGCGACAAGGTGGATTCCATGAAGATGGAGGGACTATCCTGCATATACCAAAGGACTCTGCTTTTGAGCGTATCTTTGATATGTAACCAACTGCATCTTCAAATTCCTGTAAAATGGACCATCAAATGTATTTAAATTTTAAAAGAAAACAACACTAAGTTATAAGCAATGACATCAAATCTATTCTTTTGTTTTGTATTTTTATTTGGTTAACAAGATAAATACCTCTATAGTTGGATAAAATACAGGAGCATCATCAATGCTAGGCAGGCAAGTTTCATCTGGAACCCATCTGGCTGTTACCTGAACAACATTACAACAATGTTACTGCGAGCATCATAAGTTGAAAGAAAAATGTCAAAGAGCTGCACCAACATATCATGTGCACCCATTGTAATTCAGATGTGTGATTGACATCCTCTGCCTAAACAACTTGAAACTAAGGGAACCCAAACTGTTTGTAATTTCCTTTCCCTGTTTGGTGATGTGTAGTAAATTCGTTAAATTTTAGAGCCCAAACCACTGATTACCAATAATTCTACATCCAAATTATATATAAGCTAAAATCCCATTAGTTATCATAATTCCATTACACGAGTTTAAACCTAGGTAGCTATTTAATACCACAGAACAGAGATAATAACAAGCTAGATATCTTTCTACATGCACTCTTCTAGCATTATTCAGATGTGATATGCAGTGCAGATAAATTTTAGGACAACTTTCACTTTGAGTACCTTTCTATTTCGAGGGCTACCAGGGCCCTCAAGGGTATTGTCCATTTTAGAGTTCTTAGAAGATTGCTCCTGTAAAAGATATCATGGACAAGAAGGATATATAAATATCACTGAACTAGTATGCGAACTATTAAAGGCATATGCTAAAACCAAAATATGTAAAAGGTAATCTTTCTTCGAATACAAACAAACTGATACCCACAGGAACAGTGTACGAACGTGTAAGGACCTTTATTAGAGAAGTCAGGAAACCCTAGAAAGAAGAGGATCAACAAAAGATAACAAATATATTCAAAATCCAATCAACATTGAAAACCCACGTTCATAACAAGAAATCTAATCGTCAAAACAAAGATTTACAAAAACAATGATCTCATTAATTAGCTATTTAACACTTCAATCAATATTGGAGAAGACAAATCCGATCACTAAGAATAAATGCATAAAGAACCTTTGAAACGAGATTTGCAGAGCAGCAAGTCAATACCAAATACATAGCAGATACATTGTTGAGTCATAATTGCACATAGAATTTGTAAGCAATTCTAACCTCGTTAACTTGAAATTATGTAGTAGCTGTTAATTTGCACTGTTCCATTATCTGTGGAAAACAGGAACAGCAGAAGGAAGTTGATGATTCCAATACACAACTTGACCTGAAAAACACAACCTTTGTACAGTGACCTAACCGAACGCAATAAAAAACCAAGGAAAACAAATTCCCAGGAGAAACAAAACACTTGCTCTTCCTTTGGCGATAAAAACAAAAGCTATCCCACAAATCCTATGTAAAGCAATAATACTATAAGCAAATAGGAAACAAAAAGCAATCAATTGCAACACAAATCCTACAAAAAGGTGTTTCCTTTCTTGTGATCAAGATTATAAAATTCAATGGGAATTGAAAGAGAAACAACAACCTATCTAAATTCTTAACCCCCTATCAATTTTTCCACACAATAGAATAGATTCTCTAAACTTCACACGGAAACAATGCACAAAATAAAATTTCCAAAAATACCCACAAAATCAGAGATTGACTTGGTCATAATAATTTGTACCTTACTAAAAACCAAACGAAGAAAGTGATATTCTTTGTGGTTCTTCACAGGCTACCTAGGCTTAGGGCTAGGATATTCATATATACATTGATTCAAACAATTATAAGGATTTGTTCATTTTAAAACATTTCGTAAAAACAAACTGTGGACCGAATGCACGCGTGTGGGGGATTATAATGTAATTAAGAAAAATCCTAAGGAAGGAATTAGAAATAAGAATAAAAAGGACCGTGTTCCTGTTTGTTGGATCCAGTAACTTCCAGTACAAGACAAAGTCGTTCAAACTGGGTGTTTTTAGAGAGAGAGAAGAGATGTTCTAGAGAGAGAGATCAACGACAGGTGGGATGAGAAGGGATGAGAGGCGACGGTTCAAAACCCGCCCAATCGCACCGAGTCCCGCACGCACGCGGTTTTAACGGAAACCGGTGGAGGACCCCTGATTTCTCTCACTTTTCATTATAATATTAATACCAAAAGTAAATTAATTAGATGAGATGGAACGGTGGACACTTATCCGGCTCTCTTTCTACCACGTAAGCAAAATGCTCCGAGCCATTACACTTATGTCATTCAGTTTATTTTAATAATTTTTGTTGTTAAAAATTAATATTTTTATTAATTAGTTAATTAAATTTTATAAATTAATTATAAATTAATTAAAATATTTTTTTAATTAAACTTCAAACAATTCTTTTTAATTATATTTAAATTTTATTTAATTTTTAATTAACTTTATAATAATATAATATTAGTTTAATATTTTAAACTTTAAACTTCTTGTCTTATCAATTTAACTTCTGATCCATTTTTAAAACATTAGATATAATGCTTATCATTAGTTTTCGTAAAAAAATTAATTACAAACAAGTTTACGATTAAGATTTATTCAAGTCATTCAACAAGTAAGCCTCGTAAAAGAAAAAATCGGTTCAACTGTTGACTAAACATATGATCATCGATTAGTGTGTATTTAACATAATGGATTTAAGCTTATTATTTAAATTGAAACAACTAAGATATATTCCCTCTTATTCAAAATAAGTGTCATTTTAGAGAGATGTTAATTATTTAAAATAAGTATTATTCACGATTTTTCATGCATGTTTATAGTTTTATTTCCAAAATTATCATTTAATTTCTCTCACATCCTAATTATACAGATTACATTTTCAAGGCAATTTAACATGCAATTAATAAGGATATATCAAACATTTCACTAATTTTCTTAATAAGTGTGTCTTTAAAACGACACTTATATGAAATAGGAGGGAGTATATTTTTTAAAATGAATAAAATTTGTTAACACAAACAAAGCTTATACATGTACAAGGTATAAGAATTATCTAGACAAATAGCCATACAACTGATTAAGTAAATCTATGCTAGAACAATAATTGCTAGTAACAATATTACATCATTTAGATTTTAAATCATCTATAAGTTTTCCATTCTTTGGTTGATCTTGAACTGAACTTCGCATGCTAGTAAGATTTCCTAGTTAATGATAGCATCTTTAAGTTTTATAACTTCCCGTCTTTGACTTGTGTAAAGCCTGCTATTTCTTTCCATATATATAGTAGATGAAATAAGACCATGCACTTTTTAGAATGACCCATCTTACTTCAAGTACTTGCACACTTTGTTGGCTCATGTAATCATATTTATCCAATCAATCCGTGCACAATAGATCTGCATTATGTTTTGTATTCTCAAAAGATTAATATGTTTCGCTTCAAATAAATTGGAATAAAATAATATTATTTTATTAAAAATATTAACTGACTAAAACAATATCATTTTGCTAAATTTAGGGGTTGTTTAGTTTTACTTTTGTTTTTCTGTTGTTATTTTTGGTTTCTGTTTTTTTTCTAAAAAAAGTGAAAACCTGTTTAGTTGAGATTTGTAATATAAAAATTAAAAATAAAAATCTTTTTGGTTGAAATTTCTAATAAACTTATTATTATTATTATTATTATTATTATTATTATTATTATTATTATTATTATTA
>JAOSBK010000002.1:9820777-9831169 GCA_027568895.1 Erythroxylum shatona
TTGTATTGGTGAAAGGGGCCCAAGTGGCCATTGAAATTATTATTGACTGTATGTGATGATTGGCTTCCGCATAGTCTGTGGTTGTGATTTTAAAAAAAATTTATACTGACTTTTGAATGATTGAGTGCATTAACACGCCACCCTCGCAGAGCTCGAACTCGGATATCACCATCGATGCCGGGTTCTGGTCTTGCGGAAGTGGGGTTTTACACCTTCAATCTTAAAACCAACCCCACTAGATGAACCCGATGCCTTCGTCAGAACAATGGAAGGTAGTCGATTACCTGATCTTTGAATTGTCACAAAGTTGTGTCTTTCTCTCAAGTAGCTTCCAAGACTGGTTTATTTTTCTCTGTCCTCCGATTCTTCTTGTGGTGCCCCAATATTCGATGATCTGAAATCTTCTCAATTTGCTAATTGAATTGTTTCCGTATCACTGGTAGAGCTCTTTTTACTTGACTCCTTTTAGGATCTTTTGAATCCTTATGATATGGTTTAAGGAAACTCACATGAAAAGTAAGGTGTACCTTTAAATGCTCGGGTAACTTAAGGCGATAAGCTATATTTATGATCTTTCTAAGGATCTCGAATGGCCCATCATTATTTGGTACCAACCCGCGATGCACCTACTTGCTACTAATCTTCTTCTAAATTTAGGGAGTAAGTTTGAGAAGTACCTTATCTCCAATGTCAAAACTGAGTGGTCTTCTCCTTTGATCCACATATTTCTTCATCCGTTTGGAAGCTTTGCAAAGACTATCATTTGCTTCATCCAACAATTCTTGCTTTTCCTTCGTAAAACAATAAGCAACTGGACATTTTCCTCCCAACATTTGCTGAGTTATCTCAAGAGGAGTGAGTAGTTGTTGTCCCAAAACAACTTCAAAAGGACTTGTGAAGTATCAAGTAAACTTAGCCAATTTCATTAACTTGTACTTACATAATGCGGCAAGTATTCCTCCAAAAACCCATGGACCGTTTCCGTTTAGTCATCCATTTTTGGGTGATTCTCAGTTGAGAATTTCAATTCACACCCCCATCATGTTGAAAAGAGACGTCCAAAATTGACCAGTAAATCAAGCATCTCGATCATTTATTATGTCCGTCGGAACCCCAAAATGCTTTACAGAAAAGCTCCGTAGCAACATTTGAGGGACACAAAGATGGAGTTGGTATAAAGACCGCATAGTTGGAGAACCTATCAACTTCTACCATGATTGTAGCCACGTCATCCATCTTTGGAAACCTGCGAATGAAGTCTATTAAAATCCATGGTTTTTCGAAAATTGGCAAGGGTTGTAACAAACCTGCTTCCTCGTTTTCAGGTTTATCCAATTGACAAACAAGACAAGGTTTGACATATGCCTAAATCTCGTTATCTGCCTTTAGCCAATAGTAAGATCAAGAAATGAGCGCTAACATCCGTTCGACTTCGGAGTGACCAGCTTCCTGTGAATCGTGTATCTCCTTCATTAATTACTTCCCCAAGGCATCAAAACTTGGCACGTACAACTGATTATTCTTGGTCATGAGCAACCCCTCATCATCAAACCAAAATTTTCTCACAACACCCTCCTTTATTAGCTTCACAATTTGGTCATAAGTGTTATCCAGTGGGACTACTAGTTCAATTTGGTCCAACAAGTCCGATTCCACTCGAGTGATTACATTCAAGGCTACAAAGACTTCCTTTCTACTAAGTGCATTTGCTACATTGTTTTATCTCCCCGATTTGTGCTCCTATACAAACTCAAATTCGACAAGAAACTCTTGCCATGGGGTTTGCCTGCAAATAACTTCTTTTGGGTCCTAAAAATGGTGTTAGCCACATTATTCGTACGAACAACAAACCTAAAACCTAATAAGTAAACCCGCTAAGCTTCAAATCAATATACTACTACCAGTATCTCCTTCTTATGTGTGGAGTATCGTTGCGTAGCATCATTAAACTTGCGACTTTCAAATGCCATCAAATGTCCTTCTTGCATCAAGACTCCACCAATAGCTTTGTTTGAAACATCCGTGTGTATCTCAAAAGGGAGATCAAAGTCGGGTAACTTCAACACAGGTTCAGTTGAAATTTTGAAATGACAACGTTCAATTTCTTGAAGGTTTCTTGACATGCTTCCAACTAACACCACTAGGGATGGCAGTGGGTTTTCAATCTGGTTAATATCTGCACCACCCGATCCTAAAAAATGGATATGGAGGCTAAAAAAGAGTTTTAAATGGATGTTGAAAAATTGATGTAGATATGGGTCTAGTGATAACCCGAACCGATGGATACGCATACCTGACCTGTTTTTATTAACTCATTTTTTTGTACATAACTTCACTTTACTCTTATATAATTTATAAGCCTGGAAAATATGAATGCATTAATTGGTAACTAGAATTAGACATGTAAATAAAACTATAATAGTATTATAGTGATTTAGATTCTTATATCACTATAATAGTACTATAGTGATAGAAATCCTAGACCAATTCTCTTATATCACTACCATGCGATTCAGATTTTTTTTCACTTTATGTAGTCTTCCAAGAAAGAGAAACATAAAGTCTTTTGAAAAGACACTATAAAGAAAGTCTTCTCAAAATAGTAAAGCACCCACTCAACTCAACCATCCACGCCTCATTTATCACTCATATGAGAGCTGCATTTGTTATTTCAAAAGCTTGTATGTTGTTTCACATAGACGCACCGGACCAAAGGTTGTCTCTTTAAAGAGTGTTTATGTCATTTCACAGAGATGAATTGCTTATTAAGGATACAGCTAAGTCTATGGGTGGAAGTATGGAATCGATGGATACCCATACGAAGTCCTCACCTGGTTACAACTGCATTTCACCTTTTTCTAGGTAAAAGGAGATTATGTTAATTAATTCCTTTAATCTTTTATATACCCAGACGATCCTTTAGTTACTTTGGTAGATTTCACTCTTTTACAAAAACAAGTCATATAAAACATTGCTTGTTTGTTGTCTCTTTGTCCTTGTAGGGTGATTGCCCAACCACCCACTCAGTGTGGTGGTTTTTTGATCACTGGCGCCAAATGCATCTCAAGTGTCTCTGATATTTATTGGCCGCTTTGTAAAGCCTAGATCTGCAGAGTCTTAGTACTTGGTATGAATGTTTTTTTCAAAATACCATTGTACATTCTCTCAAAAGTCTCATTCTCTCAACAAATTAATTTCAAATTCATATTGTTTTTTTTTCCTTTTTCACACATGGAATAACAAATCAAAGAGGTTGTTTTCTTTGCTACTTATATGTTAAAAGAGATAAGGCTGAGTGTTGATAAGGCTGAGTGTAAGCATTGCAAAGGGAAGCTTTCTGCTAAAGGTATTAATAGGACTTCACATCTGTGTGAATATTTGATCAAGTATTATCCAAAGAAACATTTAAAAGTTGTTGGAGGCTAGAAAACATTATTAATTGGGAGTGGGGCTAAGTCTGATGAGAGAAAAACATTACAAACCTACAAATTTAGCCATGAGTTCTCAAGAAGAGAGTTAGTTAATATGATTGTAATGAGTGGGCATCCTTTGTCTATGGTTGATCACACTGGTTTTAGAAGATTTGTAGTGAGTTTAAACAATAAATTTAGGATGATATCTCGTAATACATTGAGAAATGATATCCTAAAAATGTTTCCAAGTGAAGAATCAAAGTTGAAAAAATGGTGGAGTTTTATGGGTCTAGGATTGCTATCACTACAGATATGTGGACAGCTTCTAACCAAAAGAAAGGATACATGGTTGTGATCGGACACTTCATTGATGGAGATTGGGTTCTACGAAATCGAATTTTAAGGTAATTAATTTTCTTAGATTTAACATGTTTCCTTCCTTATTGAAAATATCAAGTTTTCTTAAGATGTTATATGCAAATACTTTGCTTAATCTTTATCTTGGTTACCATATATAGATATAGTAATTTGCATGTTTAATAATTAGCTCCTTTATACATGCTAAATATTAATTACTTAGAGAACCATTTTGTGTTTTGTATTTAAATTGTAATAAATTTTTTATCATTTTATTTTATAGGTTTATATTTGTGCCATGCCCACATACAAAGGAGAATCTATTGAAATTTTTTTAGGAGTGTTTGTATGAGTTTAGCCTATAAACCAAGATTTCTTTTGTGGTTGTGGATAATTGTAAAACAAATGATGCAATGATGAACTTTCTACATGAGAAGCTTTGAAGTCAATTCTCTTATATTAAATGGAAACTTTTTGCATATACGATGTAGCGCTCATATATTAAGCTTAATTGCTAATGATGGTTTGGATTTCAGGTGAAGTGTTAGAAAGAATTCATGGTTGTATTTTATTTTGGGTATCAACTCCTAAAAGGATAGAGAAGTTTGAGGATGCAACCAAGTTTTTGAAAGTTTCATCTTTTAAAAAGTTAATTCTTGATTGTAAGACAAGGTGAAATTCTACTTATTTGATGCTTGAGGCAGCTTTACCATATGAAGATGGTTTTAAGAGGTTGGAACATTTAAATAATCGACTTAAGTTTACTTTGCCTAGTGGTGAAGATTGGAAGTTGGCAAACATTATTTGAGACAAATTGAGAATATTTTACAAGGTAATAGATACCCTACTGCAAACTTGTTCTTTCGACATGTTTGTGAAATTAAGTTGAAGTTACTTAAGTGGATGTCGTCTCATTGTGATATTGTTAGAACTATGGCACTAAATATGGTCAAAAAGTACGATGAATATTGGTTTCATGTGAATAGAATGCTAGCTATTGCTTCTGTTTTGGACCCAAGACATAAGATAGATTGCGTTGAGTTCTATTCTAATGACATTTATGAAAGTAAAGATAATATTGAATTTGAGAGGGTGAGAGCTCGCTTTATGAACTATTGTTAGAATATCAAGACAAATATGCATTGGACATAAGGAACTCTACAGCATATACTAATTTAGTTGTTTCATCGTCTTCATGTCAGGCTACCCATCTTGGAAAACATCAAGCAGATTATGGAGATAGTGATAATTTTTCCATATATAAGAAATCAAAGAAAAGAAGGGTAAACTTAAGATCTGAACTAAACCATTATTTGGAGGAAGATGCAATGCCTGAAAATAACTATTTTGACAATACCTATTTCTATCAACACTGAGGATGATTGCCTGAGATATTTTATCAATACCTATTTCTATAGTTGCTTCAGAAAGTGCATTTAGCATGGGTGGTAGGTTCTTAGTCCACATCGTTCAAGACTTTATGGTAATACTGTTGAAGCATTGATGTGCTTGCAAAATTGGATGCTTAGAGATTATTTAGGTAATATATTTCCTTATTAATATTTGCAATATTTGTATTTGAAACTTCTTAGCTGTACAATTTTCATATTGAATCTTCCTTACAGATTCCACTTTACAAAGGTCATATGTGATTGCTTCGATTTTTGATGATGCTGATGCAAGTGAAGAGGAATCGGGTGAAATGATCGATTTTGTAATTCATTTTATTTCTTATCATTTATTCATTTTTACTTAAAATATTAAATTAACTTATAATTTGACTCTATTTGTTAACATATTTTATTTTCTTATAGGATGATAACAATGCAAATGATATGGAGATGAAGTTTTGAATGTTGTGGAGTTCACATAAAGACAATTTGAAGCTTTAGATATTTCAGTCTTTGTTTTAGTTTTTTATTGTGAAAAATATATGTTGTCTTTGCACTAGACATTATGATTTTTATTATTTCAATTTTATGATTTTTAAAGACATATAAATAAAAATCTTGACTTATTATTATTAAAGTAATTTTGATTTGGAGGGTTCGCAAAAATCTGCCCTTTATATTTTCTATTTAGAATTTATATTTTTATGTGCTATATAATCTGATCAATATCCAAAAACCCGAACAATCTAATGGATTTGGATATGGGTAGTAAATCGTAAAAACCGATAGATATGGATATAGATATGTATATGGGTTGAGTCATAAAAAATGGATATAGATATGGGTAGAGTGATACCCGAACCAAACCCTACCCATTGCCATTCCTAACTAGACATCAACAATGCGTTCTTATAGGGCACATTGACAAATGACGTCTTCATGGAACAGTCACCTAGATTTGTCAACTCTCATCATCCACACTTTGTTTACAAACTTCACAAAGCCTTTTATGGTCTTCGCCAAGCTCCAAGGGCAAGGTATCATGAATTTTGTTAGTTCCTTTTCCAAATCTGCTTTTCCAACTCATTATGTGATGCCTCTCTCTTCATCCACCACAGCACCGATAACACTATATACTTGTTGGTTTATGCCGATGACATCATACTTACAGGGTCTTCCAATGAACTACTTCAAAAACTCATTCATGACCTCGCCAATCGATTGTTCATCAAAGATTTTTGGCTCACTTTCCTACTTCTTAGGAGTTGAGGCACAACCAACCACCGATGGACTACTTCTTTCCAAAAAAAATACGTATGAGATATCCTTAACAAAACAAATATGCTCAATGCCAACTCAGTTTCAACCCCTCTATCCTGAATCACTCAAACTCAATGATGGAAATGCCCTAACTGATGTAACACAACATCAGTAAATTCTTGGGTCCCTTCAGTATCTCTCACTCACAAGGCTTGATGTTTCCCATACAGTCAACAAACACACACAATTCATGCATCATCTTACTATAATACACTAGAATGCAGTAAAAAAGGTCCTTCGCTACCTCAAAGGCACCCTTGATCATGGGTTACTCATCCACTGACAATCACGTCACACCGTTCTTAACGATTCGTGATCCACTACTGCATATATTATCTTCCTTGGCAACACACCCATTAGTTGGAGCTCCAAGAAACAACATATTGTGGCCCGCTAGTCAACTGAAGCTGAATATCGAGCCATCACAGCAACTGCCATGGAACTCAATTGGATCACACAACTCCTTTATGAACTTCACATCAAAATTTCTCACACTCTCGTCATCTACTGCGACAATGTTGGTATAAAATATGTTTGTGCCAATCCTATCTTCCATAGCAGTATGAAGCATTTTGCCATCAACTTCTTCTTCGTTCAAGACCAAGTTGCATGAAATCAATTGTGCATTTCACATGTTCACTATGTAGATCAACTAGCTGACACCCGTGTCAAGGCACTTCCTTGTCGACAATTTCATCTTCATCGATTCAAAATAGGCATCTAACCTGGATGTTCTATCTTGCGGGGGCATGATAGCAGCAAACCAACGTAATCCTTTAAATCATGGATTATTGACTACGCAAATAAAATTAAGCCATTAATAACAAATTATTAACTCAACATAATTCACTTACCATGTATAGTTGCCACTAACTTTGTATATATAGACATAGTGATATCAATAAGAAATGGAGTTCACAAATTACCTAAATCTATTATAACAAACATCTCTAACACATTTTCCTTTACCTCCTTTAGAATTGACAGCAACAATAACTCTTCTTTCAATTTTCCCTCAATTGCTATCACCAAGTTCCACTTGATAAGAGAATGATCCATCTAACTCCATAAAGGTCTTCTGATGTCCTATAATATGGTGACTCCATCCACTAAGTACTATACATTTGATTTATCATAAGAACCACCATTAGAATAAAATAACACTTCCATATCTTCTTACTGTAAATTTATTGCAGTATTTTTAACACCAAATTTCTGTTTATGTTTGAACTAATTCCTTTCATAATGATTCACAATTCTTCATCCAGAACACTTAAAATAAGAATCTTTTAATTTATGCCCTGCAGCGAGAGTAGTACCAAAGTTTTGTTATTGAAAATCTTAATTTTCCTCTTCCTCTTCTAGCACCTCTTCTAGTACCTCTTTCTTTATTTTGATTTCTACTTCCATGACCTCTACCATAATTTTCTTTTCTTAAAGTTAAATTGTCTTTTAGTTTATATTCTGCTTTTGAAAACTTATCTAAAATATTGATTTTAGTTTTGAATGCCTACTCCAATGTTTGGCTAGAATACAAACTAACTCTTTGTTCATATGCTTCAAGATATCCATGAGCTCATAAAAAGTAAGTTACAAGAGATCTCTTGTCTCCTCAATAACATTAACCATGTGTTCAAATTTTTGGAGTAAGCTTCTAAGAACTTTTTCAGTCATTTTCTTTGATGAACAATACCTCTACAACTTTTTAATTTTATTAATAATTTCAGCAACTTTTGAGGAGAAATAAATTTTATTAACTAGCCATAAAATTTATTTTATGGCTAGTTACAAGACTTTTGCAAAGGTACAGCTCTGGCAAATGACTTTTCTTTTCTTATTCATCTTCGAGAATATAATATACATTTATATAAAGTCATAATCCCAAACGGTTATTCCCAAAACTTATTATAATTTTAAAAATAATTACAAATTACTTCTTAACATTTGTATCTAAATCATTTTAGGTTGTGAATATCCTTCATGCTCCACGCCTTTTGTCACAAAAGAAACTTTATGTGAGTTCCATCCATAATTGTGTAAAGTTGGGATCTGTTTGTTCATAACTTCATACATTGCTCCTTCTAATCATTAAGACTGGTTTAATGTGTCTCGGCTAGCAATTTTCTAGGTCTTCAGAAAAATAAACAATTAGAACAAGAAAGTCATATATTCCTGCTACTACTACCGCGTAAACTGTTAGTAATGATGGATAGAATGATTATCTGGCTTTGGAAACCAACGTTTAGAGTATCTATATATGATTTATACTTTGGCTACTTACTTCCTTTCCAGAGCCATTAACTACCTAATTGCATTGGGAGGTAACAGAAAATGAATAACTATTCAGCTATAAACTTCTCAAACAGACCAACAAAAGAAAAAAAATTATTATAGAGACTTGTATGATAAGTAATTGCCTAACAGTCAACGGCTAATATTTAATTTTCTGCCAATGAAAAGGTGATGTGCCACCATCTTACTGTTATCTGAACTGAAGTACGGTTACCACCTGAGCAAGATGAAAACAAGGTTCCCCCCAGTCCAAGTACTTGGAAGCTAGATAAGACAATTTCTTTCCTGTAGCTTGGCCCAGCTGATGGCTACTAGTCACATGTTAAGGACAATCGTACTAATTGAATCTTGCAAATAAATCAGATTGGTTTTTTAGCTATGAAATAGGCTTATTGTCTATCTTGTCACTTTCTCCGATGTGGGAGATTTTCGAATTTAATACTTCTAATACTCATTTATTTCATCAGTATACCAACCCAATGTATTCCTGAACATGTATGTATACACAAATAATGGACATTGCATGTGGATTCGCTTATCACCGTCTTATGGAATTCTAAGTACACGATACGATTCTATTTTCGAATTTACAACTGTATAAATTAATCTCTGATCATATTCAAAATCGCTGATGTTGTTTGGTTGTAATTGGCTAATTGCAACCATCTTTATGGCCTGTAAATTTTTATTTTGTAGCCACTTCGAATGTTTTGCGAAACCATAGGGCAGCCTTAACGTGATTCGTCAATGGATTGTGTTATAATCGTTCCTGACAACATCTATATTTCTACCATAGACGTCGTATTTTTTTAAAGATGACTGATAAGATTTACATACAAAAGCATATGTATGTTAGAACGTGGGTATTAACACAATAGAAGAGCTACATTTGGCTTATATTTCCTATTTAATAGTTAAATTTTAAACATTTGTTGTTTATTTGATTGACATATCGTATTAAAAATGATAGATATATATAAATTAGACCTCTCTTTACTAATTAGGGTTACATAATGCTTTTAATCAAGTTTTTGTAATCGCAAGAGAATTAAGAAATCAATTTTAACCAAGGACGTGAAGTTTTCAAACTCTTTTTGATAATGATATTTTTCTTATCAAGTAGGCAATATTATACTCTTATGATTTGTAATAATTGTTTATTCATGATCTTAAAATTATGCTAATTTTGATTTATGATATACATTTACATTTAGTATTAGAGCATATATTTTGAATAAATAATTTATTTATCTATTTTACTTTGATTATTCGATAATGATTGCCAAATATTTTGATGTTTGAAGAGTTTTGTGATTATTCAGTATTAATGATTTTTATTAAAAACTAGAAATATAAAGTGCATTTTTTATATTATTATCTCATAAGTTGATACAATAAGTCTAGTGTATCTCTTTAGAGAGGAAAATCATATAATGTCTTATATTTCTTATTTAATGGTGGAATAAATTTTAAACATTTATTTTGGTCATTTGATGGACACACACACACACACACACACACACACACACACACACACACACACACACACGTACACACACACACGTATATAAATTAGACCTCTTTCTACTAATTAAGGTTACATATTGCTTTCTATCAAG
>JAOSBK010000002.1:9846007-9861596 GCA_027568895.1 Erythroxylum shatona
GCGTCTGTTGTTCTTAGCGTCTGCGTCTGCGTCTGCTTTGTCTGTCTGACTTTCTTCTGTCTGACTTCGTCTGTCTTTCTTTTCTTTTTATTAATTCTCTTTGTTATACATCAAAATCATATCTTAAGTAAAGTCATTTGGACTTAACAATAGACTAGAAGCAAACCCAGTTTGAGGGACATATATGTTTAGGATTGTCCAGTAGAAGCACGAATTTATAATCCACAAGAAAAGAAATTAGATTCTGAAATAGTCATTGGTTACTTTATTGGTTTCTTAGAGAAATCTAAAGGATATAGGTTTTACTATTTAAAAAATATTCAAAGAATTGCTAAAACAGTCAATGTAATGTTCATTAAAAATGGTAAAGTTAGTTGGAGTAATGAAAAACATGTTGTGGATACTAGTGAAATAAGGTTTGATATTTCATGGCTCAATTTGATTTAGAGCTACATTAACTGAATGTGAAAACTACCTTTTTGAATGGTGATCTTAAGGAGGAAGTTTATATGGATCAACTTGATGATTTTTCCATTAAAGCAAAGGGTGATATGGTTTGTAAACTTAAGAAATCAATATATGGACTTAGACAAGCTTCCCAACAGTGGTAGATTAAGTTTAATGATGTCATAACATCTTTTGGTTTTCAAGAAAATATTTTTGATTATTGTATCTACTGAAATATCAGTGGAAGTAAGTTTATATTCCTAGTTCTATATGTTGATAATATTCTACTCATTGCTAATGATTTGGACATATTATCTAAGATTAAAGATTTTCTCCCTAAGAATTTTGAAATTAAAGATATAGGAGAGGCATTCTATGTGATAGGAATTTCAATATTCTGAAATAGATCACAAGGACTGGTAAGGTTGTCCAAACAAGACTTCATCGAAAAAATTATAGAGAGATTTAATATGAACAAATGTTTAGCAGGGATTGTCGCAATATAAAAAAGGGATAAATTTAGTCCCATGCAATGTCTAAATAATGATGTGGAACATAGGCAAATGGAATCTATTCCATATGCTTCTATTATTAGCAGTCTAATATATTTGCAAATATGTACGAGAGCTGATATTAGCTTCATGATTAGAATGCTAGGCAAACATCAAAGTAGTCCTCATTTAGACCATTGAAAAGGTATAAAGAAAGTCTTGAGATATCTTCAAGGAATAAAGGACAATATGATTATGCATTGAAGATAAAATCCATTAAAAATAATTGAATATTTAGATTCAAATTTTATTGGATGCATTGATAGTAGAAAATCAACGTATGGTTATTTATTTCTTCTAGTAAAAGGAGCAATCTTATGAAAAAGTGTTAAACAATCTGTCATTGGTTCATTCACTATAAAAGTATAATTTGTAGCTTATTTTGAAGCCACAATTTATGCTTATAGTTGCAAAACTTTATTTCAGAACTTAAGGTTATTGACACCATTATTAAGTTGCTAAAAATTTATTGTGACAATTCTACAACAATTTCTTCTCTAAGAATGACAAGTACTATAGAGGTGCTAAACACATGGAGTTGAAATATTTTACCTTAAAAAAGGAAATTAAAAAAATTATAAGTGTGTATTGAACATATTAAGATTGACCTTATGATTGCAGATCCCTCAACTAAAGGCCTTCCACCAATAATATTTAAGGAACATTTTCAAAGAATGGGCCTAGGTTATATTGATGATTGTTTTTTATGACTTTTTGACACTCTTGACCTTAATAAAGTTTCTTTTTGTCAATTTTCTTATATATTATGAATGTGCATATGTAAGTATTATTAAATAAGAAATAAAATTGTCTATAAGACATTAATGTAGACCTTTATGATATTTATATCACTAATGTTACCTAACTTGATACATTACTAGTGTTGTGGTATATAGAAGAAAGTATACGATGTTGAAGTGTATGACTGCTATGACCTGCATTATATGATTTGTTATGTTGACGTAAATTATGAAGATATTAAGATGTTTATTTATGTGCACCTCATGTTTAAGCCATTAAACTAAAGCTTGAAGTATCGAGCCAAGTGGGAGAATGTTAGAATGTGGCCCATTAATAGTTGAATAAACCTTAATTGTCTATTTTGGTCATTTGATGGATGTATAATATTAAAGATCATGGATATATAAATTGGTTTTTCTCTCTACTAATTAGGGTTACAAATCATTTTACATCAAGTTTTTGTAATCACAAGAGAGTCAAAAGAGAGAAACTAACTTTAATCAAGAAGTGATGTTTCTCAATCTCTTTTCAATAATGGCATCTTCCACTTCAAGTATGCAATATTACATTCTCATAATTTTTAACCATTGCTTATTTAAGATCCTAAAGTTATTAATGTCAATTTTGATTTATATTATAAAGATCATGTTTTTTATACATGGTATTAGAGCATGTGTTTTGCAAGAATAATTTGTTTGTCTATTTTATTATGATTGTTTAATGATTATTGCCAAATATTTAATGTTTGATGGGTTTTGTAATTATTCATTATTAATGATTTCTACCAAAAATAAAAAAGATTATTTTTATTATCACTACCACATTTTTACGCATCGATCATTCTCATAATAGTTCTCATATTATGGAAGATTTTTTCATCATGTTTAATTACACATTGAAGCTTAGTTGTTGAATTGTACAACAAGTCTATGGTCTAGTCTCTAGATAATATCCAAATCTGTTTAAATAAATATTAGGCAAAAAATAAGCATAATGTGTATTGTTGAGAATTGACCTATAGTTGTTCGGTGAAAGTCAAACACCCCAACCACCAAACAATAAGGAAGAATTAAACTAAGCATAATGTTCATGCTGGGAATTTAGTGAAAGTCAGGCCTCTTAACTACTAGAAGACATCAAATTATCAGTTAAAATTTCACTATAATTATTATCAGCATTCAAAATTCATATATATATATGCTTATTTAAGTTATTTTTATTTTTCTATTTCTATAATTTATATGAAAATTTTATTTTATTCTCATGGTATGTATTATACTAATTTTATTAATGATTTCATATTAGTTTTATGCATATTATTATTAAAATTTAAAATTATGTGTTATGTTTTAAATTTATACGTGACATTATAAAAGGATAATTTGCTAGTTCTCAAAGTGGTCAAATTAATAATGAGAATTTTGGTCATATATAAATAGTCATTTATTCATAAAATATTAATACCTATTATTGAATTAATTGGATTGACAAATGATGTTTACTAGTTGATATAATTTTTGTTTTCTTAGAGGTAAATTAATACTTTATGACTAATAAACATAATAATCAAATATATTATATATACAAAGATATTGATTGTATTTGATGAGTTTTTGTTTGATTACCTGATAAAGTTTATGTGACATTAAACTTATGATAATATATAGTTGAGTTTTTTCAAAAAAAACCTACAATATATTATAAATATTTAATTGTTTGAATGTGATAATTTATTGAGTATTTATGTATATGCAATTAGTTATCTTCATTCATATGCTTCTTCTTAAATCGTGTTTAATGGTTTAAACACTCTAAACGGTGCGAATAAGTCAATTTTTATTTAGGTGTTCTAAATCTTGATTTAGCATTATTGGAAGAAAAACCTATTGTCATTATGGATACCAGCAATGAGGTTGAGAAGACAAATTATAAAAACATGATAAAGGTCTAACAAATTGTGTCTTAATTTCATACAAATGACTATTTCCAACAATATTAAAACCACTATTTTAAAATTGAAAGTGCTAAAGAATACCTTAAATTTATGGAAGAATGTTTTTGTTCTGTAAATAAGTCTCTTGCTGGTACTCTAATGACTGAACTCACACCATGAAGTTTGATAGGTTGCGGAGCATTCAATAACATGTCTTAGATATGGCAAATATTGTAGCAAAATTAAAGGCCCTAGATATGACTGTTAATGACTCCTTTTTAGTAAAATTCATTTTGAACTCATTACCTCCCGAGTATGGACCTTTTTAAATTAACTACAACACTATAAATTACAAGTGAAACGTTAATGAATTGTCTAGTATGTTCTTTCAAGAGGAAACAAGGGTTAAGAATCAAGGAGTTCATTCAATTAACCCTGTAGGTTAAGGAATTAGTAAGATTCACAAGCCAATAAGTAAGAAATTTATAAAGAAAGTTCATGTTAAAGTAGCATAAGTTATTGCTAATGTTGATAAGAAGAAATAAAGGCAGATAAGTGTCATTTCTATAGGAAAGGGATGTTATCAAAAAGATTGTTTGAAATGTAAGGCTTGGTTCAAAAGGCAAGGTATATCTAACCTTTTTGTATATTCCAAACTAAATTTAATTAAAGTTCCTTCTAATACTTGGTGGCTTGATTATAGTGCTACTACTTATTTTTCTTATGTTATGCAGAGATTCCTTACAATTCAAACCATAAACTCGACTGAAAAGTTTATGTTCATAAAAAATCATAGGAAGCTCCCAATTGAAGGCATAAGGACTCATCATCTAATATTAAATACTAGTTGCCAACTGGATCTAATACAAATTCTTTATATACCTTAAATTTCTAGAAACTTAAGTTCTATTTCTAAACTTGGTAAAAGTGGATTTAGTTTTAAGTTTGTTGATGTTTATTATAGTTTATTTAAACATAATTCCATTACTAGTTTTGGAATTCTTAAGCATAGTATAACAAATAACAATTCAGCTTAACTATGGCATAAACATTTAGGTCACGTATCTAAAGAAAGATTGGAAAAGAATAAAATTCTTTTGAATTTAAATTTAACTGATCTTGATGTATAAGTGGATAGTATTAAGAGAAAGCAAACCAAACATAGTAAGAATGAAGCCATAAGATGTACTTAAATCCTTAAAATTATACACATCAATATATATGGACCTTTTGACACTCTATCTTTTTATGGAGAAAAGTATTTTTTCACCTTTATAGATAATTTTTCAAGTTATGTATATGTCTATTTGCTTAATGAAAAATATTAAGCTATAAATGACTTTGAGGTGCTTACAAAAGAGATTGAATGGAAATTAGATTAAAAAAGTGAAAATTGTAAGATTTGATAGAGGTGGTGAATATTATGAAAAATATAATGAATCAAGACAATGTCCAGGTTTATTTGGAAAGCTTCTCAAGAAACATTATATATGTGCACAATATACTATCCCACACACACCTCAACAAAATGATGTGACAGAAAGGTGTAATAGGACATTATTGGATATGGTTAGGAGTGTGATAAATAATTTTTCATTAGCCAAAACCTTGGGAATGTAAGAACTTAAATCTACTATACATTTACTAAATATAAATTAGGATAATGTCCATGTCTGTTTGGAAAACTTTTCATGAAACATGGCACACCTCAACAGAATGATAAGTTAGAAAGGAGTAATAAGACATTAATGGACATGATTTGGAGTATGATAAATAATTTTTTATTACCCAAAACCTTGTAGATGGAAGTACTTAAAACTCCTTTTGAGTTATAGACTGGAAAGAAACATAGTATGAGGCACCTGTATATTTAGGATTGTCCAGCAGAAGCATGAGTTTATAATTTACAAAAATAGAAATTAGACTTTAGAATAGTTATTAGTTACTTTATTGGTTATCTAAAGAAATATAAAGGATATAGGTTTTACTATGAAAACCATAGTGTAAAAATTATTGAAACAACTAATGCAAAGTTCATTGAAAAAGGTGAAGTAAATGGGAGTGCTAAAAAATGTATTGTGCGTATTAGTGAGTAAAGGGTTAATGTTTGATTACCTATAAATGTTCCAATATCCAAACCTATACCAAATATTTTCCCAGTATTGAAAGAACGAAACAAACGACACCTTATGGTGAAACTAACTTACATCCAATTAATTTAAATGAACAACGTGGAATAACTTTGAATAAACCTGTAAAATAAGGAGATCAATTATTCTTGATGACTATATGGTTTACTTGTAAGAGTTAGAATTTAATTATGGCATTAATAATGATTCATTTTCACAAGCCATAAAAGTTGATAAGTCTGATAAATTGATTGATGCTATGAAAGATGAGTCAAATTCATTGGCACAAAACAATGTCTATAACCTCGTTGATTTGCTAGAAAGATCTACGTGAGTTAGATGCAAATGAATCTTTAAGATCAAATCTGACTCAACAGAAAATATTAAATAGTATAAAGCTATACTTATTGCCAAAAGTTATACTCAAAAGGATGACATTGATTATAAATAGACTTTTTCACTTATTTCAACGAAAGATTCATTGAGAATAATCTTGGCATTAATGACTCAGTTTGATTTAGAGTTACATCAAATAAATGTAAAAAATGCCTTTCTGAATGGTGATCTTGAGGAAAAAGTTTATATGAATCAAACTGAAGGTTTTTGCATTGAAAGAAAGGGTCACATGGTGTGTAAAGTTAAGAAATCAATATATGGACTTAAACAAGCTTCCTAACAATGGTATTTTAGGTTAAATGATACCATAGCATCTTTTGATTTTTCAAGAGAATATTGTTGATTGTTGTATCTACCGAAAGATCAATGAGAGTAATTTTGTATTTCTAGTTTTATATGTTGATGATATTCTTCTTTCCACTAATGATTTGTACATATTGTATAAGACTATAAGATTGTCCCTCTAAGAATTTTGAAATGAAAGATATGAGAGAGACATCCTATGTGATAGGAAGTTCAATATTTTGAAATAGATCACAAAGACTAGTAGAGTTGTTTTAAAAAGACTATATCAAAAGAATTCATAAGAGATTAAATATGAACAAATGTTCAACAATGATTGTCCTGATATACAAAGGAGGATAAATATAATCTCATGCAATGTCCAAAGAATGATGTGCAATATGGATAAATGGAATCTATTCTATATGCTTCTATTGCTTAGAAATTTGATGTATTTGAAAATAGATATCATACTCAATATCAACTTTGCAACTAGAATGCTAGGCAGGTACCAAAGTAATCTTGATATAGGGCATTGGAAAGCTACAAAGAAAGTCTTGAGGCATCTTCTAGAAATAAGTGTTTATGCTTATGTATAGATGACTAAATCTATTATAAGTACTTAGATATTTAGATTCAAAAATTTTTGGATGCCTTGATAGTAGAAAATTAATATTTGACTATTTGTTTCTACTATAGAAGGAGTAGTTTGATGAAAAAGTGTTAAACAATCTGTCATTACTTCATCTACTATGGAAGTAGAATTTATTGCTTATTTTGAAGTCACAATCCATGTCTTATGGCAACGAAACTTATTTCGGGACTTAGGGTTGTCGACATCATTTCTAAGCCGCTGAAAAATTATTGTAAGAATTTTCTTCTCAAAGAATGACAAATACTCTAGAGGTACTAAATATATAGACTTGAGGATATTTAGAAACAAAGAGTGAATATTAAGCTTAATAAGACGGATTTTATAATTACATATCCCTTAACTAAAGGCCTTCCACTAAAGATATTTAATGAACATATTCAAAGAATGAGGCTTGGTTATATTGATGATTATTTTTATGACTTTTTGACTTTTTTCGCTCAATAAAGTTTATGATTGTCAATTTTCTTATTTTTTATAAATTTACATATATAATTGTTATTAAATAAGAAATAAAATTATCTATAAGGCATTAATGTGAACCTTTATGAATTTTGTATATCACTTATTTGACCTAATTTGATAAATTACTAGTACTGTGGTATACAAAAGGAAGTATGTGACATTGAAGTATATGATTGTTATGACCTGCATTATATGATTTATTGCATTGAGGTAAATTATGAATATATTAAGAGATTTATTTATGTGGGCCTAATGTGTACACTATTAAATTAAAGTTTGAAGTATCGGATAAAGTCAATAGCCATATTCTATTTGTATTATTATCAATATTAATATAATGGAAGATTTTCATTTGATTTATATTTCCTATTTAATAGTGTAATAAATCTCAACCGTTTATTTTAATTATTTGACTAACGTGCAAGGTTAAAAATCATAAATATATAAATTAGTTTCGTCTCAACTAATTAGGGTTACAGATTATTTTTTATCCCGTTTCTATGGCCACAAGAGACTAGAGAGGGAAAATTCACATGGAATGCTTTGCGAAACCATCGGACAGCCTTAACTTGATTCGTTAGTGGAATGTGTTGTAATCCATAATGCGCTACTGACAACATCTGACTAAGATATCGCTAACATAGACGTCATATTTTTTAAAGATGATTGGTATGATTTATATACAAAAGCATATGTATACACACATAATCCACATGCATGGAATGGTAATAAGGGCATGCAAAAGATATAATATATAGAGGAAGGAGTTATCCGTTGGTCTGGAAAACTCGGTTGCAGGCACCCAAAGGGATGTGATATGAGGAGATAGGGTTAAGTCTTCATCAATCTGAGTTTCTACATGTGAAGAGTACATATCACAAACTAAGAAGCACCGAATCATCAAGCTGGTTAATATAGAGTCCCGTGCATGCACGAAAGTAGCAAGCCTTGCGAGTTTTCATGGTAGTGTCAGTATGCCTATATCGGAAGTACCTAACCATATAGGTCATGTTAATTTTAGTACACTCATCGATGCAATCCTGAAAGTGAAGTCACAATACCGCTATATTATCTCCACTTCTTTTTCTTCTCAAGTTGACATGTAACATATATTTATAGAAGTACAAAGACCGTCGGATGAGCTTGCAATTAGGCTGCTCAATTTGCCTATTGGTCATTCTCTTGTTTCTGCACTGTTTTATTTTTATGTGATCGTTTGCTTTCTTCTCTAGCTACTACGTGGTCCGGAGTTAAATATATGGGAAATATCTCAAAACAATTGAAATTTCTTGCCGCCTATTGCAACATGTATAATTGCTTCATTTCACTTTCTTTTAAGGTTGAAATGCATAAAATATGCTTTATAAAATTTTAACGCGCGTTATTGAAAGAGAAACTATTTAACAAATTTTATATATCAAATATAAGACCTATTAATAAGTAAAGCAAGTGTTTTAGTTATATATAAATCTTAGATTATAAATTAATTTGATATAAATGGACCGACTCCTAATTATATAAGTGAAACATTGATAAAACAATAAGTATGTTAGGGATCTAATAATGAACATTTTTTTAATGTAAATTATATTCAAGAGGTGGATTAACCCCTATGAGGGAATGTTAACAATTATTAAAAAAGAGTGAGTTCGTCGATTTCCTAACTAAAATTTTCTTGTATTTCAAATATCATAAGCGATCTCTTCGAACATAAGGAGTAATGATTGGAATACAAACAAATCTCGTAATATTTTAATTACCATATTATATATTTAATAGTTCTTTTTAATGGATGAGTTTCGTCTGATTTAAGGAAATGGGTCAACAAGATAAATGTTAATTACAGCTTAGCACGCTCAACATTGAACGTCGAATTTGTTAAAGTGTTCGCATTTCCAATGTTATATTTTGGTTTCGCTCCAAACGAGTTTTGACTTTTGTTATCCCCGTACTAAAAAAAAGGACTGTTAGATGCATCTTCAAGAATCGGATTCTTTGCTATTATTAGTTTGGTGTACCTATTTTAAATATTATGACTGAAATTTAGAGGTTATACTATGAAAAGTATCCTATATTAACTAAACATGAAAATGTTAAAGAATTTATAAGCGATAAAAGGTAACACAATAGATTGTGTCATATGTTAGGCCTTAAATTAGCCTACATGTGAGGGAGGCGTATTGAAATATAAGTGAGAATTTGTCTCATATAGAAAGAATATATGACCTTGAGTATGCATATAAGCCTAGTGAGTTACTTTTTTTTATAACTAATTGATTTAATGATGTAACTTTATTTGAGCTTGTATGTGCTCAGTTTATTTGAGCTTAATCTTACAAAATTTAATATGATATCAAAGCGAGTTTAGTCTAGATTATTAATTTCTCAGTTATTCGTCTGAATATCCAGTCTCAGCGACCTGGTCCGATTACCACTGCATTTATTTCAAGTGACAACTAAAATTTCAATTCCGATTGTACTTGAGGAGAAGTGTTAGAGATTTTATATTAATTAAACATGAACATGTTAAAGAGTTTATAAATGGTAAATGTCAACTATCTAAATGACTAATTCTAGTCATTCTGACAATGGTTAACACAAGCTCAATTCTTATTAACAAACTCTATACTTTGTCCATATTAAAAAAATACTAATACATACTAACTACGATAATTATTCACTTGAAAACCTATCTACAGCCAGAACGTGGATTTAACTACAAGCATGTAAGAGCTTCCGCATGACCATTCAATCAGACACAGGTTCCTGCCTCGGTATGATAGGGATGCAGTACAAATTTCACGTTATTAATTGAATTGCTTATTGAAATGTGTAAAACAGAAAGGGAAATGACAAGACAATATAAGGATGGAATAGACGATTAAATTATAACTCTGATGTAGATGATACTAGCTTAAATTGAACTTTCCCCAATAACTTTTGTTTTGATGAATACTTGGAATAACAAGTAATAATTATCCTTTATTCAGCAAGGGATCTTCTTGTAATGTATATGCTTTGGACTAAGATCAGTGTTTTTGATGGAGGGAGAGGAAAGATGTTCCTGTTCCTTCCACATCAATAACAGTGCATATAACACATCCTTGAGTTTGATATAAACATGACTTTGATCAACTTGTTGTCATCTATTCAAATAGCTTTCACGTTTCTGAATTTTAGGTGTCATGAAATAGATTGGTCTTTTGATGTTCACGTCTTGTTTGTGCCGACTGTCTTCCTTTTAACTAGCTGGTTCACACCTATTAGCTTAATATCTACCTAC
The DNA here is from genome assembly GCA_027568895.1 of Erythroxylum shatona. NCBI lineage: Eukaryota > Viridiplantae > Streptophyta > Magnoliopsida > Malpighiales > Erythroxylaceae > Erythroxylum > Erythroxylum shatona. The sequence continues at coordinate 9,856,887 of JAOSBK010000002.1, forward strand.
CCACACGTAACTGTGTTGGTGGGTTGAATATCTTTAGTTAAAAGATTTTGGACAAACAGCTTGCTCGTCGGGCATTTACCACGTCCAGTAATTCAGGATTTGTAGCCTAAATGACTGTATCGTTAAAATTAACATGTGTAGCTGTGGACCAAGTTGATACAACGGTCGCTGTCCAGTTTTTGATTAGATGTATATTGTGTACCTTGATTTTGGACCGCACGATCAAAATCTGCACAAGCAATCAACCAATCGGTGCCCGTTGATCATTAAAGATTGTCTGAGTCACGGTCTGAAAGGAACAACATTATGCATATTTTGGTCCTTGTCAGGACAAGAGGTCCACACTTTGGTTAAAAGTTACATAAATTCTGCCACTCTAAGAGCTAAGCTCAAAACTTTCGCCAAATTTTAAAATGCGAAGTGATCTGTGCTGACCTGCACTAATCCAACTATGTTCATAGGTAATTTGCAGTTTTAATTCTTCTACTAACTTTAGCTTTTATAATAAAACTTAGTTATAAAAGTAGTGAACCATTTGTACTAACTAGCTTATTCTTAATTAAAACAAGTTAACCTAAGTCTGGAATAACAAGAGAAATAAAATAGGTTCGAATTTCTCATGATTTTATATTATAAATAGAGATCTGCTCTTTATATATGTTATGGTTTATTATGGATCATAATTTAAATTGAACTTATAACTTGATCTAAATACATGAATTCCCTAATTAATTAATTATCTAAAATATGAGATGAGTATTAGAAAGTTTATCAATTGTGTATTAGAAAATGACAAGTTTTTTTATTTTTTTATAATAATTATAACTAGAAAATCTCACATAAAAATTTGATAAAAAGTCATCCAGAAACGACAATAACAAATATTTAAACTACTAATAATCCATAGGAAGGTTGGGCAAGTTTTAGGAGTCCAGACGTTATATTGAAATTAACGATTACATAAGAAACAAAAGCATGTATTCTTAAAAAGATTATGGAATGCCGGACCACCACCATACTCATGGTGTCTCAACATAAACACGAATACAGCCAGACAAAGTCAGAAAGGCAAGGGGACCATTGACTATTGTTTCATGCACGTAATTATAGAATCGATGATAGAGGAACTCCGAAATAAAAACAAAAAACAAGTACGACTACTTGCTATATAGATCCTTGGCACAGGCCACATAGCATGCGATATAGAAAATCGGAAAGGGAGAGAATTGTGAGGTGAGATTTCGTATTTTTTGTTGTTGTTGCATTATCGATCCAAGACTTTGGCAATCTATCATTATGGGTGGGGTTGCATGGACTGAAGAAGAAGATCACTTGCTCAAGAAATGCATAGAGCAGTATGGAGAAGGGAAGTGGCATCGGATACCATTGTTGGCGGGTAATCCTCATCAGAACTCTCCTAATTTACTTCCTTTATATAGCCACTCTCACCAATTTTACGCTTTTCTTGATGGATATATCCATGAATAGAAACCAAGACGTGGATGATTTCTTCTGTCTTTGCTTGATGTTATTAAACTCATAGAGAGTATCCTTATCTGAATTTAACCATAAAATTTACATTTCAGATGACTATATTCAAGCATCAGACTATGCTTCTGTATTTCCCATCAGATATATATGTTACTTGTTTATATTATGAAAGGAAACACAATCTTTTCTCTCTTATCTTCAATCATCTTATAGTTACATCCGTCAGGGTGAGATCTGCTTTCTTCTACTTTTGTCATTTGAACTACTGAACACTGTAGAAGGCTCTTATCTCTTTAACAGATTGTACAGAATCAAATAATCCACTAAAAAACCTATTCTTGATTTTGGATATATATAGGTCTAAATAGGTGCCGGAAAAGCTGTAGGCTTAGGTGGCTAAACTATCTCCGACCAAACATCAAGAGAGGAAGTTTTGAGAAGGAAGAAATCGATCTCATTATCAAGCTTCATAAGCTCTTGGGGAACAGGCAAGTTTAATCGGTGGTCCTTCGTTGCATTAAAGTTACCTTATCCCTGAGTACTTCCGCTTAGAAAAGGGTTATGTTTTATATTCCTGAGATGGAAAGTTATCTCTGCCATGTTCAGCCAATTGATTTGTACCAAGCTTAATCATTATCCGACTCATACATATCCACATGCATATATGTAGGCAATAACAACCATAGATAGAAATCACCAGGCATTGACTTGTATTCTTGACTTTTTGTTTCTCTTCATCTTTGATTCTTTTCTTATTTTGGGCAATGAGGAACCACGAGATGGACCGCAGGTAAAGTTAATTCCATGTGACTGAACATGACGCTACTCAATATACAGTACATCCTTTTTTTGAAAATTAAAGAAAACTTGACAATGACTTAATTACTTCTCTAATTGCATGCATAAGATCATACTTAGACCAATGCTATAGTTTTCGTTATTGTTAGTCCCTTATGATATTCTAATATCCAGGTGGTCACTGATAGCTGGGAGACTCCCAGGAAGAACAGCTAATGATGTGAAGAACTATTGGAACTGTCACTTGAGTAAAAGATTAAGTGCTCAAGAAGCTGAAGAGAAGCAAATGAACAGAAACAACGTCGAGGCTATAAGGTCAGAGCCTCTAAACTTTGCGACAAGCCCGACGAGGTTAAGAATTCCGGAGGTACCAAGCTATCAGCTAGCACAAGAAGAGAGCACGACATCAACACCAGAAGTAGTGCTGCAAGTTGAAGATGCAAAAGAACACCAAGTCGTTCTGCAAAAGGAGGACTTCAGCTATTTAGGGCTAGATCAGGAACATGGTTATGCTGGTGACTTGGGCATGGATTTTCAATTTGAAGAAGTGAAATTTGCAATTGATGATGAGAGTAGCATCAGCAAATGGGATTGGGATGACCTGATCGTGGACATGGATCTCTGGAATGAATCGCTGTAGAAAGTATGTTTTCATTGCTTTGGTGAGTCAGTAAATAAGAGGTAATGAGCTTGGTGGAATTGAGAAGATAAATGCATGTTCATGTACCAGAAACTAAGTTGGTTCCAAAATAGTTACTAGTCATATTAATTATTTCCTTCCCAAGTTATGGTTTTGTTTCTCTCAAGCTACAAAGGTTTATAGCAGATTAAATGCTGGTGACAATACAATTGATGTATATATCTATATACACAAGGATAAGACGATTAGTAAATCATTTTGCTTCAATAATAATTAAGGCAATCAAAGTAATATGTAGCTAAAGGACGGCAAGTTAAACAATTATCAACTTCTAAATGTTACCGTGAGCTGAATCTATTACAATCCTCAAGTCTTGGGATTATGGAAAACAGAATTTAAGGTCGTCTTACTCTTTTTGTGTTTTGGACTAGCTCTCTCATACCTCGACACTCTTCAGCAATATTAATTACTTGATAAATGGAGACTTTGCTAGTTGATTTTCTTCTTCACATCCCTAACATCTTGTTTCATACGGCTTCCACAACTACAGATACTTATCCTATAGATTTTGTTTCACTAAACTCTTAAATTATATTAGAAAACAAAACTCATGGCATTAGTTAAATAACATGTGCGGCTGACAAGCCTGACATAAATAACGAAGTCATACAAAGTTGAAACAAACATAGTTCACGATTTGTAAGTTTTCAGGAAGTGGTTGCCTTGGAATTTGAACTCTTGAGGAAGTTAAAGACAGCTAGAGAGAAGCCAAGGAATGTTTTAGCAGAAAATTGCAGGGAAAAGATATGACCGACTACTCAATCATACAATACATGCATGTGACGGTCACAGTCAAGGATCAGCTTCTTTGATCACAACCTCTAATGGATCTGGATACCTAGTTCTGCTGCAAGCTGCGAGAGGCAAGATACCGCTGGATCTTTTGTTGGATCGATCGTTGACTTATACGCAATTATTGAAACCCCTTGATCTCCACCGGTACCACTGTATCTTGACATTCGCGCTCCAGAACAACACCTAGGACGTACTGCTGTTATTGCTGGATATCGTAAACATGGCTCATATATACATTAGGACTTATTATCTTTATAGTCTTTATAGTAATTAACTAAGTGACTTAATATATTAATCCATATCCTGGACATAGAATATGAGAATAAAGATACTAGGTTGACATAAATTCTTAATCTAATCTCTGTGAATAAGCATGTATACCATTTTTGGAGGTAATTAAAAGTCAAAGGAAGGGATGACAATAGGTCTTTAGCGGCGCGCTAGGGCATTGAAACTTTGATTTAGTTAATCAATTTTTTTATTATTACATAAAATTATATTATTTTGGAATCGGTTTTAGATATTTTAAACAAATTTAAACTCAATTAGTTCAAATTTAATATATTAATTTGGGTGTAACTCAAACTAAAATTATAACAGACATAGGTTAATTAGAAAACTTTTTTATATAAAAATAAAAACAAAAAGTTTTCATATTTTCAATATTTTATCTTAACAAATAAATGAAAATACACAATTTAAATTTTAAATTTAAATTATTTATTATTTTTCATGTATATTGTTTATAATGGAAGACCTCTAATTGATTGACTAGCTTCTAAATAATTTGTGCTTATATATATGTCTTATGTATATTAATTAAATTAAAGTCACATATTAAAATTTAATTTTGTGTCATTTAATATGTCGAAGGCTTAAGCATCTATAAAGAAATAGAGTTATTTATTGTGATTTCGACTTATATA
>JAOSBK010000002.1:9876138-9887443 GCA_027568895.1 Erythroxylum shatona
TTAAATCAATTTAAGATCAACATCAAATCCATAAATGTATGAACATCAAAATAATGAAAAGTGCCTTATTAATCATAAAATGATTTGTACAATAAATGCTAACAGTGATTGTCTTTAGAGCACTTCTCTAACACAACCTTTCATCAAAAAGAGAAAATTATAATGTATTTAAATGCATGTCTGTAAGGAATTTAATAACATGCATTATGGCTCCTATAAATTTGTAACCCTCAATATAAATCTGAGAGAACTCGTAGAGAAATTCTCTTATTTGGTCAATATCTAATATCCTTAGGAATGACCTTGAGTTTGCCTAATAAGCCATCTTAGTTCAACCTGTAGGTATCGATCATACCAATTGCATCTCCAATGTAACTCTTAAATCTAGTGCTATCAATTGTTAATGTGTGCACACTCATTGGGCTATCAACTCTTGACACATGTATATCTAATATACACTACCCAACTTCACCTCTATCCACATTGAGCTTAGGTTTACCCAACAAACCAATGCTTCTAGTTCAAATTGTTTATGGACATTTTATATTAATTTTAAATACATAATTTGCTAAACTCTTATCCATTTAATGTTTAAATTGTATTAATTAAGAGTTATTTGTTTTAATTTTAGGCATATATTGAATTTGGAACCTTGAAAAGCTTAAAGCAAGAAAAGCTCTAAGAGGAAGGAAGGACAAAATGTTAACTTTTTTTTTCTTTACAAAGGTAGCAGCAGCCACGATTTTGGTGTGGAGAATAGGTTAAAAACGTTAATAGGACCGTGAAAGTCCTAGAGTACAGCTGTGGAGACTTTTGAGTATGGAGAAAAATGATAGCTGGCGACAGTAGAGAAAAAGGACAGCTAAAAATGTTGAAAAGGGTGACACAAAAGAATATTACTGGTGGCGTTGAAGAGACTGGCACAGAAAGTGAAGAAAAAATGAAGGGAGTAGGCGTGAATGAGTGAGCTGAATGATTGAATAAAAAAGGAATGAAACACAAGCTGAAAAAAGGACGCAACCCCACTTAAAACAAATCCTCTCCACTCACGTTGAACGATATTTTTTTTAATACACTCATTCACAGACACACTACTCTCCACTCACGTTACATACCACTCAACACTCCTCACACGAAGTGAGCTGGGGAGAAGAGAAGGCTTGAGACGTTGGCAGTTGGACTAGATGGAAAGAAACACACACGTTGAAGCAAGCTGGTGATATAGATTAAATACATTAGCTGGAGAAGAAGAGACACAAATTGGCTGGTGGAGAGGAAGGCGTGGAGCTGTGGAAGTGAACAACGTTGCAGTTGTGGAGATTCTACACACACACACACGTTGAAGCATAAGCTAGTGGAGACACAAAAAATAAAGTAGAAGGTGGCAAACATTAAAGGAACAGCTGGTGGAGAGAGTGTGGTGGCTGGAAAAAGGAAGAGAAGAGACGTTGGTGTTAACAAATCCTCTCCACTCACATTGGGCTATTACTAGACAAATTCTCCACTTACACGTTGCACATGGTGGACATTAAATAAAGAAACATCGTGAGTAAATGGTAGTGGAAGCAAAATAACATTGCAGTAAGTTGGATAGCAAAAGAATAATATGACAGCTAGTGGAGAAAAACAATTGAAGATAGCTGGTGGGAGAGAACGTTAAGGCTGCGACGTGAAGATAAAAATGCAGAAGTGGTTTGTGTGTGATGTGAGCATGCATGGACTAAGATCTATGCATTAAATTGTCACAAAGGGGTGTTTTTAATTTGTTTTTTTAATTTGTTTTTAATTTATTTTTAATTCCATATTTATTTTAATTGTTTGGATATAATCAATGCAACCATGTATTATGACCATGATTTATGTTACATTGATGAATATGTGTGAGTAAGTTTTTCTTCTCGATTAAGGTTAAGATTGATATTGGATTAGGATAATTTTCATGGTATTGATTTTTGCTTGATTGAATAAATATTTAGTCCTAATTTATCTTGATCAACTAGATTAAGACCTTAGATGATTGAATGTCATAACCAATGGGATTTAATTTATCGAAAAATTAATCAAGCGACATACTTGAGACTAAAGAGTAGACCAACCTTAGAAACTTGTGTGAGGATACCTTAAATTAATGAACTTAATTTTAGGCTTCTTGTATTTAACACCATTTTATTCTGAATGATCTATGAATGAACCAAGTGGGTGACTCGGATTTAGAAGAGAAGGGAACACCATGAATATTGGGTTTGACTTGCTTAATTGAAGTATTTCCTAAATCAATCACCGTTACAATTTTATTTTTAGTGTCCAATCCAATTGAAATATAATACCTTAACCGATTTTTGTCATTTGATTAAATCTAGTCGTTTTAATTCATACCTTGCATTTTCCATATTTCCTTGATTTGCTTAGTTTAATTTATTTTATTTTCAAATCAATCAATTCTTGATCGTTCCAGTAATTTTTCATCGTCTAATTTAATTGTCTTATGTGTTGGAATTTCCCTTGGGTACGATATTCGGTTCTTACCGACTTATATTACCTGTCGACGGGGTGCGCTTACCTCTAATTGGTCTAGATAAAATTTAATTTAAATTGTTTTGTTTAGACTGCAACAAAAACCAACCCATTAATTCGGAAATCCTATTTCTATGGTTCAAACATATCTATATAAAGTAGGCTTGGGTTTGCCCAACATCCCTAACTTTAAAAAGACTCTGGTTCTCGTCATGTTAAAGGAAGGTGTTAGTTTTAATATTCCAAGTGAGGGGTTTGACAAAGGTCTCATCTAACTTAGATGGTCTTATATATATAACTCATATATATATACTTATAGTGTCACGACCTAGTGCCACATCGGACAACTAGTAACTACTGCATACCCAAGCTAAAGATACTCACAGTACCTTTAACCTGACTGTGCAAAGCTAACTGAATATCCTTTGAAAACATTTGGACAACACAACAGCTATATTTTGGAAATCCCAAAACTCAATTAAAATACCTATAATTAGTTTTAAACGCGCTTCTATATTCACATTTAAAACTCTACCACAACTTCTAGACTTTTATGTCCACTCAAGAGCAACCTCAACAACAGTACCAAAGGTTCATACCTAAGGTCTTTTACAAACTACAAGACAGTCAAGAATTAATTTATAAAATCATAAAGCATATCAACATAACCAATCTAATAAAAAATAATTCATGAGTCACTATACAACAAAAGTACAAACAGAGACTACCCATGTGCGGTAATACCTTGAAAATGTCAAAAGGTTGTACGATATACTCAAAGCCTCAAGCTTACCAATTCAACCTACATGGTTGGAAAGCAGAGGGGGTGAGTACACTATGTACTCAATGAGCAGGAAAAACATATATCACAAATAGAACTCGATACACACCAAGACAGTGTACATAACTTATTAAGTGAACATACATGACTTAGAAATACATAAGCCTAGCCTATAACTCAACGTATACTGGTTAGGAACCACATAGGCCTAGCCTATTAATCACTCATCTGGTGAATATAGGTTTTAGTTCCAGTTCACAAAAGTAGAAAATCATCGCATGTATAAATCAAATCTTGTTAGAAAACAAATCTCAGAATAAGCCAAAACAATCATATGTGTCACTACTAGTCGACTAAACTAGTGTGCACACCCACCAATTTTCGGTGTTAGCTGGACTTTCATCCGTGATGAGTCCAAACTATAGTCAATAAGAGCATCATAACCTTAGGTGATGATAGACCCTAGGTGTGGAATCACTCGTAAGTCCCGTAGAAAGGTGTCGATACGGGGACACATAGAAAGGTCGCTTAATCTGTTATACCTAACACACGATTGGTTAATCATTACCTCACCAATCACAAAAATGATATATAAATATTAAGTACAAAAATCAAGTAAGGCATTATGCCTTTATTTATTGGTCTAACCGATAAAATGAAACCTTGCCATGACTCTAAGCCAAAAGAGAACAAATACATGCAACATACATGACTCGATTATGCATATGTAAGTTCCAAACATTATTTCATGCAATAAAAATCATCGTTTGCACTACAAATGCAGAGTTGCTCAAAAGTATATTTTCAAAAAATAAAGCATTGTCCTTTGCACTTCAAGTGTAGGTTTGTCGAAAACAATATCATTTCTCAAAATACGTTATAAAAACATCAGTTTCAAAACAATGTCGTTTATTAAATACACAAGTTTACTAGCATCGATTTGAGATTCTATTTTACTATGCATTATCTAGCTTCAAAATTCACCTACAAGTTATCATGCATGTCCTAGGATGATCTAGTCCCATTTGAGAGATATGGTTTTCCTAACTCACCTCAAAAGAAGGTGTACACTTCCTTGACTTTAACAATCCTCAGTACAAGCTCCTTGATCCACAGCTCCCGAGCCTTTATACATACAAAAATATACAATGTATTTACTACTCAAACATGTATCTCATATTCATACACTACCAAAACCAAATTCATACCTAATCAATCATCATAAATGTTATTCTAACATATATTAATAGGTTAATAATTCACTTTCTATTTTAGCTCAATGTCTCCTCAACCATCAAGCTAACCTAGCCTTATGTGCAATGTTTACATCCTTTTCTTCCTAATGTTCCTTTATGATCAAGCTATATTCTTTTAATCATAACTCTCTCTAAAAAATCCAAATGCCATGATTCTTATGCCTCCCAAAACTAGACTTCCATTAGTATTAATATATCTAAAAATTACATAAACAGTATCGCCCTTTAAAATATAATCTCCATCCAAATTATGTCATGTTCTTGGTAAGATAGAGACTAGAAACCAATACTCAAACCACAATAAATCATTATCAATAAATATCCTAACAAAATCATTTATGAAAGAATTAATAAGACATCAATAATCATTTTTCATGTTTTCTACTTTCACTAATTCGAACTCTAAGGTCCTAAAAAATCAGGCAATCATACAAGGTTCTTGCATAGGGGTCTATCACAGAGAGTATTAGGGAAATAAGTATAACTCAAACTGTAGTCACTATTTTGTCAAGCCACTTTCACAGAGGTCAATTTAAGACCTATATCTACAACTTTCATTGTTTGAGTTTCTCCAAATTCGTGCTCTAAGAATATGAAAGATAGATAGAAAGAGAAAGATGAAATTGAAACCAAAATTTCAACTTACCTTGATAACTTCTTTCTTTCTCCTCTTCTCTCCCCCTTTTTCTCTCCTTCTCTTCTCATTTTCGTTTTTCTCCCTCTTTTAACCTTATGGCTAGTCTTTACTCTTACTTCTATTGCCTTTTCATCCATTTTCACTAGAAAATTCAAGAAGGTCAAACTAATCTATATGTCATCATTCCATTAGTCCATGTGTCACCATTCTATTGGTACATATGTTACCCTTCTATTAGTTCATATGTTACTATTCTATTTGTCCATATGTCACTTACTTTAGGCCACATGTTACTCATATTAAGCCTCTACATGTCACTACTTGTAAGGTTATATATGTCACCAATTGTAAGGCTACATATGTCACCAGTTATAAGGCTATATATGTCACCATTTGTAAAGCTACAAATGTCACCATTTTGTTGCTCCACATGTCAAAAGTCTAAAGTGCCATTTGTCACAAACTTAAAGGGCTACTTGCCATAATTATAATCAAGCCACTTTTCATCCATTTAACTAAGTCATTTGTCACTTATTCCTACAGCCACATGTCACCATTTCATAGGCTTAATCAACCTAAATTCCCATGTATCAATTTGTCTTGCTCTTTAACATTTTTCTTAGACTAGATACATATATCACCTCATCAATTACCTAATTGTAATGTTAAATTTCCAATTTACTATTATAGTACATCAGAACAAAATTCAAGACAAAATCAACTCATAATTATAACATGATCAATAAAAACCTTTCATATCTCGGAACATGTCAATTGAGTGCATATACTATCTCGTAATGTTTTGTAAATCATGATTAATATGTATGCGAATATTATGCATGTGAATGAAATACATCTCATAAATTCTTAAATGAAATAACTCATATGACTTAATCTAATAGTTTAATCTCTTAATAATTTTATGAGGCAGGATATTACATATAGTTACTATAAACTACATAATATGGACTACCCAGTCAAATGGGGCCTAAGCCCATAACCATTCATCATATAAGCCCACACATTCTCCTAACCATGCATTCTCTAATGCATAAATGTAAACATATCATTTTGGTTATGGCATCTTATAGATCATAACATGAAAGGCCCAATCTAACACTTGGATCTAAGCCCAATCTAACACTTAAATTTACTATCTTCCTTTTACTAACTTGGCTAAAATTACTATTGTATGTTATTTCATTTGGAATTATTATTAATCTAATTAACATGAATGGCTAATTTCAGAAATTAATTCATAATTAATTTACCTTAAAATAATTATTTGATGTCTAAAATTAAACAACTTCAATTTTGTCACTTATGCCAATTTTCTAGTTTTACTAGAAAATCTACTACTCCATTAAAATTAATTCAAAATTAATTTTGATAATTTTCCAAAATTTTCAGAACATAAAATCATCATTCCAAACATCTCTAGGTAATTTCATGATGATTAAAATAATTTAGGAATCACCCAAAAATTATTATGATCACCGAAACACCGATAAGACACCAAAAACGACAAATATGATTTCTGAAATTTTTCTGGAAATCAAATTTTGATAAAAATCATTTAGGCATACATCAAACATCAAATTAACACATTTTTATCACATAAAAATATTTTTAAAGTTCTGAAACCGAAATATAAACATACAAAAACATCAAACAAAACAAATCTTACAATTTCTAAAAAATATCCATATCTAAAAATTGTTTGATAAAATTATTAAAATATTTTTAATAATTCTATAAAAATTAAAAAGGCATAAAACATCCAAAATATGTTCACATAATTTTTCTAGAATCAAATTCTACGAAAATTATGTGTAACCTCATCAGTTTAGCAAATAGACATCACATGCCTAGCAGAAAGACAGATTTCATGCATGTTCTTGTAAATTCAAAATTAAATATTTTAATCTCATTAAAATATTTTCAATCACACTGAATCATTCACTTCATCTTATGAACATATTGGTGAAAGAAAATTGTGAAAATCATTTTTTCATATTTAATTTCGAATAAAACATTACAGGACCCTAAGTTGTCACAACCATGAAAATAGTTTTCATATGTCAAGTATTTTACATCTAACAAGGTACAAGATGGCTCTGATACAACTATAAGGTTCTGATCATGATCTCATACATAATATATATCAAATATACACAACAGAAAATAAAACAAAACATTGAAAAAAGATCTATTCATATATATAGGTATAGTAAACAAAAAATGAAATGTAAGATGTTTACATACCTTTCTGACGATCTCCTTCGTTCTTTAATCTTCTCCACATTGGGTTGTCATAAACTACAACAATCAATGTAGAACGTCTTTAATGAAAGTTCAAATGAAAATAAAAAGATGAAGCCTTACTAGGAGATGGCTAGAATTCTTTCTTTGTGCTAACAAAGACAAGAACTCTTGTGAGAATTAGAGAGAAAAAGAGTGAGTGTGTGTAAGAAGAACTTTTCTTTCACTTGTGTCTTACTCAAGATGCACAAAAACAATGATTATTTTCTGCCCTCTTTGGCCTCCCATAACCCCCATCATTAATGAGAAGTTATGGGAAGTTAATAGTCATAAATAGCATGCATTAATAGAAGTTACGGGAAGTTAACGATCATGAATAGCATGCATCAATGGAAGTTATAGGAAGTGACTATGAATAACAAGCATTAATGGAAGTTTTGGGAAGTTAATGACCAAATTGGTAGCTAACAACATTTGTTTCTAATCTATTCCATGCAACGTTTTCTATCACAATCACATCGCAATACAATCCCGAAACACTCTCTTATATCTTGAATCACCATTCAAAACCATTTTACTCATCCTTTGGATCTCCTATATGTGTGACCCATTAGGTTCCCGGTTATGTTGGCTACTTGAACTAACACTTAATTCAATTAATTCAAGAGCGATATCTAACAACACATCATGACCTTCAATTGACCGAAAAGTCAGTGGTCTGACTACAAACTCTTCCATATGTAATGTTGTCATATAATTCATCTTTTCACCATTTATACCCCACTTGGTTTAGAGTATGATCAAAGTGAACTCCCACTAGACTGATTACGTCCCATCTAGTCCAAGTAATATAAGATCTTGTCATAAGGATCCCATTACTCTATGTATCATTGAAGACTCTCTTCATGACACATATCTGCTCTGGTCAGAGACTCTAGAGTAATGACCCCGACAAGAGGTCGTAGATATCATCTATTAGGAATGGTGAATCCCTTATTGACTACTCAATTACTTTTGAATACCTCAAGTTGTATCTAAACACCACCATATGAGTAACCCTTGAAAGGCATCGATAAATGGAGTCAAAGTATAGGATCAATATCCAAGATATCCTTGAGCACCTCAAGTAAGAGGATACTTATACCATTGTTATGATGAGACTATCATTGACACTGGAATAAAAATATCCATATGATTGTGTCAACCCAATGTACTTACCACCCTTAATAAGCATCCACTTGTTAACTCTAAACAACTCATGTCTACAGCTTATGATATCTACTGTTTGATCTAATCAAGAAGTATAACATATGTTATTCTATCCGAACTAATGATATCTCATCCCATTAATCCTATGACTAGGTCAAGTTTAGATTCTAACATAATTACACATGACAGGAATCTCATTATCATGATCTCATCATGATTTCCTTCATGCTATGTTTTGTATCAAGGACTTCATTAAATCAATTTAAGATCAACATCAAATCCATAAATGTATGTACATTGAAATAATGAAAAATGTATTTATTAATCATAAAATGATTTCTACAATAAGTATTAAAGGTGATTACCTTTAGAGAACTTCTCTAAGAAAGGATTGTGTGACTCATTATATAATGTACAATATCTAATAGAGTACGATTTCTCCTTTCAGACACTCCATTATATTGTGGAGTTTTATAAGGAGTCTATTGTAAAAGAATCTCATTCTCTTTTAAGTAACAAAGAAACTCCTATCCTAAATACTCACCACCTTGATCATATCTAGTGTTTTAATACTCTTACCAATTTATTTCTTAACCCTAAGTCTAAATTCTTTTAACTATTCAAATAATTCAGGCTTTTGTTTCATTAAGTACACATCCAATTATCTAGAATTATCATTTGTGAAAGTAACAAAATATGAGTATCCATCTTTAGTGCATTCTACTTAGCCATATATATCTAAATGTATAAGCTCTAGTAGCTCATTGAGACATTTTTTCTTTCCACTAAAGGGTGATTTGGTAGTCTTTCCTAACAAGTAAAATTCACAAGTTTCATATGATTCATAATTAAAAGGATAAAATTATCCTTGTTTCTATAACTTTGTGATTCTAGTTTCATTGATATGGTCTAACTTACAATGGCATAAATAAGATGGAGTTTCTTTGCTTAATTTTCTTTTCTTTCTATTTATGTTAAGGATTGGTCTTTCAAGATGTAATTCATATAAAGTATTCATAAGTAATCTAAATTCATAATAAACATCATCTTTATAGGAAAAATAATTCTTATTCTTAATAATAAGTACAAATCCATTCAAATATAAATAAGAAATGGAAATAATGTTTCTAGTAATGACTAAAACATAATAACAATTATCTAGTTCTAGTTTAAGGTTATAAGGTAAAGCTAAACTATAATTTCCTACAATCAATATAACAACTCTTTCTCTATTTCAACTTGTAAGTCTACCTTGCTTTTCTTAACCATCTACTATTTGTTAACATTTTTATATTATTACAAATATTGGAACCACATTTACTATCTAACACCGTACAAAACTGGAATAGTAGTAGGAAGATTGATGTTGGAACCCCACCCTGGCGAGTCACGGGTCCGACGTCCTACGTGACATCTGGACGCGCATCCCACAAGGGAGGAATTCCCCACCAGGTCAAACTTTAAATACGAACCCATTTCAATTACTTCCGAACAGATCTTGAAAGATTCACCCTAATTTCCCTCAAGAAAATTAAAAAAAAAAATCCTAGAGCCCGAATTCAAATCCAATTCCTAACCTAAAATGAAAATTTCATGCCTCTCAATTATTTAAAACTAAAAATTCACCCCGATCGGATCTCTCTAGAGTGAAAAATCACCAAAGTATGGAAGCATGTCCAAAATTTCCATCTAATTATATCACTTTGATTTCATTCGTAAATTTCAACTTAATCTCGAAAACTTCAATTTTGCATGAAAGGGGTAGAAATTTTTTTTAGAAAACCAGTGCTTTAAAAATCGTGTAAATCGGAGGTCAAACGAAAGAGTTACAATCAAAAGAGTGAGAGGAGGGTAAATTTGGAAAATAGGAAAAGAAATAAATAAACAAATTTTTTTTCCGCAAACGGCGTCATCTCGCACGCAAGCGCTTGCAATCGCGAGCGCTTGCAGGGCGAGGGCCTCGCCCTCGCGAGGGCGCCTGCGAGTCCGAAATATATTTTTTCTTTTTTTCTTTTTTTTCTTTAACTAACTAACTAACTTCTAAAATTAATAACTTTTCACACAGAAATCCAAAATTTTCAAATTTGGTATCAATAAAAAGATGAAAGGAAGTTCTATAACTTCAATGAAGGATTCAAAAATTAATTTGACCTCTAAGGGAGTCAAAAGCTACTTCAAAGTTACTGCCCAAAATAACATTATTAAACACAAACACATAAATTCAAAAAATCATATCTTTCAACACAATGGCCGAAAAATGTCACATTTTATATCAATGGAAAGATAAAAAGACGATTTACAAATTTTATGAAGGATGCTAAAATCAATTTAGCCTCTAAAGGAGGTAAAAACTCTCTCAAAGCTACTACCTATAAAATGACCATACAAACAGTAACTGAATTTTTCCCAACCTCATAACTTCTTCCTCCTAACCCCAAAAATGGCATAATATACAACAATGGAAAGAATAAAAGGCAATATACATCTTTCATGAAGGATGCAAAAATCAATGAAGGCTCTAAAGAAGTGAAAAACCCTTCCAAATATACTGTCTGGACAAAACCCTTTTCAACAGTAACAGCATTCTTTCAAACCTTATAACTTCTTAATCCTAAGTCCAAAAGTGACATATTATATACCAATGGA
>JAOSBK010000002.1:9892746-9903585 GCA_027568895.1 Erythroxylum shatona
TAAGAATAAGAATAAATGTTTGTTAAAGATGATATTGAGATATGCTTGATTAAGAGAAATCAAGTAGGTTGAATTTTGATTGAGGATTAAGTTTCCCTTTGGGATATGTATGATTGTAGAAGAATATTATTATGAATTGAGATTTGCATGAGGATGATTTTCCAAGGGGAAATTGTATTTATTCGTATGTGTTTGAATGAAATGAAAAAGAAAAGAAAGAAAAAAAAATTATACCGTTTCGGATTGGATTAGTCTTACGGGTTTCCATCGCTAATTTTGTTTTCCTTACGTTACACATTTACGAATGTCGGATCTGCTTTCGTTTTGTCTCAGTATTTGATTTGCTTCGATTCGTTCGTTTTTGCTTTCATTCCGCTTTCGATTTGTATTCGATTCGCTTCTGCCACTTTTGTTTTCGATTCGCTTTCGATTCTTTCGTCTTATGTTTCCGATTTGATTTGTAATTTCGCTTTGTGCTTTCATTTGCATACTTTGCCTTTCGCCTTCCGTTCCGTTTTTCGAATACGATTTTGTTCGTTTTTGCTTTCCGCCTATTTGTTCTTCGTTATGTTTTTCCGTTTCTCCGGTTGGGGTTCGGTCACGAGATCGGGTCCCAACACTGCTCTGATACCATGTTAGACTAGGGTAAAAGGAGACATTGTAACAAATATGGTTTTTCCATTGATTTTCTGTATTGTTACAACGTTGGTCTTATAGACCTGACTCTGGAGAAGATAAGGTAGAATTAACGAGAATTGGGGAAAGGATTGATCCTATAATTAACAGAGTCAATCCTTTCCCTATTTCTACATGTGAACATTATCAATACATATCATTTCCTTTTTAACAAAGGCATCAAAAGGCAGTTCACGACGGCATACGCTCCTCAACAAAATAGAGAAACAAAGCAAATGAATAGAACTCTGTTGGAAAGAATAAGAGTGATGTTGAGAACTGCAAGCTTAGATAAGAAATTCTAGACAGATGCAATCAATACTGCCTGTTATGTGGTGAATCGAGCTCTATCAACTGCAATTAATTTGAAGATACCGATGGAGATATGGACTGGTAAGCCTATGGATGATTACAACCTCCACATATTTGGAAGTCCTGTCTATGTGATTTTCAATGCTCAAGAAACTACAAAGTTGGATCCAAAATCCAAAAGATATATTTTCTTGGGATATGCTGAAGGAGTAAAGGGGTATTGTCTGTGAGATCCCACTGCCTACAAGATTATTATATGCAAGGATGTTATCTTAATGGAAGATAAGAATCAAAAGCAAGCAAAAAATGTTGGCACTGTACAAAAGAATCCAGAAACTACAATAGTACAAGTGGATAGGGAAGTTGATCAAAATGATTCTTCTGAAGCTGCATCAGAGAACAAAGAGCAAGAACTAGTTGAATATGATGTTTCAGATACTCAGAGACCAACTCCCATAAGAAGAGCACCGAGCTGGCACTCATATTATATTATGGAGAGTAACATTTCATACTGTCTTTAAACTAAGGATGGAGAGCCATCAACTCTTCAAGAAGTAACCAATAGTTCAGATGCATCCCAATGGATGGTAGCAATGCAAGAAGAAATTGAAGCTTTGCATAACATAGGAGCAGGTATTACAACCACAAAGAAGAAATCCTATTGGAAATAAATGGGTTTATAAGATCAAGCGGAATAGTGACAATCAAGTAGAGCGATATCGTGCTAGATTGGTGGTAAAAGGATATGCTCTGAAAGAAAGTATTGATTTTAACAAAATATTTTCTCCTATAGTTTGACTCACTACAGTTCGAGTAGTTCTGGCAATGTGTGCTATATTTGACTTATATCTTAAGTAGTTAGATATGAAAATTGCATTTCTTCATGGAGATTTTGAAGAAGAAATTTATATGCTCCAACCAGAAGGTTTTGAAGAAAAAAGGAAAGAGAACTTGGTTTTTAGGTTGAATAAATCTCTATATGGTTTAAAGTAGTCACCGAGGCATTGGTATAAGAGATTTGATTCCTTCATTATGAGTCTTGGATACAGCAGACTGAATGCAAACCCTTGTGCATATTTCAAGAGGTTTGAGAAAGAGGATTTTATAGTCTTACTGTTATATGTAGACAACATGTTGGTAGCAGGCCCTAATAATGATCGTATCAAAGAATTGAAGGTACAGTTGGCTATGGAATTTGAAATGAAAGACTTGAGATTAGCAAATAAGATTCTAGGGATGCAAATTCACCGAGACATAAATAATAGGAAGATCTTGTGGTTATTCAACATGCAAGATTGTAAGTCAATTTATACCCCTCTTCCTGTTAATTTCAAGTTATCATCAAGTATGAGTCCTAGCAATGAAGAAGAGAGGATGAAGATGTCTCAAGTACCGTATACATCAGTAGTGAGAAGCTTAATGTTTACTATGATTTGTACAAGACCAAACATTGCACATGCAGTGGAAATAGTTAGTAGATACATGACGAATCCTAGTTGAGAGCATTGAAATATTGTTAAAAGGATTCTCAGATATATCAAAGGAACCTTAGATGTTGCATTATGTTATGAAGGATCAGATTTTACTATCAAAGGATATGTTGTTGCTGATTATGTAGGGGATCTTGATAAAAGTAAATCCACTATAGGATATGTATTTACACTAGCTAAAGGAGCTGTGAGCTGAGTTTCAAAACTGTAGTCAGTTGTGGCTACGTCAATAGCAGAAGCAAAATATATAGTAGCTACACAAGCTAGTAAAGAAGCAGTGTAGTTGAAAATATTATTGGAAGAACTTGAGAATAAACAAGAGAATACTACTCTGTATTGTGACAGTCAGACTGCTTTGCATCTTGCAAAGAATCCAGCATTTCATTCAAAGACAAAAACATAACTAAGTTCAATATCACTTCATTCATGAGAAAGTGGAAGAAGGAACGATGGACATACAGAAAATTCAAACAATGGATAACCTGACATATTTTATGATAAAAGCAATCAATAGTGACAAGTTTATATGGTGTCAATCCTCGTATGACCTTACAGAGACGTAAGTAACATAAAGCAGCAAGGTAGAAAATAATGGTGTGAAGATATGATTGATTATCAATCAAATCTTTAAGTGGGAGAATTGCCAACAATTGTGGCTAAAGAAAAGGCTATCCTATCTATAAAAAGGTAGGAGCAACATGAAAAAATTTACAACACTAATTAGAGAAGAGAGATGTGAGGTGAGAGAGAGAAAAGAAAAAGAAAGAGGTACAAAAAATATTATGTGTATTTTTTAGTATAGTTTTTCGTTATAATTTTCTTAGTGGTAAAATTTTTCTATCCTTATCCTGAATTTTTTACCCTAACTTGAGAGTTTTTCACATAAAAGCGGTATATTTATAACTATTTTTAATCCTATTTAATTGTGAAGTTGCTCTAATCCGGATGATTTTGAAAAAGGGTCAACTTATTTTTACTTCAAATTCATGAATTTCGAGCATTAATGGCACCACTTTAAGACATTTGGATTAAAACACAGTACAAGTACAAGAAGACATTGAGTCTCCCCCACTCCAAAGCCTAACGAACCGACACAAATGAATATAGAACAGACGCGAAGAGCTGAAACACCTGACCCTTCTTGGCTCGCAGCTCCCTACTTCCAGCAATGAAACCCAATCTCATGACCTCCAGTTCCTTTCGCGCTGTCACTTCCTTGACTCCTAGAACCAACCCAGTTCCGTTTCCAACCAGACCCATAAACCATAGTGGAAAACTACCCCCCTCTTTGATCCTCCAATCGCCGAGACTCACAAGTTTTTACCCAATTTGCTCTTCAACGCCCTCCAGAGAGTCCAGACATATCAATGAAACGCCATCAAGTTCCAACCTTGAATCTTCGGGTGAACGGTTTGGTGAAGAGGAAGTGGGAAGGAGTTTTAGTGTGCAAGTGGGGGGGTCAGTTGTTCCGTCTTATATTCAGTCGTGGAAAAGGCTCAGTATGATTGATCAAGCTCTACTTCTTTTGTCTTTTGCTGCGTGCACGGTAGATGCCCTATGCCTCTTTTCGAGTTTCTTTTTGCATCAGGATTTTAGAAGCTTTATAGCTGTAGCTGGATTGGGGAGGGGTCGGGTTATCGGAATTCACTAACAATTATGGTTTATGGCGATGAATCAGAGGAAGTTGTTTTGCTTATGGGGTGATTCTATGCCTTTCTATTTTTTAATGGGTATAATCTGCTTTACATCAATTTATTATAAATGTTCTAGATTGTGTATCAAATATCTTTTTTTAATCTTTCTTTGGGCGACGAGTGCTTGAGATTTCAGTTAATTGAGTATAGTTGTGTTTAGGAGCCTGCAACTTTTGATGAATTGCGTCCTATTGCTTGTTCTCAGTGTTTTGGTTTTTGTCATACATAAGCCTTCTGGTTTGTGAGCACTTGGGTTCGTGCTTGGAATGTTTGTTGGTTCTCTACTACGTTTGGAGATCGCTTTCTTGTTTTTCCCCGTGTGCAGTTATTGTTATTAGTTAGTCTGAGTGCTTTGCACGTGGAGGAATTTATTTATGAATTGTGGTATCAGTTGACTCAATACTAAGCAACCATAGTTACGATGGTTTTATTGACATTTTGGAAAATGTTTCATTTTTGATCATTACTACCACTGTCTGCAGGCTTCTGTTACATTTATTAGCCTTGTTGTTGCTGCTGTCCCTGCACTCTATGTAAGTTTTCTAACATTAAATGACTTGAGTTTATCTTCTTTGTCTGTAACTGCAAATTATCTGCCTGTTTTAAGAGCAGCTTCTTTTGTCTCGTGTTTTCGTGGCTGAATTTCATATAATTGTTAAATGTGTCTTAAGTTTCTCTAAAATGTGTAAGGCACAAGTATGCTATATTGTTTACAATCAAAAAGGAGCTATCAATTTCAACTTTGCAGTTCAATAATAAGAATTACTTTTCCTTTCACATGCCGGTTTCCTCTGCGGTGTCATCTTTTCGGTAGGCGATGAGAAGAGCTGCAACATCTCTTTCAAAGCTTGCAGACACAGCTCGTGAGGAACTCCCGAGTACAATGGCTGCAATTAGGCTTTCAGGCATGGAAATCAGCGATCTTACACTGGAGTTGAGTGACTTGAGGTGAAATTTTTGTCTTTTTCACTACTGCATGAAAATTCTAATTCTTGTATGAGGAAAAAAAGAAAGGTGATCGGCATTATTTCTTTATCAAGCTAATTCTTACTGTTCTTCTTTCCATGTATTTCACGTGAATTGCAAGACTTGTTATCAGAATACTAGCATGCCTGCACTTTTTTTACATTTACCTACTTGATAATAGAATGCATGAAGCACACTCAGCAATTCATCATGATTTATTTGCTTATATCCTATTGATTGTAAAATTTTATCTGAACTGACACAGCCATGAGATAGCTGACGGAGTCAAAAAATCAACTCAAACTGTTCAAGCAGCAGAAGCAGGAATTCAGCAGATGGGTGCCCTTGCTCACCAGCATACTATTTGTTAGTTATTCTATCCCACTGTAATGGCACACATTGCTCATCTTCTGTTGTTTACCAATCCTCAACTGACAAATACTGTGTATTGCGTTTAATCTAGCAATGATTGAAGAGAGAGCCAGCTTGCCTATTATCTCATGGCAACCTGTTGTTGCTGGGGCAGCGAAGAAGACTACTCATGCTGTTGGCCAAGCGACCAAGACTTTCATGAATATTATATCCCGAGGAGAGTTCAGCTCAGAAAGTGAGGATGATAATGCAATTGATAGGGTGGAAATATGAAACGTTCAGTTTCTTGCAAATTGTTTTTCTGTACATAAATACAGCAAAGTACATAAATGGTGGATATCGAAATTGTCCATTTTCCTTAAATTAGTTTGTATCTTCAAATATTCCTTCTTGGGCCTTTCTATTTCTCTTCTTCATGATCAATTTTTCCACTACAATTTTATTTTCAGTGAGCGTTAGATATTGTTCCTCTTCATCTTGTTTTTTTCGTTTTGGTTAGCTTATGATGATGAAGTTAAAGAAAGGTCAAATGGTTTAGAATTATAGACTCACGTTCAGCTGGCTTTTCATTGATATTTATATACAAGATACAATCACAAACGTGATCCAAGTAAATCCCCATTTATGTGGAATTGTTACAACAACGTGATAAGATTAAATCTCTTTAACTTTGGGATAGAGATGGACTAAACAGATTTATCCACTTCCATAATCCCCCACCCCATCAATTTGGATTTCAAGTAAAGAAATCGTTGATTGGATAACAGTTTTGCAAGGATTTCAGCTACTTGATCAGCAGTGGGAATGTACGATACATGTAAATTTTTCTTGCGAACTTGATCTCTCACAAAGTGAAAATTAAGTTCAAGGTGCTTAGAGCGAGAGTAGAATACTGGATTAGCTGCAAGATATGTGACTGAGACGCTATCACACCAAATGCGTGGAACAGAAGGAAGCTGTTGGTGAAATTCTCGCAGAAGACATTGTAACTAGTATCCTTCGGAAGCTGCGGATGCTAGAGCTTGATATTCTAAATCTGTGCTTGATCGAGCAACTGTGTTTTGCTTCTTTGAGGACCAAGAGATGCGATTGATGTCATGGTAAACTGCATAAGCGGGAGTACTTTTGTGATCAGTTTTGTCATCACCTCAATCTGCATCAAAGAAAACAAAAAGTGGAGTGCTCGTAAGTTGAATGAGAAGACCATGATCTATTGTTCCCCGCATGTGCCGAAGTATTCGTTTAACAGCTTGCCAATAGTTTATCGAGGGCGAGTGCATAAACTGGGTTAACTGTCATGGTGATATCAAGTCATGTAAGAGCTAAATATTGTAGTATGCCCACCACTTGACGAAATAATGTAGAATCTTCCAAGTTGTCAGATGTGTGCAAAGATAAGGTGCCTTGTGGAGAAGAAGTTGTGGACACAGGGCTTGCTTCATGCATATTTATATGTCGTAGAAGATCCCATACATATTTAGATTGAGAGAGATGTAATCCATTTGGTTTCCATATAACTTCAACACCAAGAAAAATGTGAGAGGGCCCAAATCTTTAATAGCAACAGCTGACCCAAGATAATAAGTGATTTCTTGAAGAAGATGAGGTATGGAGTCTGTCAAAATCAAATCATCAACATACACAAGACAATAAGCAATATTTCTTCCAGAGGTACAGATGAACAAAGAATTATTTGCCTTTGACTCTTTGAAGCCAAATTTTTGCAATATGTATCTGAGACAAAAATACCAAGTTCGTTGAGCTTGTTTCAAACCATATAATGACTTCTTTAGGGAACACACATGTTGTGGTTTGGTTCGATCAATAAAACCTGGAGGTTGTTCCATATATACCGCTTCTTCAAGTGACCCATGCAAGAAGGCATTTGATATATCAAGTTGACATATAGGTCATCTTTTATTGATAGCAATTGAGAGGATGAGTCGAACAGTTGCAGATTTGATAATAGGATTGAAAGTTTCTACATAATCCACACCTGGTCTTTGGTGGAACCTTTTAGCAACAAGTCAAGCCTTGTGGCGATCAATTGATCCATCTGGTTTTGTCTTTATGCGATATACCTATTTGTAACCTGTCACATTTGTAGCTTTTGATCTTAATATTAAATCCTATATCCCATTAGTCATTAAGGCATCAATTCCTTCAGACATTGCTTTCCTCCGAATTGATTGTTTTGTTGCTTCTTGATATATAGTGGGGGTGGTGAGCATAGTTGAAGTTATGTTATAACTTTTAGGTTTTAAATTTCCAGTTTTAGCTTTGGTTACCATAGGGTGAGTGTTTTGAGGATTTGGGTTTGGATTTTGCTACGCTTTGTGGCTAGTTTGGAGTGTAGGAGGTGGTTAAGGTGCAATAGGAGAAGTTTGAGTGGCAATTATATTATCAATCAGAAGATTGAGGGTTCTGTTTGATTTTGGTAGTATTGAGGGATGAATTTGTGGCAGGGCAGGAGTGTGACTTGGTTCGATTGAAGTCAGTTGTGGTGGATGTGGTTGCACAAGTGAGAGAATGGGAATTGGCGATAGTGGTGGACCAATAATTGAAGGTTTCCTATTACTTTCCTTGAACGGAAAAATCTGTTCATCAAACAAGACATGGCTTGAGTAAAATATTTGGTTAGTGGATAAAGGAAAACATTTATAACCTTTGTGAAGGAGACTATAACCAAGAAATACACATTTAGAAGAACGAGGTTCAAGTTTTTTTTTAGTACAAGGTCGAAGCCATGGATAACAATAACAACCAAAAATACGAAGGGAGTTGTATGCCAGGTTACGTTGAAAAAGAAATTGGTAAGGGGATTTGTGGTTTAACTTTGGGGTAAGTAAGCGATTTATTGTGTAAACAACAGTTACAAAAGCATGATCCCAATATTTTAGTGGTACTGTCGAATGATATAAGTCGACCAGTTTCGATGATGTGTCGATGTTTTCATTCAACACAACCATTTTGTTCAGATGTGTATGGACATGAGCTTCTTTGAATAATAGCATTGCCAGCTGGATAACATTTCAGAGCTTGAAATTTCCCTCCCTAATCAATTGCTTTGTTAAATTTCGAGCTATTGTTGAATTTTTTTTTGGTAAATCCATTAGACAGATTTTTTTTACAAAGAAAGTAAATCCAAGTGTACTTAGTATAATGATCAAAGAAAAGCACATAATATAGGCAGCCATCAGTTGAAGGAATAGGAGCAGGGCCCTATAAATCAAAATAAATTAATTCTAATGGCTCAGTAGTAGATAACTCAAATCTTGAAAAGGCAATTTATGTGATTTGCTAACACAACATGTTTCACACAACGATGTATTTCTCTTATCAGAAACCAGCAATTTATTCAATGATAAAACTTTGTTGACTATTTTTGAACAAGCATGACCTAATCTGACATGTCAAGTTGAAAAGGAAACTAAATCACGTGCTGGAGAGGTATGGTCTGGAGCAAGATAATAGAGTCCATCTTTAGTATATCCCTGGTGGAGTGGTTATCTCGTCGTGAGATCCTTTATCACAAAAAAATCATGGAAGAATTCAAGTGAGACATGATTAGAAATGGTAAACTGCTGAACCGATAGCAAGTTTGTGTCAGATTTTGGAACATGAAGAATATTATTTAAAGCAAACTTGCGACAATTAATAGAGATATTATTGGAGCCACTATGAGTAATAGATAAGATTTTACAATTTGTGAGAGCCACTTCATTAGTGCCCGAGTATTCGAAGTGGATTCCCAAATTTTCCAATTCATAAGTCAAGTGATGGGCTGCTCCAGCATAAGCAATCCATGGTTTGGTGTGTGCTAATAGGGAGGAGGAGTAGTTGGCTGCTGGTTTGGGGTTATGGGCAATGTTATTAGTATATTTGGGACTTGGACATTGTTTGGAGATGTGTCCTTGGCCATGACAATTGTATCAAGTTGGTGTGAAATTCTCAATTTGATTATGAAATCCACGTCCATGACCTGAATATAAATAATAACTATCACTACCACATTTGCAGCCTCGGTCTTGGCCTCGACCTCGAGTGCCACCACCATTATTGTGGTGGGCATGATAATGAGCAACAACAGGAGGATTGAGAATTTCATTAGAAGATTAAGTTGGATTTCTTCAAAGAGAAGTAGACCAAAGAGATCATCAAAAGAGATAGAGGCTAATCTTGCTTCAATATTACGTGTAAATGGTTTATAATCTGGACCCAATCCACATAAGATGTGATCAATAAGATCATCTTCAGATATAGCAGCATCAAATGCAACAAACTGGTCAAGCAATCACTTTGCACAATCCATATAAACAATAATGGTGTCATAACTCGATTTAAATCATGGAGAGCATTTTTTATTGTCCAAATTTGAGCTCGAGAACCAGACACGTATGTGGTCTGGAGACGGGACCAAGCAGCATGGACAGTTGTTGCAACAACAACCTGGGAGATGACAGATTCAAAGTGTTGAATTAAATTGTTTTGTGTAGCTTGAAGTGTTAAAGATGGTGGAAGAGTTAGCAATGACAGTGAAGATTAGAAAGAAAAGTAGGTTGAAAGGAAGGCTAAGGGAATTCATAAGCAAATGGAAGTTGAAAATGATGATACTTGGCATAATTCAAGGCTGCATGGATCAAAGGAATGAAGATCAAGTCCTGATGGGTGAAATTCAATGCAAAAAGGAAGATGAAGAGAAGACAGAAGCAGCTGGAGAAGATTTCAAATGAGCAAAATGAAGAAAAATTCAGACTATGCAGAATGAAGAAAAACAATATGGAAGAAGAAAGGCAGAGCAGGAAGAATAGCAAGCAAAACACCTGAGACAAGATTCAAGGAAGATTAATTAGAGTAATCAAGAATGATTAGAGTTAAACAAAACACATGTAGCTGGCATATCATGCAATTCATCTCCTTGGCTGACAATCGGATTTGCAATGTCAGGATTCTGTCTCCTGACGTTTGATTTTGTTAGCTGTAGGAAAAGTTAGTTTCTGTTGTGTTAAAGACAAATTAGGTTGCTTTTGTGTTTTGCCAAATGAAAAAATACTTGTACTAAACTAGTCTTTACTCTTCAGATAATGTTTTTACCTTACAGGTTTTAGAAAGCTATATCAGAATGCTTTTAGAGCTAATATAAAGCTCATTTCATTTCCATTTTAGCATATAAGAGAGAAATACCAAAACTCATCAATACAAGTTTCAGTTTAGTTCAAAATTCAATGTCCATTTTTTGCCTTTTGTTTTTTGTTTCCAGAAGCTAATCAATTCAATGATTGAATAGCTAAAGTAGCATACATACACAAAACAGAAAGTTTGCAAATATA